>VZSR01001459.1:694272-762526 GCA_013398615.1 Brachypodius melanocephalos
GGGGGCTGCGGGCCTCCGAGGGCCTCCTAGTGCAGCCTGAGAGCCCCATGACCAGAGTCTCCGGGGCACCTTTGGCCAACTGAAGGGTGGGGTGGAACTGCAGCAGGTCTCTAGCTGTGCTGCTTTAGAAGCCTGTGAAACAGGCGGCGCGTCCTCGCCAGCCTAGAACCAAGTGACCACGCAGTGCTACTTTTCTTGCGTGTTGTGCACTCGCTTTCCACAGGAATCAAAACCAAAACAGAAAAATGCAGGATAGGCATTTCTGAAATCCATCGTTGGGCCGTGGTTCTCTGTCTCTGAGGGTTTGGGCTTATTGTTGATACTTTTACTTTCGGTATTTTTCATCGTGTTTGTTTGTGTTTTTGTTTTTTTTTTTTTTTTTTGTGTGTGTGTGTGTGTGTTTTGTTTGTTTGATTAGTTTTTTTTCAGTTTTTTATTTAAGCTTAGTTCAGAAGGAGTTCTTCCTGAAACTGGAAGGGAGCACCTCAATCCTTGAGGGAAAACCCTTAAATTCTAGGAGTGAAATGAAAAATGCAGCTGTTGTGACCAAAAGAGAGGGTCGAAGAGACTTTTATAAACGAAGAGAAAAAAAAGCCTCTTTTTTCCACCTTTTTTTTGTCTCGGTGGGCATTTTCTGGTTTTGTTTTGGGTTTTTGTTTGTTTAATTTCTTTTACTTTTAGTGTTCTGGAGTATTTTTAAAGATTTTAGTTACTTAAATAACAGTTATATTTAAGCAGGGATCTGGTCAGTGCTGTTTTTATTGCACAAATAGAGTTTTGTAAGAAGCAGTCTTAAATCTTATCATGATCTGTACTTAGGAGACTTTCTGATGCTATTTGCAGAAAGATAGACAAGTTTCAATTTTTTTCTACAGCTACAACTTCTGCAGTGTGCAATTCATCTTTTTGTAGATGGGCTTTGAAAGAATGGAGAATTGCCAGTATGTGAGCTCTGAATTTCACTGAGCTCTGATATTGTTACAGTGCCATGATTCAAGGACCAATATGCTTTGGTGAGATAGTATTTCCCTGAAGGTGCAGCAAAGCCTTTCCCAGTGCTCTGTCACTGCAGCCCGGGAGTCCGGCCTGTGTTAGTCCAAATGCAGCTTGTCCAGGGCCTGGACTGAGGAACTGGCCTTGACCAAGTCAGCCTGACTTCATCTGGAGTGTAGAAAAACGTGTTATTTTGTTTTCTGGTCTACAGAGCTGCCTGCTGGATGAAAAGGGGAGATCATGACAGCAGCACTGGTTTCTTTTCATGCGGCTCCGGAGTGATTTTACTGCCCATGGGTTGGGATGGCTGAAGCGGGTAGTCCTATGGAGGCAGGGTGTGGCAAGTGAGCTCTTGGATATGCTCAGCTGACTGGACTTTTTTAGGACTGGACCGGGCAAGGACAGTGTGCTGAAAGGACCAGTGTTTTGGGGATGACAACCCCTAGTTGGATACTTTCCATCAGTTCCTGATCCTGTTGTTGTGGGATTTTTGCTGTTGATTTGGACAGGAGTGGGCCAGTTCTCCACATCCTTGCTGTAGGCCTTAGCTGTTAGAAAAGCATGACCATTGTGCTATCTGTCTGGTGGCCTTGGCTACCCTCTCTTATCACATTGGCTGTTCTGTCATTCTGCTTTGTGTACACTTTATCTGGGGAAGAAGAATACAAGTACCAGGCTGTAGCAAGCAGCCTGGCTGAGAGGTAAGCTTGATTCTGCTTTGCCCTTTGAAACCTCATGACTGGAGTTCTGTTATGTGTGGCCAACTCCTCTCCTTAGCAAGCAGCTGCCGTTACATGATAATGGTGGCTTCTCGCAAAAAATACTGAGGCCTGTGTGCTCTTCTCATAGGAAGTTGTTTTTCTATTGTAAATCTCTCCTAGCTTTATACTTGAGTTCTTTTCAGTGTGACAGGCAGATGGAATGATTTGTCCCAGAAGATCTGCTAGGAAGTTGTGATGCTTCACAGTTGATAATATTATTCTGCCTGTGGTCTCTGAAGTTCTTCTCTACTTTTTCCAGCTATTTAAAATATACAGAAATTTTTTGGCAAATGTGGCCGTTCTTGGGCTCACCTCTGCTGAGGTGTTGTGGTGTTATGGAGGAAGAGAACGGAGCAAAATTATTAAGAGAAAATCCTTCTCTTAACAATTCAGAGAAGTGAGTAGCTGGAGGGAAGAGAGGGCACTTCTAGAGATAAGTTTGGAATGTGAAAGTTGTTTGCTGGAACTTGTACGTAGAAGTAGAATTTTTTGGTCTGGGCTTTTCCATCTTGGTGCAAAGCTCCTCCTTCCGGGTCTGTGTGATTATTTACTGTGATGCTTCTATGCAGCACAGCATATGGCAGTCACAAAAGAAAATCCCAGCTCAGGGAGTATCTGTCAGCAAGGATGAATCAAAGTGAGGGTTTGTTGGCTGAAGGTGGGATGATTCCCTTGCCCCTTAGAGAACCTGGGAAGAGTCTCAGCCTCTGAAGAGAAAGAAGAGCCTGTGACTGTCATGACAGTCTCAAGCAATTTGTGAAGAAGGTACTACTGAGCTCTAAAAGGTCAGCAGATGACACAGGGCTGTGCTGATGCTTTTCAGCTTGTGACTCACTCAGAACCTCTAAGGGAAAATACCTTCTCACCCCTGTCATGGAGGCTGTCAGTTTTCACCACGCAAGTCAGGGCTGGAGTCAAACAGGGAGTATTTTTTTTGAGATAAATCCTGGATTAGTTATAACGCACAGACTGCTCAAGTGCTGTCCCTGGCAATCTGCATCTTTGAGATGTTGGCTGACAGAGATTGATCATTTTTGCATCTGTGAGTTTTCCATGATTTCCCTTTTGGGGATTGTCAGGAGGTGTGATTGGACCCTGTGTTTGTATTCAGCTTGTAGCTACTGAAGTACCTTAATAGTCAGGGTTCTACTTCAGGATGGGAAGAGATTTGCTCAAAAATAGAATTGTTCTGGTGTCTTGCAGAAGGTTAGGAAAAGAATGCTGAATTTTGGTTTTTGCCAGTGTTGTGTTTGAAAGGTAAAGACTACAGTCCTTTTGGGTGAGTGAATGTGAGGCTCTCGCTGCTCTCAAACTTCAGAGTTGGTAACAGCAATGGGTTTTTGGGAGAGACCTTCATCTTTTCTTTGCAGTAGTTGAAATCAGATTATTGACTGTCACTTCTTGATCTTGGGACCAAGAATGAGTATCCTAGTAAGGTAGGGGTTTTGTCTCTATCTGATGATGCCATGTATTGCTGTTGAGTCTTGATTTCTTCTAGAAATCTGCCAAAGCTCAGAGAATCACAAAATGTAATCCCAAATAGCACCATTTGAAGGTGCTTGTTACTCTGATATGAAAGTGTGCTTTTATACTGACCACCCTAATGGCTGTGTGCAGACTTAGGGCAGATGGCATTTCACTATGTAGTACAGTCTTTGACATGATGATAATTGGCGGTACCAAGCAGTTGTGCAGGGGCTTAATATCAAGGATGTGGTTTTTTAGCTGTGACTCACAACTGATTTAATACTGCTTTTTTCTCTGCTGTGGTTGTCTTGCTCTGTTTGACCTGGACCAGAAGGAAGACAGGATGTTCCAGTCCATGATGTCTGTGATGACATTCTCCATGTCTGACAACATCACACATTCCACTACGCTGGTGACAGCGCTGGATAATGTGACAACTCTCTCCCTGATGACAACGCATGTGATCAACGACACAAACATCACAGTGCCGCACAAGTGCCTGTTGTTGCTCTATGAAGACATTGGGAAGTCCAGGTGAGTTGGAGGAAGTGGGACCAAAGTTTGACCCTGGACCAATGGAGAGAGCTTTGTGTGTTTCTGAGTTTGGTTGTGCAGGGACCAGGGCTAGTGCCTTCCCTTCTAAAGGCTGAAGATCAGGAGAGAACAGGGATAAAACCTGTTTTATTTACCTTTTTCAGAGTCCGCTACTGGGATCTTCTGCTCCTGGTTCCCAATGTGCTTTTCTTTATGTTTCTTCTCTGGAAGCTGCCCTCTGCCAGGGCCAAAATCCGAGTCACTTCCAGCCCAATCTTCACTACATTCTACATACTAGTGAGTATCACTCTGTGCCTTTGAACTGATGAGTGTTGTTTTTATTACCACTCATGAACAATATCACTGAACTAGTGGAGAGAGCCTAGACCAGCTCTTGCAGGGATAAAACCTGTTTTCTGTTGAAGGTGTAGTACAAGAAGTAGACATTTTTTTTCAGTGTTTGAATTCAGGTTTTAATAGGTTCTTGGTTCAGATCTGCTGGATTTTGTTCTCCTGCGGTGATTTCATTTTTTCATTTTCCTTTTTGCTTTTGTTGCTTTGATGTCTTGGAATCTAGTATGTTGTGCTTTCTTTGTTCCTTGCAGTAAGTAGAGTGGGACACAAACCCAGCTTTTCACTGAGGTAGTGAAAGGAGAATAATTTGTGTGAAGCTGTTGAAAGCTGTGTGAAGCTTGGTCATCTGCTGGAGAAAATGGTGATGTGACAGTGTTCTGGTTAGTCTGGGAATGTAGAAACCCAACCCTATTAGTTTCTTTCAAATCATGTCAAAGTGGCCCTGACTTGATGATGTTCTTGATAGTTCTTAAGGTGGAAACAGAATGTGCAGTACAGTTACAGTGCACAAACATCTAAGATCTTGCTGTTCTCCTCTCACCAGTCCTGTGATGCCCTGGGATACTGCTTAGAGGACATAATAAATGCAGCTAAGCACCTACCTGAATTTGTTTAAAAATGTAATTCAGAAGTTTTTTGATATCCTGGTTTGCCTCAGTATGTAACATAATATGATTGCTCTTTCTCAGGTTAGTACAGGTTGTGGAAGTGAATGTGTATTTGAATTGGGTTAGATGAATGCCTCTTTCTCTGGTCTGTGTACAGGTACTGGCATGGCAAAACCGAAGAAGCTTAAAACTGAATCTGACCTAGTAGCCTCACTTGAATCTTTGTTAGGAAGTCTGTTAGCTCTTTCAGGCCAAGAGTTGGGGTTCTGGGCTTCTGCACAGTTTTGCATAGCCAGGTATACACACAAATATTTCAACCTTTAAAAAATATTACCATCACTTTCCAGTCTGGATTTAAATCTTCCTACATGTTTCCAGTAATGCACATGGTCAGCAGAGATTTGTGCCAAAGGCTTTGAAAAACAAAACTCTTGGTAAACCAAAAGGAGGCAAGTGAACTGACTTCATGCTCTAAATGGCTCTAGATGGAGCCCCACACAGCTGCTCCGTCATTCCTCCTCACTAGAACAGAGGAGAGCATCAGAAGAATAAAGTGAGAAAACTTGTGTGTTGAGATAAAGGCAGTTTAATAAGCCAAAGCAAAAGCCGTGCACACAGAGAAAGCAAAGTAAGGCATTCATTTACCACTTTCCATGGGCAGGCAGTTGTTCAGCTGTTTCCAGGAAAGCAAGGCTCCATCACATGTGATAGTTACTGGGGAAGATAAACACCATTACTCTGAAAGTCTTTTCCTTCCTCCTTCTTCCTGGCTTTATGTGCTGAGCATGATGCCATAGGGGATATTCCCTGGGCCAGCTGGGGTCAACAGTCCCAAGTCAAAAAGATAAAAAATGCCTTACATTCTGTGTAAGTGCAGTGCAGCAGTAATGAAAACGTTTGTGTTATCAACAGTTTTCAGCACAAAAATCCTAAACACAGCCCCATACCAGCTACTGTGAAGGAAATTTCCTCTATCCCAGCCAAATCCAGCACACAGTCTTAGAAGAAAATGCTTTAACTCTGCTTCATACTCATTTCTTGAGTATGTTATTAGAAAATGAGGATGGGAGTGTGTTCTGTGAGGACTTCCTTTAAACTGGCTGTTTGTCATGTCCTAAAGGAATGCTTTCCTGTGGAGTTGGTGGTTAATGTGGAGTTAAAAGAGTGGGAAGAGTCTCTACCGCTTAGAGAGGAAACTAAAAGATGTGTGTTCCTCTCCAGTTGTTGCAGCTCTAGAACACTCCTATATTCAGGGACCCTTCTTTTTTGTCAGTGTTTTGTCACGGAGTTTTCCATCCCAGTTGTATTCTTTTTTCGTGCCATTGCTGTCCCTTCCTCTAAGAAAGAAATACTCATCTGTGGGTCACTTACTGGTCATTTCCATTCTGCAACCACCTTAGAATCAGCCTGGACTCTTGGTTCTCTGATCGATATAGCTGTCTCCGACCTTCATCGTTAGGATCAGCTTGACATTTAGAGAATTTTATCTGGAAAAATCCATTTTCTTACAGTGTAGCTCTGCACAGTGGAGTGTAGATACATCCAGCTGAGCTCTTAATTGCATCATGTGGCTGTGACAGCACAGGGTAACTGAACCTTGCTGAGCTGCCATGCTTCAATGGTATATGAAGTAAGTTGGGGATCTGGATGTTGCACTGTGCAGCAGGGTAAGATGTTTTAAAGCTGCTGACTGTGGGTGACTTTTCCTCTGCGTTGTTGAGCATTGTCAGTATGGAGTGAGAGAACTGAAGGTTTAGTTTTGTCACAGTTGTGTAGTGTGGTAGTTGGTATTGAGTGGTTTCTGTTACCTGATGTGATTGGTTTAGTCAGACATACCAACCATTTTGGTTTGTAATTCAGAGGGATATGTTTTCTGTCTGCTTCTTTCTCCTCCCCTGCCCCAGTGGAATTACGGGTGGGAAGATTGTAAAGACACTCTTGTAAAGACTTGGTGAACAGCTCTTCAGAGCTTAATCTGACAGCTGAGGCAATTCTTCCTTCCTAAATTCTAAGGCACTGCTCCTATCTAACAAGGCCGAGGAATCTTTTTCAAGAAATTAACTCTAGTCTGCCGCAGGAAATTCTTAGTACATGTTATCAGGCTTGAAAGCTGACCTGAAAATGGTGTTTCAAAAAGGGTTTTTGATCACTACTGCATATGTACCTTTTGACATGAGCTCACTTTTGCTGTTTTTTTGCAGGTATTTGTGGTGGCGTTAGTTGGCATTGCCCGAGCTGTTGTCTCCATGACTGTGAGTGCCTCTGATGCTGCCATGGTTGCTGACAAGGTAGGTGCAGCACTGATGTTAGAGGTTGTGCTTTTCTACTTCTGATCACAGCAATCTGCTCAGGCTTCCCTCTTACATGTGTACAAGAAGAATGTGCTTTTTTGCAGTACTCTTAGCTATGTTTACTGTGGAATCTTGTTTTGATAGCTGGATTTAAATCTTCACAACATCCAGGATGGTAAAACAATGGATTTCCTAAAATAGACACACAAATAGTGGCAGCAGAAGTTTCCTGTTACAGGGATGAAATGTTTCTTTTTTGCAAGAGGTAAACATGCAGATACCTTTAGTGCATAGACAGGACCTAGACTTTGTTACTCCTGCAGTATTCCAGTGGCTCTTTGAAAATGTTGAAGTTTTTGTATTGAATGCAAATAAAAGCAACTTCTCTTTAGAGACTGACACCTGAATGTTCTTGCAACCACTCTGAGCACAGGGTGAACCTTTAGCAAACAGGAAACATGTACTTACTGCTCCTTTGTAGTAATTTGACTTGTAGCAAAATATTACTTGAAAACAAAAGCTCTGCAGTTCTTGAGCTCTTCGAGAAAGAGGAGCCACCTATGGAGTACAGGTCTTTGAGCTTTATTCTTTTGGATCAGTGTGGTTTCCTTGCTTTTCCCTTAAATCTTACTGTCAAAGCATTGTGATGAGCTGCTGTTGCAAGTGGCTGGGTGTTTGTAGCATTTTTCATTCACCTCTGTCCAGCAGATGTATGTCCAGGACTTGAATAATAAAAAAGAGGTGGAAAGGTGTTTTTCTTCAGCTCTGGTGTTGCTGCTAAGTGCAGCAACTAGGAAATCATGTAGCAAGACAGATACTCTGAGGTTTTTTTTTGTAAACATGTCCTATCCTATCTATTATGTTTCTTTGGTGTTCTCATATATATATGCACACACACACAGAGTGCATTTGCTGGGATTAGAAGTGTCTTATCTGATGCCTCTTGAAATATGTAGTATCTTTAAGAGAGAGTACCATTCAGTGTTCAGAGGTACAGGGTTAATAAGCCAAAATCTGGGTGCTTGTCCTAGGTTTGGCACTGGTTTATTGCATGACTCTCTGAAAAATTGACTCACTTGCTTTTTATTGTTTCACTAAATAAAACGTGAGATTGCAAATGACAGACTGGAATGGGGGTGCTTGAATATGCTTTAGGATTAAGGACCAGTAACTTTGAAAGAGGGCAGAACATAGAGTTTTTTCAGGCGTATCTACGGCTTTAAGAACTGGCCTTGTTTAATATTTTACTTTTGAGGTTATCATGGGCTTGTGCTCTTTTGGAGCACAGCAGCAAGAATATATCTGAAACAACTGACCCATCCTCAGCTGGGACAAACCATGGCCACTTTCTCTCTGTAGAGCTGCTATTTGTTCGTTCCCACACAACTATTCTTTTCCACAGGCACAAACAGGGCTTGGAACAAGTATGTGATCAGTATCCCTACAAAGCATGAGAAGGGCTTGTGGAAATGACCAGCCATTCAGAGGCTGCCATCATCTGGAGTTTTGCTTTATTAACTTCAAACTGGTTCCTGGCTCCTTCTAATCATATTTGTCTGGTCTCTGTTATCCCTCAGATCCTGTGGGAGATCACAAGATTCTTCCTTCTGGCGATTGAACTGAGTGTGGTGATTCTAGGCCTTGCCTTTGGTATGTGTCAGGAGGTTTTTGAGTTCTTTGAATGTTTCCTATTGCCTTTCCTTCCACAGAGGTTGCATTTGTAAGTTTAGAGTGATGCTGATTCTATCAAGTGAACAAGCTATGGAATAAATAGAAAGGGCAGATTGTGGAGATTTAGTTAGAAGTGGCTGAGGGCCTGATTATACTTACAGATTTATGGCTTGTGTGATTAAAGGGTTTATATGTGCTTGGTTTGTTCTGCACTCATATGATGGAGTGTACAACTGAGGTAAGATTTTGATGCCAAGATCAACAGTCTGATCTTTGCTTGAACCCCATTTTATTTAAGATGGTCCCTTTTGGGGCCCTTCTATCCCCTTCATCCCATCCTTAATTGGTTTGAGCCATCTTGGCTGCATTCAAATACTTCATCTGTACCTGCAATTGTAATTCTACTTTTATCAGTTATGCAAGTGTAAATGCCTCTCCCTGTGGGTCAGAGGTAGTGGAGAGGGTGGGTGTCACTGTTGCGTGTGTCATTGGGACACATCAGCAGTGTATTTTCCATCTTTTGAAGGCTCATAGAATAATTTAGATTGTAAGGAGCTTCTGAAAATTGCCTACTTCAGTATATGTCAGTACAGATTTCTCTACCCTAGCCTCCCACCAACACTTCTCCCTGAGAAGCAGCTTTTATAACATCTCAGTGTACTTGATACTGGAGTCATTCTTTTTTTTTTTTTTTTTTTCCTTCCTGCAACCCCAGCATAAGAACTTAATTGTTTTCTCTTAGTGTGGACAGGAGGAAAGCAAGTTAAAATCTGTTGGTTTGTGAGTAGGATTTTTGCCTGTGAAGGGCTCAACTCTCCAGACAGGGTTTAGTGAGCCTAAAGGCTCACTTCAAGGTCTTTCCTTTGAAGACCTCTGGAAATACAAGTGTTTTCCTTTATTGGTTCTGAAAAGAACTGATTTTAACCAGCTGGGATTACATACTGAGTCACTTCCATATCTCATAATTACAGGTCACCTGGAGAGCAAGTCGAGTGTGAAACGTGTGTTGGCAATCACTACTGTGCTGTCTCTGGCATATTCTGTCACCCAGGTGAGTACATTAAAGCGGAAGAATTTGCAAAAGAAGGAACTTTGCTTGAAGTTAAGCAATTAAATGTGTGACTCTTATCTGAAAGTGGCACCTTTGCTCTTTGGATGAGGTTTTGGAGGAAGATCGAATGCTTATGGCAGTGTATAAGCAGATAGTATCTGCTTGTCTTCTTTACTGTATAAATAGCTCAGATGAGGTGAAAAAATAAGGTGAGGTTTGGATGGGTTGCCTTGTCTAGTGAAACTTGGAACAAGAGTGAGGTTTTCCACACCTGAGCCACAAGCTCTGGATCTGGCCTCAAGGGCCATGAAAACCATGTGCTTGCCAAGTAAGGGCACTGCAGTGTCCTTGTCTGCTGAGTCTTTCAGAGCTGAGAGCTCTTACTTCTCTTCAGACTAGCAGCTGGCTTGCTGGCTCAGTTTATTAGGCATGTCTTAATGTCCCTGAACAATGCAATCTGTGTCTGGGTTCATTCTCCCCGGCACGTCAGTAGTCAGCCCATGTCTCTATACTCAGGACAGCACTAGAATAACACATAGAGCTTTGTTCTTTGTGTTATGGGTCCAGGATCTTGGCTGCAGAGGCAGTGAGCTGATAATTACCCCATGATAAAGCTGGAGGAGCATCATAAAATATCAAGTGTTGGAGCTATATCTGGGTTCAGTAGTGCTTACAAGCACTTTTCTCTCCACTGTCTGTATGGGTAGCTCCTAAACAAGACAGTGTCCTTTCCCAAACTGATTGTATTCCAGATGTTTCAGCAGAAGGGTCTACTTTAAAGATGGAAAAGGAGTTCTTGGTCTAGACAGATAAGTGCTTGCATCATCTGTCTATCTAAGTCTCTCTTCTGTAATGTCACTGATGCCAGTTTCCTTCAGATGCAGATTCCTGCCACTCTTTTTCTCCTCACTTCTTGTCTTCAGTTTCTTCCTCTTGTGTGAGTGTAACTTGGTCTAAGCTAACCAGGGCTTGGTTGGGTTGGGGGGAGTAGGCCAGCTGCTTTCTGAACTTCTTTAAGCATAGTGTCCCTTGTCCAAATAGGCATTTCACTTTAAGCATAGTGTCCCTTGTCCAAATAGGCATTTCAATGAGGATGCTGCTTGTAACAGAATCAATTTGATGCCACTTCTCTCCTAGGGCACCCTGGAAATCCTGTACCCTGATGCCCACCTCTCAGCAGAAGACTTCAATATCTATGGCCACGGAGGGAGACACTTCTGGCTTGCCAGCTCCTGTTTCTTCTTCCTGGCAAGTACTGGGAATGTGTTATGCACTCTTTAGCTTCTTTGTGTTTTCTAAATGGAGCAAGGAGGAGGATTTGAGTATAATAATGCCCTAATCCCCCTCCTGCCTCCTACAGTGCAGCATTGATGCTTCTCATGTGATGGGGAAGCTGAAGCAATAAAGGTGCAGTGGGAGTGGTGTAAGCTGGGGCAGTTGTATTCCAGCTGAGCTCAGATGTTTTTCCCTCCCATGTTTCTCAGCTGTTTTGTGCTGATGGAGGTGAGTTGTGGGGCTTTCACATCTGTACTGTGTTTAACATTAAGGGTTTGTGCCTCTGCCCTGAGACACGTAGGGAGTACATAATACCTCACACCATCCCTGCAAAGATTGTTAAGTTGCTGAGCAGGTATGGAACTGTTAGTTCTTTGTCTCAACAGGTCTATTCCTTGGTGGTGATTCTTCCAAAAACTCCTCTGAAAGACCGGATTTCTTTGCCCTGTAGGTAACTGTAGTGTTTTCCATATAAAGTATAGATGGGTACAGCATCAGGATAAAATATAGATGGGAGTAAAAGGTTCCTGTATGTGTTTGTGCTGCAGATGCATTCCACATCTCAGAGTTTAGATAACATAACAAAGGACTGATAACTTACCCCTAGAAAAATTAGTGTGTTGTGTGTTTTGGAGAGCAGAGTAAGAGCACTGCTACTTTAGTAGCTAAACAATTACATTAAGAAAACAAGACCTACTGCTCAGTTAATGATACGGGTATAATGTAAATATATAATCTTCTGAGAGCCTTAAGGAATGGCTTCTTAATAACAGTTTCCTTTGAAATGCACACGATGTGAAAGTGTGCATGCTAGTCATCCCCTGGGAAGGGAAGGCTAAGTGGGTGCTGTTCAACAGTTTTTTTCTGTGCTTTTACATTATCAAGATGCTTCTATTTGTTTGGTTTTAGTTGTTGTTGCAGGATGTCTGAAGCTCTTGAATAGAGAGCAGCTGTTATTAAGGTGTTTGTACTGAGCTCTTCTCTCTCTAACTAGTCTTGACATCCCTGTGTGGGTATCCTGAGGGAGTGGGTATGTATGTCACAGGCATAGGTCCTGGGCCTGATCTGCCTGGTGTCCAGCATACCCTGCTGCACCTGTTGGGGTCTCTTGAGCAGTTTTATTAGTGCTGTTGGAAGACCACACCTTCTGGTTCAGCTGGGTTGTCTTTGTTTTTCTTGCATTCAATTATGTGACTGACACTGGTTCCAGATGCTTGCAAATTAAATCTTTGCATGTGTTGCTGTAACCTTGCTTTCAAAACCCATCTTGTGTGTGTATATACACATGCAGGAGGGTATGGTTTAGTCCATTACACCACCATTAATCCTGCCAGTGTGGGACAGGAAAACACAGTCCTAATTCTTCAGCAGCTCTTAGAGACTAGGTGGTGAGAAGCTTCTGTTGGATTTGGCATTTCCATCAAACAGATTTCCATGTGTTTGAGGTTGAGCTTCATGTGTGTCTGTCTTTCCCACAGCCAGGAAGAGTTTTTATATTTATGCTGGCATTCTGGCACTGCTGAACCTGGTGCAGGGCTTGGGCAGTGCCCTCCTCTGTGTGGATATCATAGAAGGACTGTGGTGTGTACTCCGGGGGAGGAAGTCTGCAGCCCCTGCATCTTGTGTTGTATTTGAGTGTCCTTCAACGCTGCCTCTCCCAAGGAAAAAAAAAAAAAAAAAACTATGCTGTGTTCCTAAGAAGGAATAAATCTGTTGGTTCTGTTATGTGTCAAAAGACTTATAAGTAGTCAGGAAGCTCCCCAGTGGAGAGGTTGTGAAACTGCACGTGCTGCAGTTGTCTGGAGGGGGTGAGTGAGAGTAATAGTGTGAATCCACTGATGTCTGGCCATCAGTAGGTAATAAGAGAGGAAATAATCTGTTTGCTAGAAATACAGAGATGCCCTTATACCTGGAGTCTTGTTCTGTCACATCTGTAAGTCTAAATTGTGAGCACTGAGACTCGGCTCTTGGTCAGACCTTGGGTTTTGCCATGGTTCCCCCGAGTGTCTAGAAGCAGTGGCATATGTTGATGGCAACTGATGTTACTTTGCCTCAGTTTAAATTGGTTTAGCATGATTTTCTTGATCTCTGGAGGAAAATTGGATCATTTGGGAGGATGTGAGTGGTGTTATCCAGCTCTATTGTGCTTGAGTGCTAAATCCCTTCATGTCCCCTTTTGCTATTGACAGCTGTGTTGATGCTACCACGTTCCTTTACTTCAGCTTCTTTGCACCTCTCATCTATGTGGCATTCCTGAAAGGTTTCTTTGGGTGAGTAGCCAGGAACAGGAGTTTAGATGGGTATATCTTGTCCCTTAAGTGTTTTGCACTCAGGTTCTCTCAATCTGTACAATAAAGACAGCAACTAGAACACCAGTTAGAGGACCAATCTTCATTTCTGTCCTTGAAGAATTTCTGTGCGCCGGGGCTGCTCACTTCTGTGCAGGGCTCCTTTGTGTGCAGAGCAGAGCTGATGGCTGTATTCCTCACACATTTCAGAGGATCACTTCTTCAGCCTCAGTGTCCTGTGTAGTATGAAGTTTTAATGCTCAAGTTGATAGCTAAATGCTTAGTGGGGAATTGAGTCCTGGGAGCTTAAACAGTTTTCTGGGTAGGTTTTTTGTAGAAATGATGTGGGGGTTTAGTAACTCTTTGACCGAGGACACTACCATGGGCCCAAAAATCACCAGTGAAAAGCCCTGGCAAAGTCGATTCTCAGGCCAGGGTCGCCGCCATGTGGCCACTTACGGGAAATGTACCTTGGTGGGGAAACGGGTGGTTTAGTGTAGGCTTTAGTATTTGTCGGTCATGAGCAAGAAACAGCAGGCTTTAAAATAACTAGCTTTAAAATAACTAAGAAGATAAAATGCTTTTAAAATATCAAAATGTTCCTCTGCATCCCTTTGAAATTAGAAGGGAGCACTGGAGTTAAAGATGGCAACTGCTGATCCACAAGTGTTTGTATTTTGGTTTTCATGGTGTGCAGAAGTAGAACTTGAAGTGTACTCCTGTTCTGATTCATTTTGGGATCAGTAGCCAGGCTACTGTGGAGTTCAGTAGTGTTTGGGTGCTGTTGCCCTCAGTAATTCAAAGCTCCCAAAGATGAGAACTCTTTTCCCACAGAGTCAGGATTCTGCCATTTGTATTTCCCTTAAGTGACTTAATCCAAAGCTTCATTTAGCATTACTTTATGGCAGTTACTGTGCCACAAACTCTAGAGCAAAAGCTCATTTAAAGAGTGTTTAAGGTCTGAATGCACAATTTCTTAATGGTGATGAGTTTCAATTAAGGATAGGTGGCTGTGATACCACATTGGTTAAACATGCATTTCAAATCTTTTATCACTCCAGGTCTGAACCGAAGATCCTGTTCTCTTACAAATGTCAGGTGGATGAACCTGAGGATGTGGATGTGCACCTACCCCACCCTTACGCTGTTGCTAAGAAGGAAGGAATGGATTCAGGGTTCTACTCGAGCACTCAGATTGACACCACAGCCTACCTGGACGATGTGGCCTCTATGCCGTACCACGTGGGCAGCATCAACAGTATAGACAGTGACCGCTGGAAATCCATCAATGCCTGAGGCAGGGCACCTCTATCACATGATGGCTCATTCCTTTCTTTCCAAACTCCCTGATACCACAGCTGTTAGGATGTCCAATGGAAATCTGTCCTTGGCTACCTGCCATGGCTTTCCTCTTGTCCTTAGGATTTCCAAAACCTATTGTGAAACTAAGTTGCCAGCCCAAACCTTTTTGGAAAGAGCACTTTCTTTTTCTACCTGAGAACAATGTAGAGCAGTTTTGTTCATAAACCTTTAAACACTGAACTTTCCTGATCCTCCACGTTCCAGATGTGAATATGACCCAGAAGATAGCCCTGGCTGGCACCTCTTCATTTTCAGTGACTGAAAGCACTTGTCTTCCACTTAGAAGAATGGTGTTTAGGGATGAGGGTGCTGATTTGACTGCTGTATTGTACATATATAGAAGGATTTTGGTGGTTGAAACCAAAGATGGTCTTCATGGGATTTTTCAAGCAGCATGGCTGCCTGTGTTTTGCCATAATGCAATAGCACAGGTGGTAAGTGTCTGATGAGGGAAGCTGTTCACTGGGGCTCAGCCCTGGTTTCAGCTAACACTGATGAAAATTGTGAATTGGAGTTGCTAGTGGTTAAAAGGAATGTTCTAAATCTCTGGGGAAAAAGAGGTATGAACAGGAATGAACTGTTCTCTGTGCCCAGGGAACATTTGGGAAGGCTTGTAGCTCACAGCATGGATGTGAAGTGACTGAACAGTAGGGAGACAGAAGGACAGACAGTTCTGCTGTCTAGCTGAGCTGAAAGAGCTGTGAACCAGTCTGTGGAGGCTGTAGTGCTATGCATTTAAGCTCACAGGAAAATCTAAGTAACAACACTGAAACAGGGCTGAGTTTTAAGAGTAAAACCTGTGAGGTAGGTGCATTTTCCACCTGCACCCTGCTTCATGGCTTTGGCAGGGGCTTGGGAGTGCTGTGAAGGAGGAAAGTGACTCTGCAGATGAAGGCTCCAGGGACATTCAGGTGCTTGAGGCAGAGCGGAAGCTTATGATGAGTCTGAGCTATCAGAATTTAGTGACTGGAAACTAAAAACACCTTAGGTGTGCTAGAATCAAGCTGGCTGGTGTGCTGCAGTGGAAGGAGAGTGGGAGGTGGATGTGAATCTCTGGCTGTGTCCTTCCCTTACCTTGCAGTTCAGATCTCCACACTGCTGCTGGTCTGAGTAAGTTTTTTGGCTTGCTGTGTTGAAAATACATATGTACTTGTGAGGACCGGTCCTTTAAAAGACTTTCTGGAAGTTTTCATTAACCTCTTCCATGCTGGAAGAGTGACTACTGTTGTCTGAGCTGTCTGGCATGCCGTTTCAAGACATGGTGTTCCAATCAAGCGACTGTTCATATAAAGGCTGCATCAGTCTGGTTTCTAGGACATCCTGTGCTTTACAAGGATGAAGATGTGTATTCCTGTACATTTGGGGGTGCTTTCCTACCTGAGTGTTTCAGGTAGGTGGAGATATGCCAGAAGCAACTTTCCACTTGGGATGGTCAAAAGAGGGAATTTGCAATGTTTGGGGACTGTGTGAATCTCTTGCCCCAACTTACTGCTGTTCCTGAAGAATGCTTAGCAAGGTGCAGTGTGGACATGTTGGTTGGGATTTGCAGATAGAGGATGGTGTGTGCTACCAGGTATTCCCACCAAAGGGCAAGAAAACATGGGTAAGAACATGAAGTTCATATTGGTTGCCAAAACTATGCAGGCCTTTACTTAACTTTTTTTGTTAATGAGCAATGCAGCTTCTCTGTTTGCCTGGGGACTTTGCCCTGCAGACCTCTAAGTAGCACTGGCACCTTGAAAACAAACAATGCCCCTACCCCCCCACTCCCCCCACCCCCCTTTTTAATTTTATTTACTTTCGGGGGGAAAAAAGGCTTCCATCTGTCGATGTGCTAGAGCTGAGTAGTTTCTTGTAGGTCACAGCCTTTCACATTTCCATTTCATGTGATGACTGCAAGGGCTAGACAAGGAGCTAGCCAAGTCAGCCCTTGCCATGTTAGAGAAGTGTTCCACGCTCCTCTGTCACTGCTGTCAGTTGGCCTGAGCCATGCTGGACTGCTTGCTGTAAAAGGGATGGATGATGTGATGCCTGAATTGCTGTGCTGTTGCTCCTAATGCTGCTTACAACACTGATCCTGAGCTGCTGTTAGTTAGAAAGGGTGGGGGAACCTGCAAAGCTTCCCTGAGCCTTGGACAGAGTCAAGACAGATGAAGATTTCAAAGCAGTTGAAAACTAAAGGAGCAACTGCTTTTCCATCCCAAGGAGTATTTGTTTACTTTCAACACCCTGACTGAAATGACTTACCTGCCCTCCTTGATGATGTGAAGAGCCTGTTATGAATTTGCCTTTTTTACCATCTGAATTCAGTACTGTGCAGGTTGTCAATGCATCCATCCTGTCCTTTGCTGGCGGGACTCCAGTATTTCTGCAGTGTCTCATGTTCTGCTGCTGAGGCGCTTCTGCACTAGGTCACAGACTGACCTTCCTCCTGTTGTGTATTTATGTATATATAGTGTTTTGGGCCATCTTTAAAGTGGTTCTTGAGCAAAGTGTGTTATGTGTGAGGGGTGGTGAAAAGAGAGAAAATATAGAATAAATGTATTTTTGTTTGTAAAATAAATAAAATTAAGTTTGGCATAAATGGTCATGCTGTATTTCTCAAATGAGACATATTGGGGAGAAAAAATAACTTGAAGATTAAAAAAAAAAAGATTACTGAAAGGCATTGGCACAGGTGTGATGGGGTTTTGTTTCCCTTTGCCTGCTTTCCATACTGGATCTTTGCAGATGATGTCTGCCATCTGGCTAGGAGTGTACACCTGGGAAAGGCCTAGGGAAGGATGAGAGGAATAATCACAGTTATGGAAAGACTGCTGGAGGAGTAAGTACGTGGTTGAGAATTTGCCAGCCGGAAGAGCAATGGTGCAGGCCTGTGAAATCCTGAAGGGGACAGAAGAGGTGAATAACGAATATTTGTTCATGGACTTTCAGCACAAAAATTGGGTGCTGTGAAATGAGCAGGTGGCAGATAAAAGCAGGAGGCAGTGAGTGTGTTCTGGGAGGGAGCTTCAGCCACCCCTGTGCTCTTGCCTGGCTGGGTGCAGTGTTTCTTGGTGAGACAGCTTGTGGTGCAGGATGTAGTGCCCTTGTCTTGAAACCTCAAGCAATGGAGCAATTGTCCAGCATACAAGGTACTGTGCAATTAACAAAAGTATTCCCTGCTTCCAGGAATGTGCTCTAGAAGAGGCAGTGAAGGTTTGAGGGGTGCAGAGTCCCAGATACTCCCTTAATGCTGGCCCAAGTCCCACTCTGAGGCAGAGCTCTGGTTACCATATTAGCTGCAGGGAGGAATAAGCAGCATTATAAACAGTTAAAACTGCTCCCATGCACTACTGAGGAGTAGTGTGCTGAGTAGATAAGTAGCACATTGATACCAACTGGCTTATATTTCTGGGAATGCAGAAAGCTTGTTTGAGAAAGATTCTTCAAAGCTGTTATTTCTTGGTCCATCGGCCTCTGTATTGCATTATCTCATTCCTTTGGTTCAGGCTGTGGATCAGCCATGCCTGGCAACGGGGACTTTATCAGCCGTGGCCTGACCCATGTAGGACCCACCCGAGTGTGTCAGGGCAGATGATGGCAGCGTCTGGCTGGAGCAGAGTGGCTGGAAGGAGCAGAGATGAATTCTGCCCCCAGCGCAGCTCCTGTATCTGATGGGAGGTCATTCTTCCTCAACTTGAGAAAACCCCGTGAATTGGACGTCTAGCAGTGCAAGTTGTACGGGCTACTTTGATACCGCGTTCACTGCCAGGGCGATGTGCAGGGCGGGCTCACCGGCACAGGAGCGAAACTCTGCGCTGTCCCGGAGGCGCGTTGGCGCCCTGCGCGTCCCCGGAGCCGGGCGAGCCGCCCGCTCCGGGCACTGACTACAGCCCCCAGCGTGCACCGCGCCCGGCCTCTAGCACCGCCCCGCTCTATTGGCCACCCCGCGGCCGCCGCCAATGGTGAGCGGGTATGTTCGCAGGCGCTGCGACCGCAGAGGCGCTGCCGGTAGCCGGTGCCGGAGAGGGGCACGGGGACGACAGGCGACCCTGGCCGGCATGGGCGGCAGCGAGAGCAGCCATGGCGGCAGGAGGGTGTCCTTCGGGCTGGATGAGCGAGAGCATGTCCGGGTGCTGCAGGGCATCAGGGTGAGGCGGCCCGGGAGTGTCGTGGGCCCGGGTGATGGGAGCGGGGAGGCTGCGAGGGCCAGGGGCGGAGGGAGTTGGGTTGGGGAAGGGTCTGGCCGGGAGGTCAGGGGACCCAGGTGCAGGGCTAAAAGGGACGAGTGGAGGAAACAACAAGGAGAGGGGGAGGGAAACCTGGAAGGCTGAGGGAATTGGGGGTTGGAGAAATGATGGGGCTACTGGTGAGTGGTGGCAAAGAGGGCTGGGGGCCTGGGCATGATTGTTGTCGAGTGAGGGCACGCCAGCTCTTTACTTCCAAACTCTGTTCTCAACCCTCTTTCCCTCCTCGCTGCTTACTGACCTCGTTTTGCCTCTGCCTTGTGCTTTGCAAGCAGTTTGATGCTAACGGCTCTGCGCGGCTCTGAGGGCATCCAAGAGGAGACAGCTCTGTCCTTGTTCATGGTGCCAAGAGCCCGGGCAAAACTCCGCTGTGTGAACAGGCGGAGAGATAAGAGCGAGTGGAAATAGCAAAGTGTTTCTGGGAGGGACAGTGGGAAACTGCTTCTTGACCTTCGGTCGGAAATTGACAAGTGTGTGCTGTGGAAACAAGCCCTAGAGAGTGGTGTTAAGGAATATTTTTTCCTGTTAATAATTTTCTTTGAGTTTTTATGTGTTAGTTTTTGGGTTTTTTATTGCTCTTGCTTCTTGATACTGTTATGTGATTTTCCCCCTAAAATCTGCCAGAAATGAACTTGCAGGGTGTGTTTTGCTGTGGCTATTTATTTTTCATCCCATTTTGACTAATTATTTGACAAAAGTTAGATTATGCCTATCTCCTTGTTAAAGTGTTTGATGGAGGTAAAATTGTGTTTGCCCAATTTTGCTTTACAGAATACAGACAAGGATTTGTGTCTTTAAAATCAGGAATTGAGCATGATAACAATGTAAAATTAACATATTAAAGATGCTGTTAAGTTGGGTAGTAGTGGTATAGCTGAAAATATGTCTTCTACTGTGGCAAATCTAGGTGAGGGAACAGCCTAATTTTGCTTTGTTCTGCAGCCAGACCCTCTGACCTTGGCAGGAGAAAGGGGTCAATTTTAACAGTGCTGTGGAGAGGCCTTTTGGACTGAATTGCCAGAAAACTTCAAGTTAACTTTCCTTTCTTTTTCATGGGTTTGAACCTCAGTCAGAGAGTGAAAATGAAGTTGAGATTGCAAAAATATTTGCAGCCTTATGTGTGTGGGAAGTCTGCATGACTGTTCTCTGTCATATGGCTTGCAGCATATCTGCCATGCTGAGCTGAGTTAGCAAGCATGGAACAAAAAGAGGAAAAGATGGACTTAAGACCTGCTTAATTCCTTTGCTTCCACTGCTGGTAAATTTGTCCCTGTACAAAGGGTTGACTTGTTTATGAGTGCTCTCCACCTTTGTTGGTGTTTATGGGATATTGTCTAGTGATCTTTTTAGGGTCAGGTAGTAGATTGGAGGTTTTGTCAGCTACTGGTAGGGTATGGGTTTTAAAAATGTGAAGTCAACATACGAGTGCTGACTGCCTGGATTGGAGGGACACTGCAATGAAGTAACTGGCAATACTTCTGTAGTATCATGGGAAGTAACAAATGGGGAGCTTCACAGTGAAATACACACCAGAAACTGGCTTGACTAATGTCTTCCCTGGTCCCTTTCAGCTCACTGAAGATGTAGTGAACCGAATGAAAGAATCCTCTCAAAGCAGAAGGGGCAACCAGAGATCTCCCCGTGCAGCCAATGGCACAGCTCCCTCTTCGTTGGCTGCTGAGGGGAAACCCAGACCTACAGGTACTGTTGGGGTGATGCTGCCACTGGATGTTACAGAGGATGCTGGTATTTTTCAGTGCTACCTCTTTGGTTAGCCTGTATCACTCTGTGAACGTTTTTAGCTTTTGGATTAACGTGCAATAAATAAGGCAGAAATATTTTGCCTTTCATTTCTGGCAAACTGCCTTGTTGTCTGCTTTACATATGCAGGGTGTATATTGTGCATGGATGAGGCAATTACTGCTTTTTATTCTTTAGAAAGAAGCTCACTGTCGCTATAGGACACGAAATGAACGACATGCACACGGTCAAGTGTTTGAGGCAAAAAGAGGGAAGTTTAATTTTCTTACTTTTACTTACATAGATTTTTGACAATGACCATGGATTGGAGGATGAGGTTGCCACTTCTTCAACCTCACTGGTCAAATTAGAAGTCCATCATTTGTCTCCTCCTTAGAGAGAGGAATGTAAACAAAAAGGACTGGTTACAATAACATTACTCATTTACAAAAAAATTTGTGAAAAACTCCATTGCAGAAAATGCCAACATCAGAAGGCTGAAAAGATCAAGGCAGCAGCTCATAGGGAAGGATAATCTGTCTAAGCACAGCTGGCTAAGTGGATGATGGAAACTTGGTTTCTGAACTTGTCTTTCTTTACAGGTCAGAAAAATACTTGATTTCTATTGGTTCTCAAATGGGCTTTGTTGATACATATCAGCAGTGTGGATTTGTTTGAGGTATCCAGACTAAAATGAAGTTACAGAACTAGGCCTTTGTTTTGAGGGATTTGTTTGCTGTCAGCCTATGTCTTTCATGAATGTCGATTTAGCTTTATGAATGGCCTGAATAATTTCATCACATAATTTCATCTTCACTTGTGGAATCCCTTGTAAGTACAAGGAGAGAAGGAGGTCAAGAGGAAGACTTACTGGAACTAAAGGAAGGAAATGGAAAATAGGTCTACAACCATGCTCATGTTTCAGTATATATAAGGGTTTGAGGAGTTAATATCCTCACATAGAAGTTTCCTGTAGCATGCATTATTCAGTGTGCCTGGTTGAAAATGACGTTGTTGGTGTCTCTGTTTCATGAATTCAAACTCTTACCTATCAAACTTAAATTTTCTTGGCTTTTTTTTCTCTTGATGAATAATATGAAATTCTCCTAAAATATTTTTTGATGTGATGAAGGACTACATTTGTAGTACTATTAGTTGTCACAGGTTTCTCTTCTCCATTCTAGGAATTCAGCCACCAAAGGCAAGTGACTCTGCTGCAGAACATGAACTCTACCGGAGGTGAGGTGAAGCTCTTGAAAAAGACAATAGTTTAGCTCATTTGGGAATATATCTGTGTATGCATATGTCTGTGTTGTACTTCAGTCTGAGCATAATGAGTGTGTGTTTGACAATGGTTGAACATGAGCCAGTGTGTGCCCAGGTGACCAAGAAGGCCAGTGGCATGCTGGCTGTATCAGCAATAGTGTGGCCAGCAGGACCAGGGCAGTGATTGTCCCCCTGTGCTGGGCACTCTTGAGGCTGCAGCTCAAATCCTGGGTTCAGTTTTGGGTCCCTCACTACCCAAAAGACATTGAGGTGCTGGAGTGTGTCCAGAGAAGGGCAGCAGAGCTGGGGCAGCTGCTGGAGCACAAGTCTCCTTGGGAATAGCTGGTGGTGTGTAGCTTGGACAAAAGGAGGCTCATGGGGGACCTTATGGCTCTACAACACCTAAAAGGAAGATATAGCCAGGTGAGGGTTGGGACCTTCTCCCAGGTAACAAGTGACAAGACAAGAGGAAATGGCTTCAAGCTGTGCCAGGGGAGGTTTAAGTTGCGTTTGGGGGAAAATTTCTTCGCGGAAAGGCTGGTCAGGCATTGGAACAGGCTGCCCAGGGAAGTGATGGACTCACCCTTCCTGGAAGCATTCAAAAGGCCTGTGGATGTGGCAGCTGGGGACCTGTTTAGTAGTGAACATGGTGGTGTGGGGTTAATGGTTGGATTTGATCTTTTCCAACACTAACAATTCTGTGATTCTATTCTATGATTATGTTTTAATGCCTCAGAATCCCCTTTGAAGACTTTTTTCAGTTCAGGGCTGCTTCTCTTAGTGCTGTTGCTCATGCATTTTGTGATTTTTCTTTCCTGTGTAAGAGCCAAAGAGCAGCACTGTCAGCTAGACTGACTCCTTTTATTGTTCTATGTCCTTTGATCTTTTCCAAAGCAGCGTCTATTTGTCTGGCTAACTGCTTCCCATTTTCACTGTTTTCAGGTGATAATTAAGTACTTAATAGAGCTAAATATAACTGAAGTATAAGCTTATGTGATGCTATGTCTGCTGTTGTTGCCAGAGTTGTAGCTCACTAGAATTGCAAGTCATATGTAAAGTTTGTTGGGCTTTTGAATTCCTGCTGATAATGGAATTGTGAGCAGATTTTGTGTCAGATAGATTCCGGATTTGTGTTTTGGCTCTAAGCAGGGGTACTCCATGACAAGCCATGACCCTGTTGCCGGAAGTCTGCTGATGACCGCTCTGCTTTTGATGCTCATACAGGTATGAGCAAGAACAGGCACTGGTCCAGGAGGAGTTGCTTCGGCTGGCCAAAAGAGAAAGGGAAGCAGCCAGTGAGGCCAAGGAAAGGAACAGCATTAATGAGGAGAGGCAGAGAACAGCCCAGCTGGTGAGTAACAAACCCCCCGCTATGTTTCCAACCTGGACAGGCTAAAATGACTCTGCTTGAGGGGATTCATTTAATGTCACTTGTGTGATGAACTTAGAAACTTGGATTTAGGCTGAAACACTGCTCACCTAACATCACTTAACATTTGGCTCACAGTGCAGCTGCAAGCTCCACTTGCAGCATGTCACTCTGTGCTGCCAAGGCATGAACAATGGCTGTGCTGGGGAAGCTTTACCAATGGCAGGGAGTATGGTGTGTGTATATATATGGCCCTTGTCTAGCTACAGAGAACTCTTTTGCACTTTCAAGTGTGTGAAATAAATGTTTCAATATATACAGGATCACATTCTGCTGACCTGATGTATCCTGAGACTTTTCTCTGTTTTTTTTCTAGGGTATAATTGTGCATGTACACAAATTAATAAAAAGTAATAATGTCTTCCTTTGTTTGAGTCTTTTATAGATCTGGTAACAGAAGAACTGTTATAAAACTGTCAAGTATTGTAACCTTTTGAAGAAGGTCTAGGGTTGATTTTCAGGGACCAGGAAGCATAAACTCTTTTTTGGACACACCACTGACTCCCAAACAGATTAGTTCTTGCCCATCAGGCAGACTTACTTTTGGGGACTTCTTGCTGTAGCTTTTACTATTAGTCAGGCACCTTGCTGTTGTCAAGATGGCCCATTGGATTGCAGTTATCCTAGTGCTGAGAAGAGCAGTGCTGGAGGGAGAAGTACAGTGAGATGAGGCTAAGTAGAGCAAAAGGTTTCTATCAATCACTACAGTACACTGGGAACGTCATTGGCGCTTAATGTTCACATGATACTATTTTATATTATTTTCTTTTACATACTGCCATTCCTATGGCAATGGTGTACTGCTTGTAAACAGTGCAGAGTCCTACTGGAAGTGCCACTTTTTTCTGACCTGCACTGGTGTCAGGGTGTTACAGCCAGGTGGGGCCATGCTTGCCACAGTGACATCAAACTGCCCATTCATTTAGACTGTGCTGTTAAAACTTTATTGAGAGAACTAGACCAAGAGAATTCTCCTTGCCTGGTGCGTACTGAAAGGATGGTTTAGGGAAAGGACAGACTAGAGTATGGACAGTCTTTATTGTGTCTTTCATCCTGCTGATCTGTAGCTTAACCAGTTTGTGCTTGATTTAAGCAAAGAATCCTATGAGGCTTGGGTTTTTTTTCTCTATGTTGAATGCTAACACTTTGCCTGGCTTACCCAGGCAAAATGTGGAGCATTTAGAAGTTATAATATAAAGATATTTTTGGGGACTGAAAAAAAAATTATGTAAGAATGGCAACAGTAGTTCAAAGAAAAGGTCTTTATAGCTATAGTCCATCTCTGACAGTGACCCCTAGCAGCTGCTAATGAAAAACATGAGAAAAGAGCAGGTATATAACAGTATTTCCCACCTATACCCTTGCAAATTCTGATATTCTAAGACTTACAGGCTTTGAAAGCAAGAGGTTGTATTTTCACTTTGGTGATTAACAGTCTTTAAGGAAATTCTCTTCTGTGAATTGGTCTGTTTGTGGTTTTGGACTCAACTGTACTTTGTCTCCATGATAAAGTTGGTATATGATTGGATTAGTAGGTGTCTGAGATTGCTCTCCTAGATAGATACAGCTTGTGAATGGCTGCTGTGTCCCAGAAAATTTCCTCTTGGCAGATTGTATCCTGACCATGGGGTGTTGAGCTTCAGAGCAGTGATGTCTGAGGCAGGTGACTGTTGCTCCTCTGCTAAGGACATGTGGTCAGCAGGTGCAGTATAAACTCTCTTTGCACTAGAAAGAGGATTTTCTCTTTGTGAATGCAATTGACTGGCTTCTGTAAGAGCAAGGGGAAGAAGTTGGTGGATTTGTTGTCCAGTCTAGTGATGTAACTTCGGTCAAAGTAGAGTCTTGCCCTCCTGCAGTGGCAGGCGGAGTGTAATCCTGAAAAATGTGACTAGCAGAGTCATCATTTGTGAAATGCAAAGAGGACCACTCTAAAATGAGTTGGGACCTGACTGCTCACATACAAAAGCTGTTCTATTACCTGAATTAGCTTTTAATCCTGTAGTGTTGCATACCCAGGTATTATGTGCTTGATGCTCTGTAAATATCTGATTAGGATCCCCTTGTGATAAATAGTGGCCACAGTGTGTTAGCCCAGAATGTGGTGCAAGAATGAGAAACTGTTAAATTTCATTGCTCTTTAGCTATCTCTTGATCAGTCATAAATTTAGGATCCTTAAAAAATGAGAGTCTACTCTGACCCTGCAAAGATGAGGGCAGAACTATTGTTTGTCAGCTTCTAGATATCTTCCTAAACAGGAACTATTTTGGCCAGACTTAAATTATTGGGATCCCTATCAGACTTGTTTTATCTCAGCTACAGTTTCCTTTTGGGCATGGTTACCTTATTGTATTGACTCAGTCCTACTCAAACCATGTCTGTCTTTTGTCTTTTAGTATTGTCCTCCTTTATCATGAATAGGACTTGAGTGTTTCTTGCTCTTCTGTCTTTTTAGCCCCAGCAAATGGGGAAAATACTGGATATGAGCTGCTCATCCATGTCTTGTGTCAATCTTCTCTTTCAGGTAGAGGATAGTTGTGGAACTCAAGGTACCTAGTGGTAATCCAGGTGCAGAGAAATGCAGTGGAAATTATCTGCTTACATTTATGAGGGAGAAACTTCCAGGGTTATTTTTGTTGTTGTTGTGACCTATTAGGGAAGTGAGATTAAAGATGGGGCAACTCCCATGAAAGAAATAACAAGTGAATAATTTGCTTCTTAAGCAGGACTTAATTTTGTAAAAATTGAAAACCATATAATTAGGAAGTTTTATAGGTTTTTTTAGTATTTGCATTAAGATCTTGAGCTGCCCTGTGCTCTTAACATATCAATAGTTCAGTGATTAGTAGCCCTCTCCTGTACTGTTGTCTGCAGCAGCGTTGGAACATTCTCCTGTAACCATACCTCTTGTATAAATCCAAGTACCATAGCTGTATTTTGAAGTGATTTCATTGTGGTTGTGCTGAACGTTGCTTGTCATTTAATCTGTTCTTTATGGCTTTCACTCACTGACTTTTATTATTGGAAATATTGCTATAAGCAGTTCAGTGTTATTATATAGTGCACACAAAGAGGGGGTGGACTAGAGTTAACCTTTGATATGGAACTTGCTGTCAGCTTCTGGGGCCAGTTACTTGATTGTTTATGGGGCAGGGTGCAGATTTAAACTTAGCGTTATTTTACTGTGGTTTGTATGTTTTGTTTTGCAAATTTTTTTGTCCTTGAAGTGTACTGGTTTCAAATGGGATTTAGAGTTAAGTACCTGGGTCCTGTTCTGCATTTTTGTCTTGATCTTTCTTTTTCTTTTAATGACTTTGAAGAAGGTACTTAGCTTCTAGATACCTTAGGTTTTGAGTAAAACTCCTTACAGCTTTAGTTGAAGAAGCAAAACAGCTCTGTGAGTATGATGCAGCGTTCACTTTCCTCTTTGAGTGAATATGGCTTTTTGATTAACCCTGGGGACTGGCTCAAATGGAAGTAGTCTGCTAAGCTGCTGTAGAAGAACTGTCCCTAATTTGTATTAGAGATAAAATGCTTTGTTTGTGTGGCACTGCAGGATCATGGTGCTGAGTAGACTTTTTGAATAATTTAGTGCTGTGGGTATTCACAACACAACAAGGATTATATGTACAGTATTTCAGAGCAAGGCCTAGGGTGTTTAACTAATGCTGGTGCTGTGCCTTAAGTCTCATGTAAAATTCCCAGGAATTAACACATCTATCTTTAAATCCTTTCCTATTTCTAGCATGAGGAACTTGCGAAGTGTCAGTCAAGTTATTTAATTGCTTGACTATGTTGTGAATAGTCTCACCATTCCCCTATGTGATAAGTCTTTCCTTTTTCATTTCCAATTAATCAAAACATCTCTTAACTTCTCAGTTCTTTTGGGTTTCTTTTTTTTCCTCCTTACCAATAAAGGAAACTTTGCAAACAAACTGCTCTTTTCCCTCCTTTTTGCTTTTGTAATCTCTGATGGTTGAGCAGCATGTGCAGCATATGCATTGTGAGCCTCTTGGAGCCAGGACTCTCTGCCTGATGGTTTTCACTGAAACCTTAAAGACAAATCAATGTGGAATGGGAAAGGATAAAAGCAGAACGGGGAGGGGGAATAAGTGTGATTAAGTGAAGACATCTCATTACTACTCTAGAAAGGGAGGATTATAACTTATAAAATAGGAGGATCTCATTTAGAGGCCATGTGCACTTGTGTTATCAGGACAGAGGGAGAGCAAATAGAATAAATGAAATTAATACTTTGAAAAGAAGCATTACCCGGATTTGAGCATTGAACTAATATGACTTGTGCAAAGCTCTGAAGTTCTTATCTCCTCATTTAATACCCCATAGATAATGGCTTTGTCAGAGATATTGACCAAAAGTCGTTGTTGACTTCCTTCTCACTTTGAAAGAAAGAGTTCAGAAATGGGGTGATGGTAGGACAAACGCTGCACTATGACCAGCTGTTTAAGGCATGACTGATGGGCACTGGTTGCTGCGTGAAAACAGACTGGACAGAGAATTCATAATTGTTGGAGAGTTTATCCAGCTGTCTGTGGTGGATGGCTTGCTATTCCCAATGTTTCTTATCATGCCTTCTCACTGGCTTGCTGGATGCCAGCCTTTGCTTTCTGGTGGTTCCAGCGTTGGACTGTTTTGACTACCACGGCTCAAATGCGCATGAAAGGAAATACAAGGGTATGGGTTTGTTTCAGGTTGCTCCAGTTGCTGATTATAATAGGTCATAAACTGTTGAATTCTTTCAGATGATTTCTTGCCCAGATATAATCTCTTTGTTTTTCAGAGCCTCTCATCTCCTCTTCTTGATTCAGGAAAGATGGGATGAAGGGAGAAGGCATGACTGGGAATGCCTTTGATCAAGCAGTGGGTTTTGATAATGGTATCACCTTGTGAATGTGGTGTTCTGAACTCTTGGGCTTTGCTATGGACTTTGGACATACTTTGGACACTTCCACCCTTGATTTAGTGTATATTGGGCTGCTGACATTTCAGCTGGTATGTTTTCTTTTCCATTTCAAAGAATGTGGAGGTAAAACTGCTTAAAATTGCTGAAAACAGCATAAACATCCAGTTCATAGATTGGTACAATGAAGGAGAATTTTGAGAGTCGTCAGATACTTTCTTTTTCGCTTTGTACGGATGGAGGAATGATCCAATCAGCTCATTTGTGGAAAGTTTCCTTTTTATTTCTGGTAATTGAAGCTTGAAGTAAATCTTGTCGGGTTTTTTGCTGTGAATTGCCCACTGTTACTGATCAGTGTCAGCTGTAGATGCAGCTGAGCTGGTACTGAAGATTGTTTTAGAAACTCTGCTAAACATGATTTAGTTTGTTAAGGCTTTAATTTACTTTGTGATAAGCTAAGGATCAGCATCATCCTGTCTGATTAGCCATAGGTAAGCATTCCTACATTAACTGGGGTTTTGTTGTGCATAATCTCCTACTGTTGTGACAAACTGTAGTGACCGGATGAGGCCCAGCAGTAGCATGGTGTTTGCTGGAATTGTGACAGCGTGGAGCCATCAGTGAAGTGACACTGCTGGTTTTGAGGTCAGGCCTCTATTGTCAAAACTTGTCTTTTTTTTTTCTCCCCTTTTATTTGAGTTGATGTAATGAAAGGTATTGATTGTCTCTGTGAGCTTTGCATTATGGAAACTGCTCACCTCAGGGACAATTTGGTCCTGTTGGTTCTACAGCTAAAACATACCACACTGAGCTGAACCCTTCCCTTTCTAAAGTTGTAAACCTGTGTGTAGAAAATAGGTTGGTTCTTGGAGGCAACATAGCTAACGCGTGAGGTTTGGTATTTCCTGGCTTTTTATTTTATGTAAATACTTCTTGACTGAAATTTTTTATGGGTGAGGCAGAAGACATTGACTGAAATCTGAAAGTATGGAGGCTTGTTTTAAATAATAGTGGAAAACAAAGAAAAGGCCCATTCACGATGATATTCGTTGATGTCGCAGTTATTCAACAGCTATCTATATGTGTTTATGAAAGATACCTTTATTTTTAGATTATTTTTTATGTTTTCTTTAGAAAATAAGTGGTGCATTTAGTTATTAGAATCTTCATTCCTGCCTACAGTGTGGGTAACACCAGTTGAGGGGGCAGCACCACCTCATGAACCTGGTTTGCTGTGGCTTGGCTCTTTGCAGAGCATTCACAGGCTGTGTGTCAAACAGCCAGACCTGCCCTCAGTGCCTGCAGAACCAGGTAGGGTCCTAACTAGGTTTAGCAAAAGTGGCAGTGTCTTGGGCTGGAAGTTGCAATGCAGTTGTTTTTGATTGCTCTCACTAATTGACAACTAATTCTTTCACTAATTGAATAAAGCTGCCTTTTAAATACGTTGATACAAATGGAAAGATGTATTTTTAGGTTTGAGACATAATGTTTTATTACCAAATGTTGCAAATTATTGACAGGGGGATTTAAATAGCTTTAGTCCTTGTGCCTTGAATCCCTCTCATTCTTGCAATGAGACACTTTTTCAGACTTTCTTCTGAAGAGAATATATGAGTATGTGGAGACTTTAAAATTAGTGGTCTATTATTCTATAGTCTGAGGCCAGAACATCCCTCCTTTTCCCTACAGTTGGGCTCCTCTTTGTCTGCTGCCCTCTACTATAAAAGTGGGTATATTTCTTCAGTGAAAGGATTACTTAGTGAAACCTATAAAACATTAAACATTTAAGGGATCCCTATAGAATATAATCTTGAAGTGTTAAATGATGGACTTTGGAAAATCCATGCATTAAATTTAAGCTTGGCATGGTGAGGATCTATCTACATGTCTTCTACCTCCAGGAAGCTAATAACTTCTGTTCTCTGGAGCATCAGTGAGGTCTAAATTTAACTAAAGCAATTTTGGAGAACATACACTACAATAATGGCAGAAAGTGAAAATGCAATGCCAGTGAAAAAGAGAATCTTCTCTTTTCTTGAGAGAAGGAGAAGGTGTTACCTGGCTAAGGGTAAGATTCTGCCTATGTACTGCTTATTTTCCTGCTGCTGCTCTGACATAGCATTCAGTCAGACATAGCATTTTTTAACCACTTCCAATTTCTGCAGCTAGTCTTTTATCTCCTGACTGAAGGTTAATTTGTGTTTGGAGAGTTTTTGCAGATTTCAGCAGGAGATGGTTGTTAGAGCTTCTTATTTTTGTAGTCTCTTGAGCTAAGAGACCTTATCACAAAGTTGGCCTTTTTTAAAATCCAACAGCTGCAACAAATTGAAGTTGTCTGTGGTGCTGCCTACTTCCCATCTTGCCTTCAATTTTCCATGCCCGTATTTCATGCTTTTTTGTTTGTCTACCATGTTTATATACTCCACGGAAATGTCTTCAATATTCATTTGTTCTGACTTAAGGGTACCGTAAAACCATTTCATCATTTAAGAAGTAAAATATAAGATTAGCCTTCATTTTCCCCTATATATAATTCCCCTACGAAATATTCAATTCATAAAGAAATAGGAGAATAATATTCTTATTTGCAGATATTTTTCTACGACTGGTCCAGGAAAACTGGTACTGAGACTTCTTATTCCACTGTCAGACTACTGTGGAGTAGTAGAATTCTGCTCTAATTTACAGCTTATTGAGGGGGGATAAACAGCACAAGACAGGCCCAAAGGCCATTCTTTATCTTGCCGGTTCTGTGGATCACCACTTCCTCCATGCACTGTGGTGTCCCAGTTGGAATCACTACATTCCACCCCTTCGTCTACATACAATTTGCCTTTCTCAAGCATAGGTAGGTTACAGATTAAAGTAGCAAACTGTTCAGCTAATAGGAAGGTTCCTGATGGGCTGGAATGTGTCTGTGTGGTAGCACCTGTCAGTACATAGCACAACTGGCATGGGTATTCCAGTGGGTTCCAATACACCAGCTGCTCATGGTAATACATGGACTTCCAAGCTGCAAGAGCCGGGCCCAACAGAGCAGGTGTGTCCTGGTCAAGATCATGTTTCCTCAAATACAATGTCTTTCACAAGTCCCAGTACTATTGGCTTTGGTGGATGATACTAGTAGGTCAAACTGAGTCTAAATGGTATGGTCTGAGCAACCAAAAACACTGATGTAACTTTTTATTTCTCACTTTAAAGAACAATTAAAGTGAGCTGATAGAAAGACTAAGTTTCACTGAGGTATTTTCCAGTTTGTTTATTCCCTCTGCTACAGTTGGGCATCCTCAAACCTGCCCTATTTTGCTGATGTTTATTTTAATTCTTGCTTGCTTCCTTCTTTCTCTCTCCATCTTTATACTTTCCCAAAGCTGCAGGACTGTTTGCTACTGCTGCCTCTCCTTGTTGTCGGTATTATCAGGCACGTGTGCAGCAGGTGAGATTGCAAACGCCGCTGTTCTCTGGGATTCTAAGCATCAGACAATGTTTTACACAGTGTCCCATTCTCTAGCTGGATGGTTGGACATGATGTTGGTACCTTATCTTCACGCTGACACACACTGGACATTAATAGAAATACATTGCTGAGGCACATGTGTGGAATTTCAAGCAGCCTTTCTAGCTGTGCTTTAGATAGTCTATTGTGTGCTTAACCTCTTGGAGGAGGTTTTGATGAGAAATGCGTGATGTTAACTCTTGGGTGGCTGGGTGGACTGTCTCAGAGTTCCTTATTATAGTCAGCATAATATCCTCCTAACTGAATGCTGCTTATCTGTTTTGAAGTTTCAGCAGGTTTAAACCTATCTTTCTATGACCGGTATTCCTCCTTCCTAATGCAGATTTTTAGTGAAGAAATAGCTGTGTTTTGCACATGAGGATGAGGTGGGAAATGTGTTGCTGCAGGGGGAACTGAGTTGCCAGCACCCTTATGCAGCTTTGTCTAAAGTCTGTCCTGTATTATTTTTGGCTCTCTGATTGCTGTACGTCAACTAAAAAAATGACCTGGATGCAGCTGCTGCTATTTGCCAGGAATTCTTTCTGCTTTTGGAGCACATCAGAATTTTTATTGTTTCCTTTGCACTGTGTCTGTATACTTTCTCTGCTTGTTTGCTATAACCATCTGTAATTATCTATATTATTTATGAGTGCTGAGTAAAAAAAAAAGATGGAAAGTAGCTTCTTAAAAGGGGCTATACTAAGGGAAAGGAAATGAGCTGGTGACTTTGATTTTTAGACAATGAAAATAGAACACCTGCAGGCTCGTGAGGAAGGAAAGGAATTAGAGTTAGCTGTATTTCTTTTTCCTGTCTGTGCATTACGTAGGAGGTTTAGAGCCCCTTTTAGCCTTGAAGACTTTGTGATAATGGGCAAACTTGAAGGAGGATACAATAGGAATCGAGTAAAAATTGATCAAACAGATGAGCAGGACTATGTATAATTACTGTCCAAAAGAAAAAAGTTTAAAAAAAGTTTAATATTTACTTGAATAGAACATTAGACTAAGGATACATTTGTTAAATAACCAGCGCTCTTCCAATTAGGACTGAAAGCTTGCCATTTACATTCACTGCATCTTCAGCCTAATGCTTTTGCCGAGGAAAAAGTGGTTCATTGTCTGGTAGATGATTTCAAGCCCCTTTATTTTTTCAAAGATACAGGTTCATTTCTCTTCTTTTCTCTCCGTCCTCTGAGCAGAATAGATTTGTTCCTTGGTTCATCTTGCTGTAGCTGTAATTGGCACTGTCAAGCTGAGACTCTGGCTGCCTCCCACCCCGGCTTCCGAACTTCCAAACTTCCAATACACAAAAGGTTCCTTACAAAAGCTCAGCTGAAGACCTGAGTAATCACTCATTTTGTATTTTCATATGATATTCTCTCCTAGTTTAACAGCTAAATGTGGAAAAAGGGAGATTGGAAATAAAGATATGTTAAATGCCAAACCCTCAAAAACAACAAACCATACAAAGCAGCACCCTGAAAAAACCCCCAAGTCAGAAAAACTCCCCTCAAAGCAACAACAATAACAGTAATCACTGTATCAGCTGAAAATAAGCTTGCATGTTTCTTAAACATGTTTTCCTAATTTTTCAGTGTAAAAGAATTTTGTTTCAAGTACAAAACTCAAAAAAGCATGAGCGCTTTAAACTGCAAAGCCAGCTACAATTTTAAAGATAATGAACATCAGTCCAGCCTATAGCTTTCTATTATTTAGAAAGTTGTTTCCCTAGCTGCTGTGTTGTTTCCTGTTCAAGACTCAGCATTTTGCAATGTATTTTTTAAAAGCTTTGTGTTACTGAATATTATCATAGAGATTTGTTAAAAACCTGCTTCCCTGTGATTTCCTGTTAAACAGTGATCTGCAAAAAGAGGTGGTTGCATGATCAAGTAAGATTTTGATTCCTTTCCTTTCCTGTGAGCAGAAATGGGATGCATCAACACACTTTCCCATCTGATGGCTGTTCAGAAGCAGCCTCTCAGGTCACTGCCCTTGTTCCAAATCATGCTGAATGTCTGAATGTGACCTTGAAACTGTTGCCAACCACTTGCATTTTCTTTTTTTTAGACTATTTAGAAGTAGTCCATGAAATTTCATGCACCTGGTATAAAAATAAGAGTTTTCATTGTAATTAATCTGGGTGGAGTGTCAGTTGGTGCGCAGATTAAGTGGGGACTATTATCTGTGCTTATGCTCCAGTGTCATCCTGCCATAGCAGGCTTTTTTTTTGAGCTTAATAAGGAATATGGTAAGGTACCTGGAGGGAGGGGAGTACTAATGGTGTTAGCTGCCATTCTCCTCTGTGTGGATGGGACTGATGTGGTTGATAAATACTTCCCTGCCTTAGGCCTTGCAAGTGCAGGCTGCTGAAGGTGTACCATGGGTGTTTTCAGGTGTGATTGAACCAGCTAGACAGAAGAGAATTTCTCCAGCATAGAGGAATTTTAATCCCACTTAATTTCAGTATTTTACTGTGAAGTGTCTTGGTGAGCAGGTAATGGTAGGTAACAGGTTTTTCTGACCACATGCACATGCAAGCTTAGGAAGAAAATTACCTGGTTGTTTACATATCTGTTTAGAAGTTACATCTGTTTGTACAAGAAATGTATCTTACTGGGCATTCTAAAACCATAGCAGAAGTTGATGTATTTATAAGAAGGAGTAACAAACTTTTGTGAAATCAGACTAATTTCCTCTAGTTGCTTGTTGCCCAGCAGATGTTGCTGTTGAGCTTGGTTAGGCCTCACTGTGCAGATCATCAAGCCATCTGCCTATTATAACAGCTATGATGCAGAGTGATTGGGAGCTAAGTTTGCTCCTTGAAAATTCATGTCATCTACTGCTAAGTCAATACACTGTCCAGAAGCTTAAGGTACATCTTGTGCAGGCATGTGTGTAAATAAATAAATGATATTAGAATTTCTTTCTTGACCCATGCATTATGTTTTTTCACTTCACTACTGACTCTGAATTCTTATGAAACTTTCTGCTTTCATTTCCAAAACAGTTTTGATAGCTTGGTTTTTATAATTATTTTTGAGGGAGAGTGTTTGTTGACTTTTCAAGTGAGCCTTTAAGATGTGGTGGTGCAAAGATTGATAAACAATCCATAAACAGCATATCCTCATCAATATCCCTTTGAATATAGGATCTGGGAAAATCTATGACCTGCCTCATGCAGAATCTGGGAGATGAATTACATTTCTTATTTGGGGTCAAACCTACTAATCAGTCCAGCAGCTGCTCTGTGTATTGATCTTGCAACAAGAAGCACATCTGTGCTCTGCTTTGCACTTCTTTGGGATGTGATTCTCGTTGTAATACCCTTATTTTGGGATGAAAATGTTTTTAGTGTGCATCTCCGTTGCCTGCCAGCGATGATGACTTTGCCGAGTTCATACAATTTTCCAGCAATGTGGAAAGCACTTGGAAAGCAGCAGTGAGTATTTCCTGAAGGTGGCACTGAAGGGACACCCATGAAGTCTCCGTTCCAGAGGTGGAGTGGGAACTGCTGAGCCCTCAAATTGCTTGCATACCAATGAAATGTCTCAAAGTTTTTGCTTATTTGTTTTCATTCTGACTCTAGGTTCTCCAGGAGTTACCATAATATTTTTCAGGACGAGTTTACACTAAGTTTTTGAAGTTCTTTGCTTCCTACAGAAATTGTAGAATCACAGAATAGTTTAGACTGGAAAGGACCCTAAGGATTATCTAATTCTGACTGTCCTGCCAGGGACAGGGATGTAATTCTCTAGAGCAGGTTGCTCAGGGCCCCATCCAACCTGACCTTGAATGCTACTAAGGATGGGGCATCCATAGCTTCTCTGGACAACCCACTGCAGTGCTTCATCACTCCTTGAGTAATGAACTTCTCCCTAACATCTACTCTAAACCTCCCCTCCTTCAATTTAAAAACATTGCCCCTTCTTTGTCATAATTTGAAGTTGTGAGGCCACTGTGTACTGACCTAATTTACAAACTGCATCTGTCTTTTATTTTCTGACCATGCTGCCTGAGGTACTCTTTCTTGCTTAACGCCCAGATCTAGAACTTGTGACGTTGCTGCGTGTTCAGGCTGCGGAGGGGAGGACAAGGCTGTTGGGAAGACAGTGCAGGTTTTCACACAAATGATGTATCTTGTCAGCCATCTCTCATTTATCTTTGTTCTTCAGCTCTCTAGTTGGTTTCTAGTAGTATTTCTTGGAGGGGTAGATAACAGCTGTTGAGAGCAAGTTAGGTTTTGGAAGTGGTGGAAGAGAGTGGCAGATGCTGTCCTAATGACATCTCGTGTTAGCTATCAAATTGGAGATTGCTTCCTCCATTCCTCAGATCCTCTTTAAGATTCCCTGATTTGACCTACGTGCTGGCCATCTAATGAGATAATCTCCAAAGCCTGCTCTGTAAAAAAATTCTTATTACATTTGTGTCTCTTTGGCTTTGACTATCTGCAATCAGACTGTGTAGACTGAGATGGCCAATAGTGAGGAAGATGGAGTTTCTCTCAGGAGATGTTTCAAATGTATCTGCAGTACTTTGTAAAGGAAGTGTTTCAGGTCAGTCTTCACTGATACAATAAGTTGCTGACTGATTTGAGTGATCTGGAGCTTAAAAAAATAAAGATGATCTAGCTGGTCTTGGCTGAAATGAATTATTGCTTTTAGCACAGAATCTTCATTTGAGAGAGAAGCTGGTGGTTGACTGAAATTCCTGCAGATTCTTAGGCAGGAGATTTGTATCTTTTCATCTGTTTTCAAGAAGGAGAATCAAGTTATAAAAACCACTTAAAGGTTCGGTTAAGATTTATTCTAGCTGCATAACTGCCTCCCATAATAACTTTAATATACATCCTCCTGAAACTCCTAATTGGCCCTGGTGCTGGCAGGGCTTACAGACCCAGCAGAATCTCCAGTGTTCAGCATCTTTTAGGAAGGAATGTAGCCAGAGAAGCACAAAAGATGAAATGGCTGCCTTATAAATTCTGACTGACCTTGAGAGTCCGTGTTCTAACAAGCAGGAGGATGCTATTGAAGCCATCTAGATGAGACCAGTGGTGGGAGTTGCAGGTGGGCCATTGGTGAGGCAAGAGGAGAGGATGGGGAAAGGCCTTGTGGGTTTGGTGGGAGGAAGTGGTTTCACTGTGGGCCATGTACCTACTTAAACTGTTGTTTCTGTTGTTGGTTGGAGTCTTGTCTACTGACATTGATTATTTTTTTTTTTTTCTCATGGGTGCTTGTGGGGTTGCGCTGTGGTTTGAACTAACCCATTTTGTCAGGGCTGGTTTCTTTTCTTAGGAAATTACCCCAGTCAGTCTCGCTGCTTAGTGACTGCCTGGTCTCTGTGTGGGTGCTCATAAGACAGATCAGAGCCTGACTGGGAAGGTTGAAATTTTCCTTAGCTTCTCCTCTGATCTCCTTTTACTCGGTGTAAAGGTAGAAACCTGCCAGGCTGTGCTGGGGTTGTGTGGCTTCTGTGAATGATGAAGGACTGTCGTTCTTGCTCTCCTGGGCTGTCAGTTGGACACCTTTTGCAGACCCTAAATTCCCTTTAAAACAAAGCATTTGGCTTAGTTTATTTAATTCCATTAAGTAATTTCACTGCTAATGCATAATTATCTACAGCAGTGACACTCATCTATGCTTTAATTATCACAAAGCTGCACAACTCCCCCTCCCCCCTGCCTAGAAGTTGTCACTTGTGCAGGTTGGTTTTGCAGAGATAAGTGTGTAATACATGGCAGTGCTTTGGGTCTCACAATACTCAGACAGTTGCTGATTGCTAAATGTAGGCAATAGAAGAGACTAGGGTTTTGGTCTCAGTCTTCTATTAGTGGTTTTTATCCATGTGGAGTGAGAGACATTGGGAAGGAAAAAGCTTATCAAAACTTCATAGTACTGGCTTGGAGATAAAGATGTGAGCAAGTGCGGTTTGGAGGCATTAAGCTTACAGGTGTTGGGAAGATTTGGAAGCATAAGTATTTGTTTTTCTTTTGAAGAAATGCATGAAATGAAGCATCAGTGATCCTGGGCAGCAGCCCAAGAACCCTGTTTGTGTTTAAGGAAGATTCTTTGTATTTATTTATCGTTTTTCTTTTTCCCTCCCTGCTTTATTACTGACTCTTTTTTGTAAACACCCTCTCAGAGTAGAGAAGAACCCAGTAAAAATTATTGATCCAGCCAGTCATTGTGAGGAAACAGAGATTCAGGGTATTTACTCCTGAGTTGGGAGAAGATGCATACTTGAGTGAAATACCTGCTGTTTCTTAACACCATGCACTTGTTTGTTAAGGAGTGATTTTGTTAAAGGGAAGGACAAGGTCAGCCTGATCTGAGTAGAGGCTGTGATATGATAGTTGTGTCATTGAAAGGTAAAGGTCTGTAAAAGATTTCTAAACCCTTGCAAAATGAAGGCAGAAAAAGTTGGAAGGGGCTCATAATTGTGCTTCTCTAGTTTCACAAAGCTGAGGACTAGGTTGGAGACACCTCATTTAAATTGCAGTGATGTGCTGAGGTTTGTGGATGAAGAAAACCTGGAGCCTGTGTCAAAAAGAGAGCAAATCTTGAGAGGGGCCTGATGGAAATGAGGATGGTATGAGGAAGCAAAACCTATGTATTATCTTATAATAAATGGAAATGAGGCCATTTGTTGGTGTTATCTGCTGGCAGAGATGTTCTGCCAGCTACCTTTGTTTGGAACTCTGGCCAAGATGTGCAGTATGTAATTGTGCTCCAGCTTCTATCCTGACAGAATTCTTAAAATTGAAATTACATTTTTTCACATACAAAAGCACTGTATTTTTTGCTTTGTATTGTTATGATGAAGGCAATTTTGGGTTGCTGACTGTCAGGAATGAGGAAGGGAGGACTGTACAGCTTTTGTTACGATGTGCATTCTCACCTGGCTCATTCTTACCTCATTCTCTTCTGCACCTGGCTGGCAGCAGTGGCACCTGTTTGAACAAGATTCCATTGGCCTAGAAGTATGTTATATCTTTGGCCCAAGGACACAGTGTTAAGTATGTCACTTGAAGACCTCGCAGCTTGCTAGACTCTAAATCTTACCATCAATCTCATACTTGTTTCTGTGGTACTTACCATTTTAGTGGTTTATGTACTTCCCAGATAGGTAGACTGGCATAATATGATGGTCAGTTTAGCTTTCTTCGTCTCAGTAAGAACTGTATTTCCTGAAGAGGTTGTATACTCACCCTACAGTAATTCAGTCTTGCACCTTTCTTTCTGGGAACCTGAACATGATTTACAAATTTCCAAATGTCTCTTCTCTAAATGCTGTTGGTTGAAATACCTTTCCCATTAGGAAATGGGTGTTCATGTAGAAAGAGTTTAAAGTGACAGAACTGATACCCAGAACAGTTGTTGGGTTCTTGGTTTTGTTTACAACTTGCCTGAAAACTTCCCATTGGAGCACAGAAGTAAACACTGACTTAGTGGCTTTTCTGACTTGTCTGGTAAAATCCACTTGCCAGGTCTGATGTTTCCATCATCTGCCTATGTTACCTGATTCTCTGGAGCTGTGCTCTCACCTTCGTAATTCACTTTCCAAGTAAGACTGGGACTGAGATGTCACTCTTAAAAAAAAAAAAAAATTAGTTTATGCAAAAATACAGAGGGAAAAAGGGAGATGAGGAGGACTTCATGATGGTGGTGATGAGGTTCCATTGCCTCACTCTTGGCTGACATGAGTGAGGTGCAGTATGGAAAAAGCTTTCCTTATCCACATGGCAGGGGAGTTTGGTTAGTCATTGTAAGGGGACTGCTGCAGAAAAGGGTAGATGACTTATCCCAATAGGGCAGGCATGGGAGAAAGAATAGTGACAAAGCCCATAAGCCTGGGATTGGGGTAGGAGGGAGAACAGCATTTCCTGGCTTTGTGCGCCTGTGATGCTTTTGCCTCCTGTGAGTTTGTTGGCAGGTGTGGAGAGAAAAGATCCCAGCCTGGCAAGTCAGCCACCAGTGTGCCTGATGATTAATTGCCCTTTTTAAATTGCAATTATGTCAGTCACAGAACCCGTGAATATTAATTCTGGATTTGCTGCTTGAAAAAGTGAGTGCTGATGAGACGGGTCAATTTTCCCGATGTCTCAAAAGTGGGATAAGCACTGCAGCCAGTAGTTATTACTGAAAAGAAAGGCTGCTGTGACTCTTAGCTATGCTTTTTGTCTGTCTTACATCTTCTTTTCCAGTGTTTCTGTTCCCTTCTTCAGAATCCTCTCAGTGCTTACACTGGATTTTCCAACTGACAATAGTAGAAGGTGGCAGGGTGACACCCAAAGTGAGTTAATCACTGCAAAGAATATAAGTTGCCTGGGTTTGGTGGGTGGCTTTGCACCATTCCTTCTGCTTCCTGAATCCCTTAGAGACTTCAGAGTGAAGTAAGGATTGCTTTTTTGCTGGTCCAGCTCTTTCCCTTCATCTCAAATGGGTGTAACCATTCATTCCATTATACTTGGATCTTTTTAGATAATTTTCTGATTCTGCCCTGTTGGAAGGATATTAACAGGCAGGCATCACTACACTGTGACTGTTTTCCTTTCGGTAATCTGCTTGAACACATGGGTGATGAAATTTTTGGTTTTTTCTGTGGTTTGGGTCTCTCTAATCAGTCCTGATCTTGTCTAGTATTTTCTGCATGAATCGGGACAAATTGTTGTATCTTGCTTGTGCTTTAGTTTTCTTGGAATAGTAGTTATCTCAAAAAGACTTGTCATGTGTTGATATTCACTGAGGTCTTTGAAGGTGAGTTACGTGCTATGTTTTTAGTAAACAAAAATAAAGCACCTCAAAACCCTCTGATATTTTTTAATGCTTTTTTGTTTTTTAAAGATTTGTCTTTCATTTAAACCTTTTCCAAGTTTTCAGTTATAAGTGACTTTAAATACCTAGCTATCTCATTATTTGCTTGTGGGGCTGGTATATGCTGTGTTATCAAAACGACTAATGATTTGTAAGAAACAGAATTAGGTGGTGGAAATTGCACAAGTTATCTCCCTTGTTTTTCTTTTAGTTCTACATTTTGTGTGGTTTGTGTAAGTTGATTGTGTCTTGAATTTTTCTCAGAATGGAGGCATTAAAGATCTGAAAGTGTTGGGCATGTGAATGTCAACTAATTGCTTTAGTTATGACTGTAGTTACTGTCCTACTGAATTAAAGGCACTATGTGATAACCCCTTCATATGCAAGGGATGTGACTTGCAGGCAACAGGAGGGCTCTTGTAGTTTGTGTCAGACTGCCAGTGAAAGGCTAGATGAGGATTAGATGCAGCAGAGAACAGAAAAAAAGCCTTCAGTTTTTGCTTGGTGTGGTCCTTTCCAGGAAGATCTCTAGCAGGCAGTTAAGTATATTTTGGTAAAGGCTTTTTACCAGCCTGGGTTGGCATCAAGAGCTGGCCTAGGACAGCAGGTTCAGTGCATCATTCTCGCTTTTCTGTTTTCCCCATTTTTCAGCTTTTATAATTGAATGGCAAATTGCTTGTTTTCCTCTGACTCTTTCATTTTGGAAAGCTCCAAGCAGTCCTGTATGGCTACTGTTGCCCTTCGAGGTGAAAATGAAGCATTTTGTTTTATGAAACAAGCATGTCTAATAGCGCTTTAACAACCAAGTTAGCTTTTTGTCACTAGTTCTTGTGGGTGTTATTTTTATCCTGCTTCTCCTTGCTGTTTCCCTGGTGCACTTTGTCTTTACCCTGGTGTAGTAACTGCTTTGTCTAGTGCTTAGTTGATGGCATGTAAGCCTGGTGGTCACGTGAGGAAGTGGTCATTTTCACGACTGCTCATAAGATGTATCAGAACTGCCAGCACCTTTGGCTTCCCAAACTGCCATTTATTGGTAGAGTCTACACTTAGAAACCTGTTGGCAAAATGCAGGGGTTTTGGTAGTGTCTGGCTGATAGAGAAGTTTCCATTGCATTGTAGGACTAGAGAAATCAAAAGCTTCACCCTCTATTTCTGTTTGGGTAGTGTCTCTTTTCCCAAAAAATGCTTTGAAAGCTTTGTTTTGTTATCAGAAACTGACCTTTAGTTTCATGTCACTTGTCATTAGGATACTATTCCCTAGCTAAATGGGGACTCTGATTTTAATTAATTGAAGTAGTTTTGAAATATGTATTTTTTGTTCTTAAATTGTTTCAGTGGGATTTGTTTCTGTAGGACTGTAGCAGCACACATTTTAAACCCTCCCTACAGGACACTGCCAAAACCACTCTGTTTTAGGTGGCACCCGACGAGTCCGTAGCTCAATAGTGTGAGGTGTGTACACACCTTCTGTTGACACAAGGTGCAAATATCAACTCTTCATCAAGAAATGCCAAGGGAAACTCATGTTTAGATACTATGCAGTATTAGAGGTGATTTCTGTCTTTAACAACATGTCTAATTTTCCCTCACAGGGGAATGGTATGATATTCCAGTGATTTGTCTTGAAAAAGAATTTAAGGGTATCGAGTCAGCAACTACAGGTTTGCATTCAGAAAGTTGAGGTGTTTTGGAACAGAATATGCTGATTATCACCATCATGTCAGTAGTTTTGATTTTTAGGGCTGAGAATGGAAACTAAAACTTGCAATGGCTCTTAGTCTTGTTGTAAGAAAGGGAGATTTGGCTGTAACTGGCAATGTGACTGGAGAGAACAACCAGTGCTGTGGAACACTTGGAAGGAGGAGGGAGTCTGCTTTTGTGGTTGGTATCCTAGAGGAGGAGAAGGCAGTCTGCTTTTATGTGTTGGTACCCTATTCAGTGTGTGCATGTTTCTTCCCCAACATGTTAGTAGACCTTGTCCTTTTTACTTGGCAATTCCAATGCTGGTGAGTTCAAGATAGGCGTTACTTCCTTGGGGGCTCTAGTCTGAAAAGGATCCTGCATTTACAGCTTTCTGTGACCAGTGTGAGGAGGAAGGTGGGGATGGAGGAAGGTCACTTCATCTGCTGACTGTCTCATTTCTGTCAATGTAAAGAGGCTTACAGAGACAAGTAATATTTTGCAATTGAATTTCTCTTTTAAAGACACTCTGATGCTAATGTTGATTTAATAAGGTTCTCTAGTTCTCTCTTCTTGCTTAATTTGAAACGTCTAATTTTGTGCTTCACAGTTCTGAACACAGAATTAGTGAGGCAAGAGGAGCCGGAGGCAGGAGGAGCAGAGTGCCACACCAGAAGTTGCCAGGGGAGATTGATTCAATAGAGTGAAAAGGTGCAAAAGGTTATATGTCCACAGTTCAGAACAACGTGATGGTGGTACTAATGAGAAGGAGAGCTTGATCCTTTAAAATGTTTTAAGATCTCCGTGGGTGTATAACAAACGTAAAATGGAAAAGGGAGCATTAGAGTGTTGGTTTCTTTGAGTGGATTTTTCTTTTGATTTTATATGTATGTAATATATAATATATGACAGGCAGGAAGGATAATATTCTGAGATAAATAGACATTTTAAGGTTTTTATTTTAAAGGTTGTTTTTTTAAGTGTGACATTTATTTTCAGAAATGCTGAGAGGTTATGAGAGATTGTGAATTTCATCTGGCTAATTTATTTTGGCTGAACTTGAAAGTGTGTTTTTCCTGCTAGAATTTTATGCTTGTGGAAGAGGCTATTGATATCATGGACATTTAATTCTTTTGTCCTGGGGATAAATGTAAACTCCCCAAAACCACAGTGCCAAAAGATTATCTAAAATATTGTACAAATAACAGTGGTAGTGAAAGCTTTTTCTTTGCCTCTTGCTTTGTTAGCATGCCTTTCCTCTTCCTCATAGGAAACTACTCCTATGCAATGGAGTTAAAGCCTAATTTGCCTCTTGCTTGAGCTGGATGACAGTTCTTTACACAACTGAGCAGACAGTGTAAAAGGAGTACAAGATGTGTTCAGCTTAGTTTTATGATAAGTTGCCAACATGTTTCTTTGAAAACCTCATTAAATTGCAATTAAATCCACAGGAAAAAAAAATAGGCCATCTCAGTGAATCCTTGATAGATGAGTTTGTGGTTTTTCAGGGCTGGCCAGGGGCATGATCTGCTTCTTGCAGTTGGAGCTCAGTGAAAGCTTTGGTGAAGTCTGACCATAGAATCACCAAAAAACAGCCGCCAGCACTGGAAGCTGTGAATGATGATCCTCTGCCTGCATTTTTTTTATGCTCTTGGGCAAAGAGAAGTACTCCTTCCTGATTAAAACTATTCGTAAGACTCCCACCCCCCTTTCTTCTCACATTGTTTCTGGTAATAGGACCTATGCTTTTACCAATTGCTTCTGCTGAATTGGATAGCTAACACTGGATCCTGCAGAGTTAGCTCAAACATTTGACTGGGGTGTGCACTTGACCAAGCAGGCCTGTGTAAGGAATAAAGCTTTAGGCCCAACTATTAACATAGATTCTAAAAGAACTTGCCTCCAGAGGTTTCTTTTCTGCTGACTTCCAGTGCCTATAGTGACTAGTCTCCAGGAATATTTATCAGATCACTTGCCTGTCTGGTTATTTCCAGTCTATTGCCCTGGCCAACTTACATGATCAATAAATCAATCAATCAACAGGTTCTTAAAATTACTTTCATTGACTTTGGAGGTGTAACATATGAAAGGAGTCTACAGAAAATAAATGATTGTATTTGTCCCAACTATAATTACAGAGCAAACAGAGTGGAGATGTGTTTGTAACTAGTATCTACTACAATAAATATACCGATGTGTCTTTAGAGTTCTGTGATACTATGTTGTATTGACTCTTTAGATTTGCAAACTCATGGAGCATGAATCTTGGCTCTCTCAGGTAATCTGACTGCTGTATTTCGAGGACACCCTATTTTAAAGCTAAATTTCAAGCTTCTTGCTTTTGATTAAAAGGTCCAGAAATAAATACTTTTCTGGTTCCTTAGCATAATTTTTGAGCTTCAGGAGCTTCACTGACAGCAAAATGTTTTCTTTTCCTAAGGAAAGTCTCTCAAACTGCTTAACTCTTCCTGCTGCGCCCGGTCTATGCCACCTTCTTCTCCACAACAGCAAGACCTGGTTCATGATCCTTGTTGATACACTTCCAAGTACTGCTCCTTCATTGGAAGAGAAAATCCTGTCCTTCTACCCTGAATTTTCCAAGCCATCTGCCTTAAGCAAGAGTGTGTTGCATTGCCCAGTAAATAGTCATTGAATCAACTTTGAATTCTTTTAGTTTTTAGAAACATTAGGCACTTGGACGATGGGAAAACTACTCTTTGTAAATTGTCCTATCAAATGGAAATCAAAATTTGCTGGCAGTGACATAGATTTGTGAGTTGCTCTTGATACAATCATGCCCTGGAGATTGCAATGTAAAAATAAAGAATGCGGTTTTACAATAGCCTGAAATCCTTGTTGTTGCTGAATCTACACTCTTCTTTTTGCATGTATTATGATATACTTGGACTTCATTGGAAGATGCAACCTTGCAGTGTTTTCTCTTATTGCAGCCTTGAGAGGAGCTGAGAGTGTGTGTATTTGAGAGCTAGTATATTCTCTTCCTAAAACACACAGTGGGTTGCAAGTGCTTTGGAAGCGAGAATCAGGATCTCTAGTGGACATTTAGTCTCTAGCTCAAAACCACAACTTAATTGGCAGCCTTTTCATAACACTGACTGTGGCCTAGGATGTAGGGGAATGCTGCAGGTTAAGATGGAGGTACCTTTTCAGAATTGGTTGTAGGGAAATTTAGTGCTGACTGCTTGTGTGTAATAAGTGATCGGAGAAATAAGAGATTGAGATCAAGTTCCTCACTTCTATGCTTTTAATTTCCTGGGTAGTCTCTGATAATTCTTTCCATGTGTTTTTTCTTCATAGGTGACATCTTACTACAAGTGTGATTATGTATGTGGACTATCCCGGAACATTTATTTTACATCCCCTATGCTTTATGTGGTCCTTCCATTAAGGCTTTGAAATCCACATGATTTATGTTAAGTGTTGATTACTGTATGTCTTTCCCACATGCACCTTGGCAAGTTGGTAGCTTGGAATCTGCCTCCAGAATGATACTGACCCTGTAATGCTGAGTGAAATGTGCTTCGTGTATGTCTGGGATGAAAGAGCAGGGAAAAGAGGAGAATTTACAAGGCTGTCAAAGGGGTAAAAACAAGCTGTGTTGTTTGAAAGTGCACCTGATTCTCCACCTGCCAAAGAATTCATAGACAGAGGATGCATGACCATGGGTGAAGGGTTTCAAGAATTTTCTTACTCAAGTATGTAATTTTGATAGTCTCTCTGTATTAAAAAGCAGACCCAAAGTCAACTGCATTTCTTTTAAACTGTATAGTATTTGAGATAATAACTTTTAAATTAAAAAAAATAGGTTTCTAATCTGGTCGCAGGAAATTTGCATTTGTTTTACTATGCTAGCCTGTATCCATTGGCTGGTGCCTATAAATATCTGGTTTGTTCAGGGGCTTGTAAAAATTGCATGTAGTGTCTGAGAGCAAATGTGGGAAGGGAGTTCCTGCTGAACACACAGGATTCATAATTTTTACTGCTTGGAGGCACATGGGTTGATTACGAATGCCATCTTGATTTTTTTCAAAACAATGGTTGTGTGTGAGGTACTATGTTTGACTCAGAAGCTAATATATTTGGTATTTGGTATTTAGGAATCTGGCAAGAGAGAGTTCTGTCCCCATATGCAAGCATAGCAATGTGATTGGGATGTAGGCATGCATAACTGTTATTTTCCCCTGTCTGTCCTATCCCTAGAAAGCCATATGCCACCCTTGGGCTAGTGTAATGGGAGTCTGCATTAATGATTATGAGCTAGAAATAATCCAAGAAGAGTTGAGTGGCCTTTGTTTCTAGCTTTACGAGAAATACCTCACTGACTCAGTCTGAAATATATTCTGGGATTGAAAGCCCTAATTAGTACAGAATTTCGTGATGCCCTTTTTTGAAGTTTTGGTTGTTGGTTTGTTTTTCTTGTTCTCAATTGGTCAGGGACTTGGAGATTCTTAAGTCTAATAGGCAGAGTAGGAATTTAAGCAAGAAGGTAAAAATTTAGAGTGAGTTGTTGACTCACCTACCATCAGAAATAAGCATCTTGAGCATACATCTCTAGAGAACCTATGCTCTGCAAGATCTCTAAAACCATTGAATGCCTTGTCTGTTGGCAGCCTACAAAATGAAAACTGTAGGTATGCATGTACAGAAATGGTGATGGGAAAAGGAGAATGTGGAAGTAGGCTGGAGTATTAAAGCAAGCAATGAAAGCAGATGGTTTACTTTGGATTTTATAAAATAGGTTTCTCTTAATTTTGTTTTAAATGAAAACCATGAATGATCACCATTGCAAACCTATTTGTAGCTGTGCCATAAATATTAGGATGCAGTTGTCCCTGAATCATAATAGGGCAAAGGATTTTTTGGCTGCTTCCTGTCATCATGTTTATAGAATTGCATATGGGCTGTATGCATTAGAGTTAAGCAATATCATCACAGCCTTTCCTCAGAATTGATTGCTGTTCAGTGACTCTTCTGTCTCCCTCTCCATTGTCAGTTGGTTACTTCTCAGACTCTCATTACATTTAATATTGATACTGCTTCAATTTTTCACTAAACTGGAAGAGTTGAAGAGTCTGGAGTTCATACTGAATGTCTAGATATATTCTTTAAATTCTTGAATTCTTATCATTGTGGACTGTGATAAATTTAGAGCTGGATTATTGCTTTAAGAAGAAATGACTGTTTGCTCATTCAGTCATGAAGTCTGGTCATGAAGATGTTGGAATATGTGCTGCAGAGTTCTTCAGATACTGACGTGAGTGCAAAAGTTGTTGCCAGCAGCTGTCTTGGGTTTTGGGGCACCTGCTGCCTCTCATTTGTTGCATCTCCCACTCTGTCTTCAGCTCCCGAAACTGGCAGTGCCCTTAAAAATGCTTTGAGTTCTTAAGTAGGAGATCTCTACCAAGCTGGTAGTCTGGATCTCTGAGTCATTGGTCACACTGTGGTGAAATCTGTTCTGTGATAGTTATTGACTACAGCAAGGAAATGGACTTTAGGAGGAAGCTGGTTCCAGTCAGGTAACAAAGGCATTGTCCTTCCAAAGGCCGCTGCCCCGTGCTGATCCTTCGTCTATCGCCACCAATCATAGAACTGTGTTTTGATTGCTCACTGCCATTTTTACATTTTCCCAGAGTGTGACAGACTTGAGTGGTGCGCATGATGTGTAAGGGTGATGTAGAGTAGTGAGTCTGAGAAAAGCTGCTGGGAATTGTCCTTATGAGTGAGATACAATTTTGGCACTGTTTTCTTGATTCCATTTGAAGTATGTGGGAAGGCATCCCCTGCCTGAGTTATCAGTGCTCCAGTGTGAAATTTTCAGAAGCACTAATGTATTACTTGTGTAGTTCCCATATCCAGCCAGAGTCTTGACTGGGTTTTGACCTCAAACAATTAAGTCCATTATTTATTCTGGTTCCTGTGGTTGCTGTCCAGTGGGTTACCTGGGAGAAAGAAAAAACCTTTTCAGCAGAAGAGTTGAGAAGTATTGACCAAGGGTGTTGAAAGATTGTAATTCCCAGGGCTGGAATTATAAAACTCATAAGCTGCTATCTGAGAGCTGGAAGTGAAGCTCACTTAGGGAGCAAGGAAACCAGATACTGCCCATTTCTTAAACAGATTGCTTAAACTTCAAAAATACTGATGGACAGGTTGAGTCTCTTGTTATCAAAACTGGTAAATGCAGGTCTGCAAAGAGATCTTGGGACATGATTAGAAGTTAGCGAAACTTAAGCCAGTAGCCCTCTTGAGTTCTCCTTTTTGTATTATTTTATTAGTGTATTATTTATTAGTGTATTTTATTTAGTCAGGTTTTTTTTTTCCAATGCAGCAATGTATACTACTACAAGTTCTAATTTTCCTGTTTCCATTCAGTGGAGTGTATCTATTCCTATTCTTGGAGTAATAATTTTTCCCACTTCTGAAGGCTGACAGGATTAGAGGCCTTGGCAGTACCTGCAGAAGAGATGCTCTGTGATTAGTGATTAGTGTTATATTCTCTAAAACCCTAATTCTGCTGCTGTGCACTGTATCTTGCGGGGCACATATTGATGATAGGGCTGGTTCCTTCTCCTTGCTCTCTCTTCTCAGGCCTCTGTCCAGTGCCACTGAGTTAGTACCTTTTGTTTGTTTTGTTATGCAATCGTTTGTCCAGCAGGAATGTGTCAGTTTATGGCTCAGGCACCCAGAGATGGCAGATGTATATCCACTACAGTTAGTGGTGTGCATGACCTACCTGCTGAAATAATAGCAGGCACCATGAAGAGTACTGCATTCCTCCTGTCCATCTGCTGAGGATGGACAGGCTTGCAATTCCTAAAATGTAAAAACAAAATTAAGCACATCTGTCCTGACTGTAAAAATCATCAGGAAGAAAAATGTTATTCAAATCAGGCTTCTGTCAAGATTGGTCAGTGACTACCACTGAACACCTGTTGTATATTGGTTTGTTTGGCCAAGGATTTGATGCTCCTGTATCAAACCTGTCTGCAGAAAGGGGGAAATTGGCTTCCCTCAGTTGAAATGTAGATGTTGAGTTCCAACCCTCTGAGCTGGTGCAAAGGATGAGGATGAACGATACACATATCTGATAACACATCATCCCTCAGCTACCTGAAGTAGTCACTCTGCCACTAAAATTATGGCAGATCCCATAAAAATATTACCCTCCACCATCTGCTCCCTCTGGCAGTGAACTATGACCAAGAGAGAAGTTCCTTGTGCTCTGTCAACTCCCCTCAAATAAATAATCATAATGAAAAAAGGCCAGCCATTCTGAAGTTCCTGCCTGGCCAATGTGCTACTGATTGAAGGTAGCCCTGAGAGACAGGGAAGGCTTGCAGCCCATGTCACCAAATGAGAGCTGTGCCTGCCTTATAAATGCCTTGGCTTCAAAAGGAGGTGGTTATGGGCATGAAATGTTTATCGTCTTGTACGTGCTTGGCTGCTGCTGGGTTACTGTGTAAGTAAAAAGTAGTAACAAGTAAAGAAGAGGCAATACTGCAGCCTGCTTTATCTGTTTGTCTGTGCACTTCAATAGGCTTGTGAACAAAAGGAGCAGGTGGAGGCAGCTTGGCTTTGACAGAGGTTTCAAATGTGCACTCCAGAGGTTTTCAGTTGTCTATGAAGGGGAATCTGGTTTGAAACCTGATCAGTCAACTGGCTTTCTGTAAGGAGTCACTCTTTGAAATTGTCCATGGAAGAGGATGACTTGCTACGTAGGTCAGCTTGTGCATTCAAAAATGACCTTTAAAAGATTACTTGTTCTTGGCACATAATTGGAAGCTGCACAGTTGTTGATCACGGCTTCGTAAGTCTGCCCAGAACAGCCACATTCACTGGTGCATGTTGTGTATCAGCATCTGTAACACTGAGCCTTGCATGGCTCCCTGGAGCTAGCAGTTTCCCAGCTGCCTTTGCTTAGCTCCTACCCTAAATGGGAGTCCTGCAGCAGGTTGTGCGGGCTTTGCTCTGGTTTTGGTTTAGGGGATGCATGTGCTTTTGTTTGCTTTAACGGCACAGTTCTCAACAGGGGACCGCACTGCGTTGCTTAAGATGCTTGTCATTTTGAAGGAACTTTTCTAAACTTGTCATCCTAAAAGCTATATTGCACAGCAGCAGGCAGCCTCCAAAAATCACTGATTTCTCCTTTTCTTCTCTTTCCCTTTCTTTCTATCTTGCGCTCTTTATTCCAAGCCTGTGGATTTGGATGCCTGGGTAAGCTCTCTTTTTTGTCTGGATCTTGCTTTTTCCAAGTGTCATGTTGTTACTGCGTGTGTACAGATTGTTATTGCTGAGCACAGATGCAGGATTTTATTTTCTGTCATTACATTTTAAAAGGTGTTCAGCTAGAAAATTGCATATTATTTCCTCCATAAAGATTTTCACTGGTTCCTTTTGTGTAGCTTACAGCTGCTGAAACCAAACTTGATCTGGTGATGTGTATTGTTGGCTAAGAGAGTAGCAGAAACAGGAGGAAATTAAGATTATACCAGTGTTGCTTTTTAAGGCCAGGAGTTATATCTGGTTTCTAAAACAGAACCTGGTCATCTGCCTTCAATAGAATGAAGGGTAGGACAAAACGCCAGTGATTTTTTAGGCCTTGTGTCTGGAATATTGGTTGCAGACAGCTCCACAGTAGCGGTGATGTTTCTGCTGATGCCAGTGGAGGTTGAGTCAAGGCTCCCCCATGGCTACTTGAGTGGTACAAGCCTCCCTGTAAAGTTCTGCTGTTCAGTCTTGGGCATGAAGTACACAAATTGCCTCTTACTATTTCAGCGTTGCCCTTTTGACTCTTATATTCCCTTTAGACTTGGCCAGGAACATGCCAGCTAGCTAATTTTGGAGTTAGCTCTGTTCTTCAGTGAATTGCTGTCAATTCCTTCTTCTCATCTTGGAGTCCTTAATAGCATTTGTTTTCCTCCCCTGCCACCTGGACTGCTACCAGGACTGGAAGAGACTTGGGAAAGCACGAGATATTAGAATTTGAAGTTGTGAAGCATGGCAAGCTGAGGTCCCCAGCCAAAAACATCTCTGCTGTGCTGCTGCGTACCTTTGGGGGAAGCTGATAACTCCTCTCAGCAAAGAAAGGATGATGTAGAAGCTAGACATCTGATAGACTTGAGATACTTTCCTTCATCCTTGTAGCTTATTTCCCTGGATTGCTTCTGACTGATTATCTAGGCATCATCTTGCTAGTTTGTCGGTGAGTGGTGGAAGTGCTTTGCCAAGATGATAAATATATTTGCAGTAATCTTGCCAAGTGCTGTGACCTGCCTTTTGGGAAGTACTTTAAAGGCTGAGGTTCGGACCTGTCTTTCTAGCTTGAGTTGCCCTTTGCAGAGAGAGAGTTTTGGGGTTTTTTGTTCTCCAGTAGAGTCTTCTCCATACCCTCTTCCCAAATCCCAGAACCTAAACAGTATTGAGGAGAGAGACACCCTGATGGTAGCTGTCAGCTGTGGGCTGTGCTAACCCAGTACTTTATTCCTGGGCACCTCATTCCTTACTATCATCTGACCCTGCCAATAAGCCCTTTTTTTTTTTTTCCAAACAGATTTCCACCCTAATTTTCGTGTTTAACAAGGTGTTGCGGTGGTACTGTGATTAAAGATAATAAAAAATCTGGTGATATTTAGAGGGGCAACAAAGCCAAACCTAATCTGGGAGTGATTATAGCTAGAACAAAGCCCAGCTCTAGATCAGTTGCAGTCTGATGTGTGACATGTTGGTGTCAGTTTAGGACAAGGCTAAGAGTGTCGGGTTTTGTTCATAGAGAATGAACCAATAATATTTCATTACCTCATTTAGGAACTTGTAAAATATTTCTTTTAGCCTGTCTGTCAGCTAGCAGGCCAATGCTTGAGTCCTTTAGTTAAGCCAATATATAATGTATAGCTTTAGAAATGTGCTTGCACTGTTTGTTTCTAAATGGGTTACTTGATAAAGGGAGAGAAGAAGGCAGAGAATCACATAACTCTGCCCTGACTCTTTGTCACTGTTCAAGGCAGCACTGAGATAACCTGAAAACCCTTGGGCTGCAGAAAAAATTGTGAAGATAAAGCAGAAGAAAGATTTGAAAGAACACCCAACTAGTCCATGGATCCATGCCCGTGGAAGCTGTAACATGTCAGTAGTACGCCTTCGCTGTCCTTTTGTAAAAATGAAATCCTTGTAAATTCTGACACCATCACAGGGGATTCTTGAGCATTTCTTGAATACATCTTATACCTAGCTTTTGTACAGAAGGCAATGTCTAATTGCATACTTGTTCTTTTATAAATACATCCCCTTTTCTAAGTTTTGGGTGCATTCCTGTGTTCTATAGCTGAGTATGCTCTTTCTTCCCTGTTTCTGTTTTGTTGCTGTGTTCATACTTCTTGAACGTCACATTATCTATGTTCTACACATCTTAGGTGTCATCTCTGGGCTTTGGTCACCTTGCACAATATGTTCAAGCTCCAGTGTAGTTGTGCAGCTTGGAAGTGAAATGCAGCTTTCTGATACCTGATTTTTAAATCAGTGTGTTATCATGCATGTTTTCCCTTCTACTTTCTTTTTTAGTTCTGAAAGCCTTTTTTCAAAAAGTGTATTGATGCTTTGTTTGGCACTTTCAATCTCAATCCCCTGTGAAATTGTAATCATCTCCATAGCAGCCAGTTCTGTCTGGGACATCACAAGCTTCTGACTTCAGGTAGGGAATAGACTAGAGGAACTCTTAATAAATATCCTATATTCATTCAAAATGTCCCTAGTTGCCTAACCCAGTTTGGAACAGTGAATATGTAAGATGACACATGCTCTGCTATACCATTTGTACTTCAAACATCATCATAAAGTGTACTAAAGTTTTTAGTAATAACAGCTGGGGATAGATGGTAACAGAAAGCAACTTTGAAGCAGATCTGTCACAAATAGAGTGTTTTTCTGCATACTTCAATGCACTGAAACAGCCGCTCTTGAAAACAAGCAAGGCATTGAAAATATGTTTGTGTTGCAAGTACAAGGCTTCTCTGTAACCCCTAGTTCATCATACATTATGGGTGTGGTAAGTGGGACAACGGAGGATAATATGGGAGAAATTATTTAGGGGGAAGAATGGGAAGTACTCTGAGCTTATTGTCTGCAGTTGGGAGATCCAGTTTTGGTTCTTTGACCACAGTTTTGCAAGACCCCAGGGAAGTGACTAAAAGAATGTCTGTCTGCCGCAAGGTGCATGGGTGTGGAGGCATTATTCACTGCCAGCTCCAGTAAGGCCAGCTTGGCAGTTCATGGGTCTTCATTGTGCAGAGCAGCACACCCCTAATGTGTCTGCATCTCAGAACCCTACTTTAGAGATTAGGTATTTGGTTTGTGTTCTCTTCCAGAGGGAATAAGGATAAATGTGCTAGATTTCTTGGTGAATGATGTCAGGCAAACTCGCAGGTTGAAAAGTTGAGTGAATGTGTGGGTTTGTGATCCATGTCTTGTCAGAAACAGAATAAAGCCTCTTGCATACTGGTGTTGTTACATGTATTGATTTTGTACTTCCAGAATATCCACTATCCCAGGAGACTAGCACTGATACATAATTATTTAAGTTAAAGAGCCTTGAGTTTATAGGAATTCATTACTTGACTCTTTTTTTTTTCTTTTTTTCTTCCATCTTACGATGCACCTTTCATCTGATCATGCAGCGGGGTCACTACTGTTGTACTCTTCTTTCTCTTCCTTACTTATTTTCCCCTTAAGGAAATACCAGTCACTTGTGGAGTAATCTGGTTTTATGGGTGTTATGCAGAAAACCTGCAGGAGAATCGGGGTTCTTTTGTCATCCACCTGGACTGCCCCACCTTCTTACATCTGTTTAATTTTATTTGAAATTGCTTAGTCCTTTTCTGTGTGGAAGATTGGTTCAGAGGAACAGCTATGGTTCTCTTACCAGAAAATGGTTATAGTTCTGGCACTTACAAAGTACGTATCGGTGCTGTAGTTGCAACTGTAGTTGCTGTTGCTGTTTTGTCAGGCTGCATGTAGGGGCAGCTCATTTTTGTCCCTCTCCCCACCCTATTCCAGCTGGTTAGCAGATTGGAAGTAGTGTAGCAGCTATAGGTTAGAGCAAAGCCAGAAATTCTGCTCTTAATCAAGTGCCTTTGAGAGAGAGAAGATTTAGGTATGAGTCTCTGCTGCTTGTGCTTTATCCTGGTCCTGTTTTCTGGGATAGCAAACATGGAAACCAAAATATTTATTTTTCTTTAAAAACAAACAGAGAAACCCACATTACCACCACACCCCTACACTCCTTCCTATTTCATATAATCCTTTTCTTGCTTGCTTATCAACCACCCTCACTGCCTAGATTAAAATCTCTTCTAAGCCCTATTATACCACTGTATTTCCATCAGCAGAGGAGCAGAAAGAAGGACATGCACAGCAACTTGCTTTCAGATGTAATTTTTCTTGTTAGCAATGGCTTTTGGCTGAAAAATGACAGGTCTGAGCCCACAGGGATATTTCTGTCCCAGCTGCTTAATCATGTTGGACCAGCATTTTCTGTGGTTGTACCATCATTAGAAGTTAAGAGAAAGTTGCTGGGATGCTATGGACTGGCAGGGTATGTGTCCGTGTTAAGCAGGCTAATCATTCTGGTTTTGAAAGGTCTTCTGCCTGCTCTTAACTTCCACGGCCCCAAAGATTTTGAGATGGGATGGGGGTTGAACAACTGCCATCTTTTCTTGCTATTGTTGCTTGTTATTTTTAAACTTCAAAAGTTTGATTCAGTTCCGTCAACGTCGTGTTTTCTTAATGCTAGTTCAGTTTAGGGGTGGGAATATAATGAAATGGTGCTGAATATGAGGAGCTAGAAGGCTACAGCTGTTGCTGTGCCTACACAGACTTTTTAATTGAGCACTGTGTAGCTGATGAATACCAGATTTACTGTTTTGAAAGTGTCATGCTTATAATTTGGAAGATAGAAGAGGAATTCTCTGACGGCCAGTTCCCCTTTGAGTCTGCAGCACCAGCCAGAGGAACTCTGAGGATGCTGATGGGAAATGCGTAGAGAGAGCATGTGGAGAGAGTACTTAATTATCTGGATAGTCCTATGTATGTCTGTTGTAGGGAAGTATTTAATCTTTAGAAGCTTTTGGACACTCCAAGGGACAAGGGTTTATAAAGAGAAATTGAAGGGATTTGTTTTGGTGGGTTTTTTTTAAGGTAAGGTAAAGAGCATTTGAGTAAGGACTCTCATGGTTCATGGCAAAACAGACATGGATAAGATGGAGTTCTGAAAAAGGGAATAGAAAAGTGTCACCTTTCTGTGATTATATGCTTTCATTTAATAAGAAGTGTAAAACCAAGGGTTTGAGTTTGAATAATCTAACTAATAAGAGCATTTCCAACATTGGGAGATAACCCAAAATGCACTGCAATTCTTAAGGCTTGTCATTCCACTGAGTGGGATCCCATGCATGAGTCCTGAGCGGTTTTTTTTTTTAGTTCCTTCCAGTCTGTATCTCATGTACTTTCCTTGCACTATATTGTTTATTTTTAGTTTCTTCTTCTACTGATGCTGTTTTGTTGTCCTTCCCAGGCTGTGGAGCTGCAAGGCAGGGAGGCAGAGTTGAAGCGACAGGAGGTCTTCTATAAAGAGCAGTTGGCCCGCATTGAGAAGAAGGTAAGGCTGAGTTGTCTTTATTTCTGGTCCCTGCAGGGTAAGGACATGGATCTATGTGGATCCAAAAGATAGAGAACCAAGATGTGTTGTGCTGCAACCTGGAACTGTCGTATCTGCCCCACCACCCCTTACATAAGTGATGAAATCTTTTGAGCAATTTCTGTTGGAATGATAAAGGGTTTTTTAACTGGATGATTTTTAAGAAAAGATTTCTGGTAGTTCAAACTCTATTGTCTTTTTCATCATGGGATTTAGGTGAAAGCTAAATTGAAAAAAACACATGCCCTCTTTTTTACTCCTTTTGTTAAAAATCCTTTCCTCAATAAAAAAAAAATCAACCACCACAACATAAATTCAGTTATAAATATGAATTAAAGTTGTATTATTAATTTTTCTCTGGGGAGCCAAGCAGTTCAAAGAGTGGTGCTGCAGTACACTGCCTGCTTCTTCCTGGATAAGCCTTTGAAATGAATATGATTTAAAGAGACACTGTCAAGCATCTTTTAAGCCTGAAATGACCTTTGAAAATCCATTTAGGGATTTGAATCTCTCCCTTAAACGTGGGATTTGCTTCTCTGTTTAATTGTTTACCATGATGAGTTTTTAAAAATTGATGCCATAAAAATAGAAGCAGCCATGCTGTTCCTTATGAACTAATGTGTTCTTCACTTCCTGGCAAAATGAAATAATGTTATAAGTAGTCTTTATTCTCCACATTTATTAAAAAATAATCTTCTCCAATTTGAAGCAATTAGACCTCCTGACAGGGAGTTGCATACATTCGACTTGTAGTTGTGTTATGTGACTAGAAAGAACTGTAAACAATGAAAAGAGTGGGTTGTAAAGAGACAGAGAAATCAATCAGTTTTACTACCAACATGTAGCAGGATGGTGAGTATGGAACATGGGAAAATTGTAGATTATAGAAATGGTAGGAAGCTGTTGGCATATCTATTCCTCTTTTTGTTCCTTCCTACTGTATAACTGTCCATGCTGCATTTTTTGAGCCATCAGTGGTAAAACATGCCTGTGGGCAAATTCACATGATACAATTTTGCAACACTTTAATCCATGCAATTCATTAAAAATAAACTATTAAAACTACCACTCAGTGTTGCATTTGTGTTTTAAATTCTATTTCTAGATAATGGGGATTGTTCAATGAAATTGCAGACAATCTAGCAGCTATCGTTTTAATTATCACAGTTGTCCATATGTTCATACACAAAGGGAATTTTTGCAATTTCTTGGTCCCATGCTGTTTGCTTCTATTATGTTCTTCTCTCTAGATCTGGTTTCATGAAGCGGAAATTAAAGGGAAAACCTGCGCGTCTGTCCTTTATGGACAGTGGAGTGGGGAGAAGTTTGTGTCCAGGCTTCATTGTCCTCTTTTTGAAATCTTTTGTTGTAGTTTGTGTTTTCAAGTCCATGTTCCTGGCTACAGGGACACCTTTTTAAACAGCGTGATGGATATTTTAGTGCAGGATATTCTTGGAGGGAGTAAGGTGGGCTGCTTATAGTCCTATTCAAACTGCAGAGCTACAGAGAAACTATGTTCTAGTTGTTATTATGTGTACAAAAGCAAGTAGATAAACAGAACAGGTTTTCTTTCCTTTCTTGAAACACTGGATAATTTCTGACCCTTAAAGACTAACATTTTGCTAGTAATAATAAAATAGAAGAATTCCTCCAACCGTTAGTCTGGATTGGAGTGGGAGGTGGTGGGGGCTAGAAGGAAAAGGAGAGAAATGTACTTGAAACAGTGTAATAAAGCTTAATTGTATTAGTTTTGAAAAAGGTTTTTGATCTTCTCTGAGGATAATTTTATTCCTATAATGGTTGGAAGGATGGAAAATGCAGCACAGAACAATCTTTTTTATTAGCTGTTGCTTTTATATAATTCTGCTTTTATTTGTTGAATGCATGCAGACCTCGACATTTATTTATTTATTTATTTATTTATTTATTTATTTATTTATTTATTTATTTATTTTCCCTTCCACTATGCTAAAGCTTTCCAACTCAGGCTTAGATATATTTTTATGTATCTCTGTGTATGTGTGTGTCAATATTAGAAAAAAGCTCTCAGTAGGGGGATTATGGGGAAGAGCTCTGAAGCAGAATTTTGCTTTCTCTGCTGTTTTGAGAGGGGATGGTCACTTGAAGTGTGGTCATTGGTAGTTCAGAGGTGTTTGACTGTGAGTGAATGAATATGGCTCAGTGTGGCGTTAGCAAGCTGAAATTTCTCCTTTTAAGGATCAGCCTGTCAGGAATTCCCCTCTCTCCTCCCCTGTTCTGCCCAGGCTGGTTTTGTTCCCACTTCTGCATGATAACAGAATTCAGCAGTAGGAGACTTAGAGATTTGTTTTTGAAGGATGTTTTGAACTATTGATGTTAAAAATCCAGTACCTTCCTAGTAGGATGCTAAGAGTAATTGTGTTACATACTCCTTACAACATAAGAGCTGCTCAGTGAATCAAACACAGAGACTGTCCTGTTTTCTCTAATAGTGGTCAGTTTGCAAAGGCTTTGAAGGAAGAAGAAAAAAAATCACCGAAACAAAGCCACAAAGAAAACTTTTGGAGAGCAGCTTTGAGAAGAGTGTTCCTAAATGTTGTCAGTTGGAGGCAGACACATGCCCTGCTGCACAAGAGTTTATTTTCATTCAGTATTTTTATTCACTGAAAGTTGGATTAGTGCCACTGTTCTTCTATGCATCTCAGGCATTTTTGCTGTAGCCCTGTTTAGCTCTATGCCTCCAACATCATGTGGCAGTGTGTGCCACAGCTTAACTTATGTACTCTATAAATTCTCTGTTACCAGTTTCAAATATTTTTTTGCATTTAATTTCCTTTATGTGAAAGAGATAAAAGAAATTCTCATTATTCATTATCTGTAGACTTCTGTTTCCTCTTTTACCTTCCCATCAAACTGAATAGTCCTTACCTTTTCAGCCTCTGTTTGTGTGAATGATTTTTTCCAGGTTTCTCATTCTACTTGTTTGTCTTTTGGCACTTTCCCCTTAGCAGCTCTGTCTTTGAGATGTATTGACCAGAATTGAACTCAGTAGTTCCCTTGAATGCAGCGGATTGTGTGAATACATTATCCTTTTATTTTGTAATCTCTGAAAGAGTGCTGTAATGACTGGACAGAGCACAGAATTGGAAGGAAAAACCTGCTCATTTTCTAATAGCTGTTTCTCTTTTGGGAGTTTGAAACAATTATTTAGTCCATCTATCTCAGTTATTCCATCTATATGATGGAATAGCTTATAATGGGAGGGCAAAGTGTTGTGAAACAGTAAAGCTATAAAAATGCTAAAAAGGCTTTGCCTTTAGTTTTGCATGAGGTGAACCATGAGTGTACCTTATTTCAAACAGATCTTGAGAAACTCAGTTTCTCTAGACAATATTATAAAAATTTTCTCAGGAAAAGACATGTATGAAGAAATAATTGCAGTATTTTAGCTTTTGGGGTTTTCCCTGCATCTTCTACTAAAGCACTGGAAGAAATGAGACAATGAGTGCAGCAGTTCTGTGTCACAGTAAGGATCTATCTACTTCAATATGCTGGTCCTGGCTGTGACTGAAAGTGAATGTCCAGGGATAACTGGAAGAACTGAACTGATAGGAAAAGAGCATGTGGAGTCTTCTTCACTGGAGACAGTCAAGGAGCATCTGGGCACAATCCTGTGCCATGTGCCCTAGCATAACCCTGCTCAAACAGAGAGGTGGGACCAGATGACCCACTGTGGTCCCTTCCAACCTGACCCATTCTGTGATCAAAGCAAGGTTATGGGTTACTTGCCCCAAATGCTTTCACTATCCTGGCAAGTCATTTTTGGAACTTATCCTCATGTATTTAATCCTTGGAGGGTTGTGAACCAGGACTGTGTGCACAGTGCTTGGGATACAGAGGGACCATGAACACGTGTGACAGCTGTGTCAGAATCACTGTTTGCTTCTCTGTTTCTTTGTAGTGCCTGACACTTGATTTGCACTTCTGACTTGTGTTAAGCGAATGCCACACACTGCTGCTACTGGCAGCATTCTGCTGTTTTGAGCGCAGGCTTGAATATATACAGTGGATGTACTGGGATTAAACCAATGCTGGGATTAGTTGCTGGGAATATCCTTCGCACTGCATCCTTCATTGTCAGTTTGTCAGGGGTTGTATGTGTGGGAAGGGATGGTGGGCTTTGTTCTGCCTGCAGTGTGGTGCATGCTTCTTAGATTTTTTTTTAAATGAAATTTTATTTGAACAAGTTTCTTGCAGAGGATCATTTCACTGGTAAAACCCTTCATCTTCCTCACTTTAACTCTGATAGTTTGTTGTAATTGTGTGTTTCTGTCTCTTGGATCACTTGTATGTTTTTGTTTTGGAGTGCCTGAAATATTTTGATAATCAGGAAAATGAGAGGGAAAAGCTCCTTTGAGCTGGCTGTTTGTTATATGACTGTGTGTGATTGCAGGGTTGGAACTGGTGATACAGACTTTCCATTCCACACCTGTGTTTCCAATATGACTGTCTAATCTCCAATAAGTGATAAAGTAATGAGACCTGACTTAATTTTTATAAGTTGTTAAACTTCTAACTCTGACTTGTTTCAGTAATTTTACATCTCATCCATGTAATTTGAATTATTTCAAAAAATGTGTGTCTTCTCTCAACTGTTTTGAATGAGGTTTTGTACTGTAGTGTTCCTCTGGGTAGAAAGAATGAGAGTTAGACTAATAATCTGTAGGGACAACCTTAGACACACTCAACTTGAGAAGCTCAAGATGATGTTTTCTCATGCATTTATTTGTTACTGAGAATTGGGGAGAGGGAGATGGAGGGAGCTAGTTGTAAATAGTTAACATATATACTGCTCAGAACTGGGATTTTTGTTAGAGATTCTGCGTATGCTTTGTCCTGCTTTCTTCAAGTAGTAGAAATGTCCTTTAAAAAGTATTGTAAGAAAGAAGTGGTCTTTCCTGGAATCCTTCAAGATGCCAGGAGATTTCACTTAGCATATTAGTTGTATACTTTCTCCCAAATAAATATTGTTTGACTCCTTTTGCTATTTGGACTCTTGCTGAGTTTAACCTGACAAAAGCTAAGGGCAGTGCTACACTACAACAAAAACATGGGCAGTGCTTTGGAGTAGTATAAAACAGCAGAGAAAGGCTGAAGGTAATCTTGGAAGATAAAGTGAAACTCCTTGCTGTAGATGATGCCTTTTCTTTATCTGGATTTTCCTAAGCTCTGGCTCCCACATTATCTCTTGTTAGCTGGCTATGGACTACTGTGAGCAGTGGGTGCATTAATATGCAATGTTTTTCTGCTTGTAGTTTTTCAGAGCAGTAAGTAGCACAAGAGTTATTCATAAGCTGTAGAGTATTTGTGCGGATGGGAAAGGTATGCATTGAATAGGTACCATTTTAATTAATAAGGTTGACTGCACCTTTTTCTCTGCTTGACTTTACAAATTTTGTAATTTTGTGTGTGCTATTCATCTTGTTTGGTTTGTTTAAATTAATCTCTTTTTGCCCTTGTACTTCCCATTTAATTCATGTTTGTAAAGCATTTAGGATGTGTAAAGAATGGGAGGCAAAGTTATTTTTGTTTGTTATTCTTATTGGCCTTGTTCCTTCTTCTTGGATCTGTCTCCCACTTTGGTGTGCCAAGGTCACCCCTACATGCAGGTCCACTGTCATTTCTGGTTTATGAGCAGCAACTTATCTAAATAAAAATTTCTGTAGAGAAAAAGTGGTAGAAGCCTGAAAAAAAAGCCTTCCAGAACAGTATGTTCATGGTTGGATCTTCATCAATTTAAAGCGGACTCTGTGGGGCTGCACAAACTGGTGTCACCTGCTAAAGGTGGGAAAGGATTTCTCTTGAAAGAGATGAGAAATCCATTCCTTGAGTTGAGATGCCAGGCTTGTGTGTATCCATGAGACCTAAGGATCACTTGCCTACCTTTGAAGAAACAAGCTGTGTTCAGGTGTTATCTGCAACCAAACCTTTTGCCCTCTCAGTGAGAGTTAAAGATTCAGTGCCCTTTGATAAATGAGTTGGTGTGTCCTGGCAGGTGTCGCCTACACCATTTGCTTTCTCCTGTAATGTCTTGGGGCTGTGTGTGAGCTATTGCCATGTGTGTAAGGGCTGCTTTGTTTGCCTCTAGTCACAGTCTTGCCAGCCACCAGCTTACTGCTCTAGCTGGTGCCGTGGGTACCTGAAGGAAGGACAGCTAGTATGAAATGAACTTCTGGTCTCAAAAAATATATTTCCCTATCAGAAGCATTTCTTGTTCTTGTCTCCATTATTGACCCTTACAATGTTCTTTAAAATTTAATTTTCATTTCTTATCTAATTTGTTTGGTTCTCTATTCATCCCCAACCCTTCCTGCAAACCCTTCCTCTCACAAACCCACCAATGCCTTCTTTGAACTTACATCATCTATGATCCAAAAAAGCAATTTGCCTTTCAAGCCAGTAGAGCAGTACAGCAAAGCACCCAGTTCACCAAACTGTCAATTTGATCTTCTGAACACAAGAATAATCCCCAGTGTAGTTTTCTAAAATAGGTTGACAAGATCCATCCTAATCATTCGCATCACTTCTAGTTGCTCAGGTTGCCTGTCTGGGGTTGTGTGGATGCTGCTCTCAGGTGGCAGTGGCTCTGTCAGTCTTCCAGGGCACAGCCTTTGATGTTTAGAGAATGGAAGATCCTGTCCTGTGCATGAATTAAATTTCTGAATGGGAACAAACTGAAAAGGGAATGAACCTGAAATCACCACGTGAACCAGTTCCAACCTTCCATCTTCTTTTCCTTTTTAGTTTTTCTCAGACATTAAGTGTCGTGCTGGGGTAAGAGCATGACAGGCAGCATCCCTGTTTCTGCTTTCTGTGGGCATCCATTAGGGCTGAACAGCATCTTTAGAGGAGGCTAATGCTCCTCGTAGTCTCCCAGTCTGCAGGGGGAGGTTCCTTCCTTGTTGCCAGTGGCCGACACACAAAACTGACTTCCAGTACCTTGAGCTCAATTCACCCATTTAATGGCTTTTTTGCTGAAAGCTTGTGGAGTTTAGTAGTTAATATACCTCAGTACACAGCTTTTAGAGATCAGATAAATTGATTGGTAATTTGATGAACTCAAAGAACATCTATAATAGGGTAACTAAAACATGTTAGATGTCAGCACAGCACCTCTGCCTTCTCTGCAGTGTGTATGTTCTCTCTTCAATATGTGTTGACTGCTGTACAGTACATGACATCAAATTACAAGCAGCCTCTATGCAAACAGCAGCTAAGTGTTTGCTTCCTATTCAGCCTGCACGATTAGTGCAGAGATGGGTTTGCAGCCTGTGCGCTGAAGGGTGAACTGTCAGAGCCTTACGGTGGTTTTGTTTCCCTGGCATTTTAGAGTATCTTTGCAGAGGGAGAGAATGATGCTTATGGGCTGCTTCATCTTGGAGGAATCCATCCTCAGGCTCGACTTGTGAAATAGATGTGGCAACGTGTGGTTTGAACTTAGTGTCTTAACACTGAATTTAGTAGCTGAATTTAGATAACAATCTGGTATCTGGTCTCATCAGTGTATCACTATGAAGACTTGTTAAAGGCAGAACAAAAAGGCCTAGAATGTGATCTTGTCTCTTTGTTAGAACTCAACACTGGAGCATTTGTCAAGTCTAGTCCAAAAAGAGCAAAACAAGAGAGGTTCTTTTGTCTTACTTCTGAGCGCTTTCTCCATTATCTAGTATTTCTGATACCCTCCCTTGGCATTTTTTATTCAACCCAATTTTCCCTTAATTTCATTCATTTTCTCATTGCCTAATAGTTTAAATTTCTGATTTCTCCTTCTTTGTGCTGTTTACGTGCTTGTTTATAAGCAGGATTGTATTTATAAATGTGTGTTTATATATTTATATAGATAACACTGTTACGAGTAAAACCAGTGATACTTCTCTAATGCAAAGCAGCACTTGCACACACACTTTCCCCCTCTCTCTCCCCCAGGTGTGAACACACACAGAATCAGTCTCTCACCTGTTGTTACTGAGGTGCAGTTGTATCTCAACAGCAACTACATCACCCTGCTGCAATAAATACCAGTGCTGCCTGTTATTTCCATGTAATTCACCTACCACTGTACAATTAATTTCTGGCCGTGTTATTGCACTGTTGGCTATTTTATGAAGCTGTAGAGAGTTAGCACAGTGAATTGATTAAATATGTTCCAGACCTTAGGCTGGATTCTGTGTGTCTGCTGGGATTTCAATGATTGAAGCTTGTTCTTCTCTTGGGATATTCCAGATTTAGATTTAGTCTTGGAAATTGGTTCAGGTAGACAAAAGTTCCCTGTGTGTGGAATTCACTTGCATAAGAGCCTGACTTTGGGGAATCTGAGATTTCTATTTCAGCTCACAGTGGTCCTTCCACATGTGGCAGGAAAAAGGCATTACTATTGTGACTTAAAAATAAGACCAACAGTGGGATTTGTTTTGAAAAGGTCCTTAAAATTATGGCTCTGCCCATACAGAATATGCTGTCATCATGTTAATGGAAAATGTGGCTAATAATTACTCTATAAATTGAGTTCCCAGAACATCTCAAATTTGTGCTGAATTAAGTTGTCCTAAGATCAGACTTTAAAAAGGAACTACTCCTTATTTACAGTGGCTGTACCTTCTGAAGTGTTTAGTAGTTTACTGTGGGTGTGTTAAATACATGTTTCATGACAGCCTGGGGCCACTTCTCTGAAGGTTTTTTCCCCATCTGCCAGTCGTTTTAAAGAAACATAAATAAAAGAGCTCCAATTTCTTGAACATATAATGCACGTTCTCCAGAGACCAGGGTGACTCAGAAGTAGCTTGTAAATAACATGTTCAATGTTTTTAAATAGATATGTACCATCAGGCTCACAGTGAGGTCTTCAGCCACTGCAAACTTGCTTTGCCTGTCACAGAATCTACTGATTCCATGATGATGAGGGGTTGGTTTTTGGTTGGTTTTGGGGTTAACTGGTGGTTTGCCCACACATTCTGCTGCCCCAAGGATGATCCCAGCTTCAGTTTGCCATTAAACACCTTGGCTGAAATGGAGGTTTCCTGGCTCACCCATTTGCATTTTGCATTATATATTGTAAATAAATACGAAATAATGAATAATTTTGTTTTGTTTTAGTTAAAAGTAGTAAATATACATCTCATATGCAGTAGAACCATCTGGGAGTTGAACCCTGACAAATATGGAGAGGAGGTTGGCCTGGTAGGTGTTCAGCAGTGGAGTGGCCGGCAGGTAAAAGTTGTTGTCCTGTACAGAGGACAGCAACAGTGAGGAATGACCACAGAGCCAGGACATGCTGAGGGGCTGCTGAATCTGTGCCTATCTCCAAGAGGCCACCAAGGAGCAAGAGATGGGAGAAGAAAATGTGGGAGCTGAGATAAAGCTCTAAGCCTCTGGTTTGAGAAGACTTGTAATAACTAGGTTATTTATGAAAAGAGCTAGCTTTTCTTTTCCTTCCCAATTACTGCATTTCAGGTCTTTTAATAAGGAAACCAGCTTAATTCCTTCTCCTTTCTTCTCCCTCCCTATTCTTCTGAACAGAAGCCAAATTTTTTCTTTCATAATTTCAAGCCGCAAGGTTGCTTTGAGCATGTCTGGGTCAATTGAGGAGTGCCTGGGTTGTGGATTTTTTTTTTTACCCTAGAGATGTCTCATGATGTACTGGACAGTACATGGAAATCATCTAATTTACCCTGACATGCAGCAAGCTTTGAACTGGCTGGACTGTGCTTCTTGATCAGAGAGGGTGACTCATATGGGCCTGTAAAAATGCTGTATTGTGTGCCTGTCTGAACATGTATATGCATTTTTTAACCTCATTTTTCATAATAGTTAAGTATACCACACAATTCCCTTTGGCTCTTTAGGGAATGAAATGTAGTATATGAGACCTTTCACCTTTAGGTTATTTGTTGAGATGCAGCTTCCGTTTGCAGCATTAGAAAGCCACTACTGCCTGATGGCTAATCACTCATTCGTGTGGCACTGAGATAACTCTTCCTTCAGTTAGAGACAAGGGTTTGTTGCAGAAAAAACAAAACAAATGCTCCATAATAGTGTCCTAAATGTTGATGTCTGGGATAGGCATAGGGCATCCCAGGGAAGACAGCATTTGTCCTTGCTGGCTGAAAACACAACAGTGCTGAGTTTTAAGTTTGTGTATTCTTTTTTTTTTTTTCTTTTTTTTTGTGGAGAGAGGATTTACCTCCAGGTCTGAAGTGTTTAGGGTGTTTGCTTTTATTTCCTCCTCTTGTTCCCCAGCAAAAGCATAGTTCTGTCACTTCTTTGTGTTCCTGTTTGAGCTCAAGCTGTCTCCAGTTGAAGAGCTGGAATTTTTTGCTTGATCTTGTCCAGACACAGGTGAAATACTGATAGTTTGTTTTTTGGGTTTTTTTTCCATGGACCTGAAAAAAAATCCATTTATAAAAAACACTGTTTCCCAAGCCTCTTTTTCTTACAAAGTTTATCAGCTACAGCAATAAACACCTGATAATTAGGATGCTTATACCAAAAAGTTTCTTCTGGAATTTCAAGCCTATCTATAAAAGTTTTCCTTTTCATTTAATGCCAAGTTCAAGGATTGTATGCAATAATCCTTACTGTCAGACTCTGTTTAGAGATTAAATATTAGATATAACTTGCATCTATGAGTGTGTGGCACACTGTGCATGTGTGACATCCTTCCATTTATGTTCCTGAGAAGCCTTGGCAGCAAGGCATTGTAAGATTTTGGAGTTTTAATGTTAATAAGTAGTTATTCCTATTATTTTTAATGGGTTAAAAGTGAGACCTGCCTTATTGCGTTTTCTCTGCCTGGATTTTGTAATGAAAGTACCATAACTAAGCTGGTGGTACCTGAAAGCTGTGTAAGGCCCCAGGTGACACTCTGCCCCAGGATTGTGTCCAGAGTAGTCTCTGCTGGAGTATGGGAATGAAGGAGTTGTGTGGCTGCTCCTGCTCTCTGTAGGTGTGTGATTTTCTTGTTAATATTTACAGCTTAATAGCCCTGCTGTGAAAATGCCTCTCTTCATTAATTGTAGGTATATGGTCCTTCTGGGCTTCTCTTTGGAGCCTTCCCTCTTTGCCAGCTGCAGAGGTATCTCTTCAATCCCTCTTTAGAGGAGGCAGAACAGCTGCATTAAAAAAACAGGTGAAAGAGAAGATTGCTGAAAGCAGAGAGAATGAGACTATCAAATGATGGAAAAAAATTGCTTACAAATATTTTCTGATTTCTGTCTTATCCCTTCTGCCATCCTTTCTCCTTTGTCCTCCTTGTGGTTTATTTTTATCTTAGGATAAACACTGTATTTATTTTCTATTTGCTGTGTGGCAAATTTCAATCTTTTGAATAGCAAAATACAAATAAAAAGTATTAGTGTTCCTTTCTCTGGAGTAACTGATGCCTTGCAGGGTGAACTAGAGGTTATGCAACAGTGGTATTGTAAAGGTAGACCAGAGGAATCTGTGTTAATCCATTTTCTTTTTTTTGTTATCAATATTTCATTTTATATTTTATTTTCCTTTCTAAATAGTAATCAATATTTCTTTGTAGTAATAGCTTAATAACTTTTTTTTGCCACCTGTAAAATACATTGTTGCTTTATGATGTTTGTCCAACTATCCCTAATAAGGGAGAATGACATAAAGTTATCCTTTGTAATACTATTTTTGAACTGTGGAGCTGGGAACTTTTTCCAGGTATTCATTAACTGAGGTTTCTAACTCACTGGAAGATAACTGAACATTGTCCTCATTTTAAAAGTGACACCTTAATGCTTAAGGTTAGTATTTTCTGTAATAGCTTTTGTCTCTTCACTTTTTGGATATCCGGGTATGGTGTATTTCTTCAGATGTGCTGATTACCCATAAGTTGAGCCTGAAGTTTTGAATAATGAGCTCTTGAGCATCTTCAGACAGAGCCATGAGCCGGCAGGCACTTCTGGAAGTGTGGATTTGTCTGTGTCATTAACCGTGTACAGTGACCTGTGAAGTCCTCATGGTCTTTTTGGCTGTAATCATTAAACCAGCCTCTCCTACTGGATAAAATGGGGAGAGAGCCTGCAAGCACAGTGAGGGAACCTTGACTGAAAATACAAATATCTTCAGAAAATGCTCTGGGAGTAATAGTAATAAAGAAAAAGTACAGTGGCAAAATAAATTGCTGCAGATTCAATTTTTCTTCCTCTCTCAAGTTTGCCTCTAGTATGGCAGTTTGTTTCCCTTTGATAAATAAATGCAAAGATGGGAATTGCTGCCAAAAACTGTCACATTTCTGGAACTTTCAGCCCCTGATTATTCACATTAAGCCTCC
>VZSR01001459.1:762536-846086 GCA_013398615.1 Brachypodius melanocephalos
CCCCCCCCCCCCCCCCCCCCCCCAGCACTACAGTATTCTGAATATGTACACCCACCATTCTGTCAGATCTGTGCAGTCTGTGTCTGGTTCAACTTCTGTGTCTTTGATGTGCTCCATAACGTAGGCAAAGAGAGGTCTGATAGTCTCTCTAAAAACCTGACAGTTTGTGTGACAATCTGTCCACGAATCCACAGGCTCCTTGTCAACCAAATGAGCCTTTGAATATCAGAGGTTTCAGAACAGCGCTTGCAGCATTGCATATGCACCAAGGGGAGAGTACAACAGGCTTCCTTGTAACCTGAGAGATGTCTGCATTTTCCTTAATCATTCCAGGGACATCTCATCATTGCTTGTTGGCTGGTTCTCAGCCCCGCACATGTCGGGGTTATTTAACAAAGCGTGATTTACTGGAAACTGCACATGGAGAATAATTTGTAGCTGGGGGTAGAGGAAAAACCCTGGGAGGGGGGTGGAACTTCCAGGCTTTGGCTTACTTCTGTTTTTCAGTGGATTTTTGCTTGTTTCTTATAGTGACTCTCCTCCCTGCAGTTCCTTTACCCATGCAAGTGTATGGATGTGATGCATTTTCTTTAGTATTCTTCAGTTCTCTTGCACATCCTGTTGCCTTGGGTTCTTCTATTCTGCCTTCCTCTGGGAACCCAGTGTATTGCGTTCCTTAGCTAACTGTTGTGTAAAAGGATGGGGTCATGAATTTAACTTACCTTTTTTTTTTTTTTTTTAATTGGGACAGGAACTGTTAACTGGGCCAGCTGCTGCAGTTTATAAATGGGACTTAGGGATATTCTCAGCAGTGAAAGATGAAAGTTTTAGCTGTAGCATGACTGTCCGAGGTGGTGGGAGTTTTGTTGGACTCCCTGTCAAATACCAGCTTTGGCATGACAGCATTAAACCTTAGTTAAAATGCTCCTTCCTTCCTTCCCAGAATAAGCTGCTGTGACAGGCCTGACAGGGGAATGTGCTTCATATCTTTTTTATTGTATGACAAGTATTTGATGGCTGCCAATTTTGTTTGATGGGGTTTTTTTTGTCTGTTTATTCCCCCTTGAAAGTGCTGGTCAGCTTTTGAGTGAAACTTCCACCTGCATTTCTTAGCACTCTTGATACTCTGGCAATTTCTGTTTTTCTTCTCTGTTTCCCTTAGCATCGATTCTCTGCATTCCTGTTGCTCTCTCGTGGACAAAGCCCAGTTGTTTGGAGGCAGCATCCTGTGATCTTAGGGTTCATCCTGATTGTGTGGGGGATCTGCTGGTAGGACCCAAGTACCCCTGCAGGATGAGTTGTGCAGCTGCCCAGCATAGATGCTGGGATTTGGCCAGCAGTCCTGTGCCCTTTGTGCCACGGGCACCACATTATCTGCGCAGGTCAGCCATGTACAGGACTTCTCTGAAGCAGATGCTGAAAACTCTTGATGTTTAATCAATGCCTGGGAAGCCTATTTACCTGCACTTGTCAGGTGTAATTGATTCAGGCATTTACTGTGAATTCCTCACCTTAGCTAAACTTCCAGCTGGGAGGAAAGCAGGGTGATACTCCCCTACAGCAGTACTGGCATTAATCTGAGCCTTTCACGATGCTCTTGCTGTCCTTGTCAGAAAGCCTGAGTTACCTGCTGGAATTTTATGACCTTTCTCTTTGAAGCTGCTTTTACTTTCCAGAGTTTGTTTAAAGAATTGGCAATGCTTTGTTTGTAGTCTTTCAGAAGGGTGTGCTTTAAAGTAACCTCATATAAATGCAGTGCTTCTTTCTCTTTTCTCCTTCTTCTCCTTTTAATTGCTTCTGTAGTAATAATTTCTTTTTTGCTGGTTGCCTTTCTGACTTGAAGATAACATTAGGCTTTTCTGCATGTTTCCAGTGAGGCACTTGAGGCTTTTGGAAGTACCTAATACCATTTTGCTGTGGGGTACCTGTTTTTAATTACAATCTTCCCAGGGTACCTTTGCAGACAGTCTGACTCTGGTGTGGGATCACAGCCTGGGTCTGTAAACCCATTTTCACTCAGATGGAGTATCTTGGTGTGGGACTCTGGTTCTGGGAAGTCCAGGGTGCGTATTTTTATTTGAGTCACCATGTGCTTTAGGGACCGTAGCTTAACCTTTTTGTACCTAGTTTGTTATCCACAAGATAAACTCTTGTCATGTTCCTTCTCCCCAGCTCTGCCTCCCTCAAGCTTTGTGGAGATAGGTGTTCTGTGGGATTTTATCTTTGAGAAGCTTTCTAGATATGCTACAGAATTAATATTCTGCTTTCAACTCAGGATAATATTGCAGACATGAGAAAATCTATTAAAAGAGGAATGTACTTCTGCTCCTGACTAGTTTAACTTGCCTGTGTTCTTGCTGTGGACACTACTCTCTTTATGCTTTCTCTGAATCTTAATCCAAAATTTATGATCTCACAGCTTATTGCCGAGGGAAAGAATAGAATGACACAAATTCAATGCTCTCATTTCATTATTGGTCTCAGCGGGAGGAGTGGATGAACCCACACATGAACAGCAAACAACAGAGCTGTGTTTAGAAGTTGGCTTTGGGTGAAAAAAACCTTTTTTTCCCATATCAGCAAGCTGTTTGTAGCTCCTTGCATCTTTTCTCTGTTACCTTTTAAGAAAAAAATAAGCAGTTTAACCCTTTACTTCTGTGCTCAAGTGATACACTCTTTAGGCATGTTTCTCTTCCTTGTTAATTGTCTTTTCTTTTTATATGCACTTGATGGGAAGGAGGAAGTGTGAATGATCTCTTTGAGCTAACTCCTTGCTGATACACCAGCAAATGGGCAGAGCAGAAACACCAGACAAGTGAGTTTAGGAAGTAAAGAGATTGTTTCTTGCAGCATATTCTGAAATTCCCAAACTCCCTGTTTTGGACCAAAGCTGATAGCAGTGATTGATTGTGTGGGTTGATTTTAACACATCCATCGGGTCATCCAGTGAACAGATTGGTCTGGCTCATCTGCCTCTGTACCTGTGGGAGGGATGCAGGTACATAGGGTAATTTTTCAAATCTGTTAGGAGTCGTTTGCGTGAGACTTCTGAGTGGTGAGAATGAACAGCCTGATCTACAGTGTGTGTGAACCAGCGGCCTGCTGAGATGTGGGGAACCTGGGTGTACCTTTACTTCCCTGAGGCACTGCTGGGAGGGAGGGTGGCTCCTGAAGCTGGCGCTGACTGATGTTTCTCTGTAGCTTCCCGGAGTTCCTCAAGACAGCAGCTGCATCCAGGGTATGTGTGTGTCACCTGTCCCAGGAGTGTGCAGGCAGGCCACAATTTTGCTGCTTCTTGGGATAGTGTGAGATCTTATTTCTGGCTTCAGAAGCAGGTGGAAGCAGGAGTTTGAATGTCTTCCAGCTGACATTTGATACGTAAGAAGTAATCTTTGCTTTCCTTGACTGTTTCTCTCAGAAATTTAAGGTGCCCTTGTGGGGCACAGTGCGTATTGCCTTGCTCACAGCACTTCCTCTTGTGCTCCTTTGGGTTTGAGAGAGACTTGTAAGTGGCATTTTGCTACGAGCTGGTGAGCGTGGATGTGAGGAGAAGGGATTGAAGCAACGTATCTGTCAGGTATGAGGTAAATTGTACCATCTAATCTCCTGGATGTCGTCTGCAGCATTTGTCAAGGCCTCCACTGCCCTGCTCCGTTTCATCAGAGCCATCGTTGGCATTCATCTAGGTTGGCGGCATTTCAGCAGCTGTTAATCCGCTTTGTATCTCTAAACACTGTGACCACTGATAAGCTTCTGTACTCTGAACTGTCAAAATATCTCAAGATACCTGTGGTGATGGTGGTTGGGTTTGTTGATTTTAAATCAAGACAGCTTTCAATCTATTGACCCGGATTGAACCTGATGGAGAAGTCTTTGTCCCAGTGTCAAGTTTTTAATGCTGCTGCTTGATGTTCACAAATAATTTCACTTAAGATCTGATTAATTTAAACTTCCTCATGCTTGTTTTGCTCAGTTTTCTGTTTTACGTGTTACTGCAAGTAGCACATGTTTCACTGAAGTTGTGGGGAATGTGGTTTAATGTCAATGTGAGAATGAGCTGGCAGGGTTTTCTCTTTATGTTTCAATTACTTTCCCTACTGAAATAACCCTGAGAACTCAGTCTTCTGCTAAAATGTTTTCTTACTTTCTTTGCTGTATGTTCTGGAAAGGACCTGGACAGTGTAGTGAGGTGTAGTAGTGAGTGCTGGAGTTTCTACGCATGTTCGCAGCCAAGGAGGAATGTTGAATTAAAATTACTCCAAATTTAGCTCTAGGTTTTAAAATTGATTCCCTTTGCCTTCCAAAGGGAATTTTTAGCACAAGGGTGTTTTGGAAGAGTGGAAAGCAACGATATAGCAGCGAATCTGTTGTAGAAAAACAGCAGGGTAAAGGAAAATGGTTCTGTTGCACTTTAGGCTCTGGCTATGTATTTTTACAACTTCTTGGTGTTTTTATTATTTGCTACGAACCATCATTTAATAGCAGGGAAAAGTCTTTCAAACTAACATTTCTTTGCTTAGTTTGTTTGTCCTCTCTGGAGAGCTCTCTTCCCATATGACAAAGCTCTAATGTTCTGAAGCTGACTCCCCTAAGGCTCAGCTTTATTGAGAGAAGTGAAACATTTTAGGTGGTTCATTCATTCTTTCTGTGTCTTTTGTTATTTGAGCCTTTATGGTGTCCTTTGGTCATGTTTTTAAACTTATTTCTGCAACTAAGACTGCCAGGAGCTTTATTTAATAATACTTGAGGTCTCGTGTTCAACTTTTTCTTTGTGAGCTGCCATTTTATCTCAAGTATCAAATATTGTGAAAGTAAATTAAAAGCAGCATTTGTGTCTTGTAATTTCATGTGGAATGTTCTCTCTTTTACTGTTCCACTGAATATCATTTTATGAAGATAAAGGATTTCACTAAGACTACAGGAAGCTCAGACTTTGTTTCAAGTGCAAATACCACACCTTGATCCTGCTGAATAGCCCTTGTGTGGAGGCGACCTTGCTGAAGTTGGGAGAAATGCTCAGGTGATTCCTGGCTTAGCTCCTTGTTTGCAGCTGTATTGTAAAGCCCTTGAAAGTTCTAGGTCACTGGAACATTCTCTTCTGCCATAGCATGGTGGGTAAACTGCTGAAAAAGAAGCAGATCTTGTGTCTGAAGTGGTATAGATGAGAATCTCTGGAAAATTATTCTCTGTTAGTAGAAGCCCCAGATCACAGCACCAGCTGTGCCCGTGCCCGTGCTGAAGGGCCCTTCTCTTGCCCATTTAGCCCATTTGTTACTCATTTAATGTTTAGGACAAAAGAGAGTGTGACTTTACCCAGGTTGGAAAGGGTCTAAAGGCCAAAGAAAATGTATTTTAAAAATCCGCTTCTTGAACAAACATCGATTTAAATGGTAGCCCTCTGTTTTTATTGCTTGGGGAAGCATTTAAAGGTGTTGATTCATAGCATTAGAACTATTGTTTTATTGCGTTTTAGACATTTTGAAGGGGAGAGGTCTGAACCAACAACAAGAGGCCCAGTTGGATCACATGGAAAGATGTTTCCTTTTCATTTTTAAAACTCAGCGGCTTTATCTTCAGGTTGAAGGTGTTTTATGCCCCCCCTCAATCTTTGCATGATCCCTCGTGGTTGCTTTGGGACCAAGTCTTTCCTCCTTTCCCTCACTGAGATTCTTGCTTCTCCATTCAGGTTCTCACTTGCCTGCTTTTAGCAGCTTCAGAATTCGGAACTAAAGCCCAGCCCTTTGGCAGCTATTTTTGTCCATGTCCGTAGTTGATGTTGAAGACGAGCCTGACTGAAGTACTGGGCAGTTGAGCTCTCTCTAATAAACTAGGTAGGGTTGTGCTACAACCACTTTAATCGACAGTACATCCAGCAAATGATTCTGTTGGCTATCGTTACTTTCTTTAGGTGGGTTAAATGGGACCTCATGCTGGATCTCATGTACAACATATTTGTTCCTGTTTTCCTCTCCTGCTGCTGTTTCACTGCAGAGTGCTGCAGGCTAATAGTATCTGATAGGACTACTTCCTATTGCCTTAAAAATGTTTAAATTTCCTACCTGGCTTTCTCTTTTTCCCAGTTTCTCTCATTCTGATCTCTCAGATCCAGTCCCTTTGAGAAATCAGACAGTATGAAATATGAAAATTGCCTGGATAGTAATTGGAGAAATGATGAGACCTTTGAAGCCCAATGGAGATAACGCTTACATCTACTTATTCACATTATTTAATTTTTAATAGCAAATTTAATTAATGAAGCACAGGTCTTGTGGTTTCATGTGTGAATAAGTAACAGCAGGGAGCTGTAAGTCATGAGGTCTGTTTACAGGCCAGAGAAAAAGGCACCATTAAAAGCTGAACTTTTCAATATAGAAAGGAGAAAAATGGATTGAATAGCATTGAAGTTTGACCATTCTGTAACAACTAAGTAAACAAAAACATTCATGGTAATTCGCCAGTAAAATGCATTTTGGAGTGGTTAGCCCTCCATGATTTCTCAGTTTAAATCTGTCTCCTAGGTCAAAGTTTGAAAAAGCAAACTCTATTCTGTTTCTTTTGGTATCCAACATAAATTCAGTCACCAGAGATAAAACGCCTAAATATAGCACCTTGAAGCCCAGGCCCTGAAAACCTTTATAAACCTTCCAATTAGGTGAGCTTCACACAACTTCAGAGATACAGGCAGCTGTTATCCCTCACTTGCAGATGGAAAATGGTGACTTGCCCAAGATTGCACAAATGGCAGAACGACTAAGAGAACTTGAGTTATATCTGTCCTTTCCTTTTTCCACCCACTCAACAGTATGTATTGGCTCATCATGCACAGGACCACAGCTGTGTTTATGGGAAAATAAATGAAGGAGGGCAAGAATAGTCTTCTATATAAAATGACCAAATTTGGGGAGAGACGAGATAGTAACTCGAACTGGCCCTAAATGAATAGCTGTGCTCTCATTCAATACCATTTTGTCCTTTTTTTTGATTGATTATTGAATATTTTTTGCTTGTGCCTTTTCAGAGTAAGAGCCTTGCAGATGAGCTTTGAGCAAGGCAGTTGGAGTCCAGTGGCTTTGCCTAAAGCAGCTTTATCAGTGGTTTAGTGACACGAGATCTTGTAGTGCTGTCACTGGGGGAGTGCAGCCATTCCCTCTTGCTGATTGTGCCTGGGAGGCTCTTCAGTGCAGCCCAGACGAGGAATTCATCCTCCACATTTAGCAGTTGTGAGCTAAAACTTTTTCTGTGCAAGTTCAGGAGAATTGAAAGCAAACCTCTTAAGCCCTGCAGCAAGACACTCAAGACTCTGTTTGGCAACACCTTAACTGAGACCTGATACGCCTCTCTACTTTGGTAAAAGGGAAACAGGCTGCATGATTTTCTTTTAAAGAATAAGTAACATAAGTAGAGGCACTGAAATGAAAAATGGATTTTCCAGTGCTAGCAGCCAATTTTGATACTTGCATGTCAGTAACTTACAAGAGCTTTCACACCAATTAGTGGAAGAAGAGAACAAAACATGACCGAACTCAAAATAACTCTGTGCTGGAAACACCTTGTTTTCTGTGGTTACAAAATAACCGAACCACAATAACCAAAGCTCATGGTTGGTTGGTAGCAACCTTTCTCCCTCTTTCCCTTCACAAAGGTGAACCTTGGAATGAAGGATGTGTTGTGGCCTTAATGCATTTTGCTGAAAATAAAATCAACTCTTAAGTATTTCTGGTGTTCTTTGAACTGCATATTCTGTTTGTTGTTGGAAATTATTATTAATTATAGAAGATGACTTTGTGACATAAGATAAGATTTGAGATGCCTTTAATTTTTAGAGCTGAGCACTCTATTCTTTGTTTCAGAATGCAGAGATCTACAAGCTGACATCCGAGCAGTATCAGGAGGCAGCCACCAAGGCAGAGGAACGGATAAAGTGAGGAGCCATTTTTGTTCTTTTCAGCAGTTCCAGTTGCATTTCCTAACATTTTGTGTGTAGCTTCTGGATGTTCCTGTAAACAGAGTGTGAAGTTACCTCCTGTCAAGTACTGAGGGGGCTGAGGAGGTGTAACCTGGCATTCTCTCTTTCTGTGCCAAACTTGATAGCGTTTAGTGTAAAGTTGCAAGGTATAAAGATCTTGTAAGGAAGGATGAGGGGGAAGAGAGGGACTTTAAAAATTAATAATAAATAGGAATATTTACTAGGGTTTTCAAAATAGCAATGGAACATGTTTAATCTGTTCCAACTTTGACGCATTGTAATTTAACCTACACACTGCAGCATGGGCGTAGGAAGAGTGGCACCACTTCTAAAGTTTTCATTGTCCAGGAAAAAAAAATGGTAAACAGTCTAAATCTCATCGCTGTTAGTTTCAAATTAGAGTTGTAATTTTCATGAATGCTTTCTCAGAATGGGTACAATGATTTTTCTGTTCTTTTTTATTGGCTTTAGCACAATAAGTAGACCTGTAATGTGGCCTTTTTACCATGAGCATATATAGTGTTTAAATGGTATTTGTATTTGCCAGTAGTGTTATATAACTTATTGTTCCACATGCACCAACAGCTGCCCAAGAAAAAATATTTTCTATAATTCTTTAATATTAATGAGGCTAAAGCAATTATGCTGTCAAGAGCAGCACTCGGATCTCAGTTGGGTAAACAGTTGGCCAACATGCAATAAACTGGAGTAGCAGCATATGTAGTCCCGTTGGGTCCAATCCAGACTCTACAATACTTAATTGCATGAATAGATAATATAGTAGTGATGATTATGTTAGTAGGGTGTGCAGTATATTGTGCTGTCTTTATGTAAAATTGTTTGACTGCCAAAGCGTCACATAACCTGTTGTAATTTCACGTTTTTGTTTGGACAGTCAAGCAATAAGTTGCTAAGAAGCCAAAACAAGGCAGCTAACACATTGCTTGCGTTTCCATCCTGTTTTCCATAGCAGAATTCTAAATTATCTTTTAAAATAAAATTTAAAAAAAATCATGGGACATAATGTTCTTATAGTCTTTGATCAATTGAATCTTTTCTTGGTTTTGTTTCTGCAAATGTGTGATCAATTGTCGTTAACTCGTGTAGTTGTGATTTATCCTTGTGACTTGATAAAGGAAGCGACTGGGACCTGGGATTATGTTCTTCACTTACTATTACAGACTGTAATTACCTTATTTTTTATAGGTAGTCTGAAGGTTGGTTCCTGATGTTTCCTTTGGTCTGTTCTATTTCTTGTGAAATTGAAGACTGGTAATGTAGGAAACTCAGGAATGCAACCATTTCTTGCAAAGGTTAGTGGCAGAGACCAGCACAAATGCTAATGAATTCTTTCTTTCAAGATTCAGAGAGTGTGCTTGTGGTCTCTGAAGGGGTTCTTCCCCTTTTCTTTGAGCCTTTGTCATCTAACAGTCCCTGGCTTCTGGCCTTATTGTACTCTTATTGTGCTCTTCTCTTTGATGGCAATATGAACTTGAACCATTATAAAGGGAGAGATTCCTTGGGCAGCAAAAAGAGACACCTGCCCTAATGTGAATTCTGTGTGAAAAATTAATGTAGCTGGGGATGTCTTGAAAAGGGATGGGTGACATGAGTGAAACTGAGGGTGAAGTTGAATATCATGCATTCTACTTTACAGTAGAAAGTGCCAGCAGTAGCCAGGATTGCACTGAGCTGAGCATTGGTGTTTGTGATCTGGGACTGATAATGCCCTTTGATAATTATCCATGCAGGAAGAATCATTGCTTTCCCCCCATTAGCCTGCAGTGTGTTACTTCCATCAGCATGCAGTGACCCTGTTCAGATTGCTGCTTTGTGTACAACACACTGTACAAACACTCCTAAAGTGTTCTTGTGCCTCGCACCTGGGTCGTGATACAGATGGAACAGGGCCAGGGGAAGGTTCCTTCCTACACTGGCATCCATGCTTAATTGGTAGGACTTGAAGTCTGTATGTTGTGAGGCTCTCTTGTTAGGCATCTTACATTCAAGTCTGTCTACAGCCTTTTTATGGTAACAACCTACAAGATCCTGTGGCTTCAGTGGAAAGAATAGGTCTAGTTCTTTGGTTTGCAGGAATAAACTGATGCTCCTGCAAAATTAGGTGAAATGGAATATTAGCCGAAGTATGAATGAAGTATAGGTTTTGCCTGTTTCTGGTGCTGGACTATGACATTTCCTTAAGGAAAGGAAACCAGGACTGACACTTTCTCCACCTGCAGTTCCCGAGCTTCTGTTATCCCTGTTACACTGTGAAGACCTGCCCTTGGCACTTGTTCCTTGTGAGACCAAGTATTTGTTCTCCTCTGCCACTGTGTATCAGCAGAGCTGATGGAGGAAAAAGGAAATAGAGCTGGGACTCTTTCCACAGTGAGTACCCTGTTTTTCAGAATTGGTGTTGAAGCAAAGAGAAGAAATATCTGAAACAAAACCCCAGTGTTTTCTTGACTTTTATAATTCTTTTATCAAGACGTACAGCTCTGCACAAGTGGTAAAGTGTTCCATGGACTGTTTCCACTCCTTAGTGATTGTCAAGCATTACAGGATTTAGGAATATTCCACCGGTGACCCTTCACAACATGCCTGTGAGGTAGGCAAGTAAACCTTCCTATCTCCTTTCGTCTAAAAACAGAAGCAAAGTACTTAGTGCTGAGCTTCATATTGAATCACTAACACAGTCATTAGCTCTTGGTTTCCACTTCAAGACTTGATGTCTGCATGGCCTGAATTGTGCAATAGACTTTGTTCCTCACCGCTTCACCTGAAGCCAGCCTGCTCTCATCTCCACATACACCTGTCAGAGTCCCTCCTTCTCCTTTGTTCTAGTCTCTGTCCAACCTGTTTTATTTCCTCCCAGAAAAAAGATCCTAGCAACAAGATACCACTGAGCACAGCTTTCTGCACTTTAAGCAACTTGCCCTTGTTGCTTGCATTCTGTAGTGAATTGGACAGTTGCCACGGACATATTGTCTCAACTATGTTGTTATAAATGGTGCGTTATTATTTTTCTCTTTTGTTAACCAACAGAATTAAAATCAGGGGACCTAGAACTTCCCTCCGCCTTCTTTCCCTGTTTAGCAAACTGTGCACATCAGTAACCACCCACAAAGGAAGCAGCGTGTAAATAAAAAGCCAGTGCTCCCCACCCTTCCCTTCGTTCCACATCCTTTTCTCAGTGTTCATAGAGCCATGACTCAGACTGGGTTTAGAGAAGACAACTTGCTAATCCCCTCCCTGCTACAGAGAATAAAATGGCATTTCATTCCAAGCTCTATTAATGTGCTCGCTCCAGGGATAAAGCAGCACTCCCAAAAGGCAGTGGCCAAATTTTCTTTCTGCTGCGTTGTCTTTGTCCTCTTTTGAGTGTTACATTTAGATTAGCTACTGAGGATTAAATGTTATTACAGTCCCCAAATCTGTTAAGGGGAAGAAAAAAAAATCAGTAAAGAGGTTATGGCTTAGTGCAGCACTCTAGATTTATCCTCAAAATGCTGGTTTGGTGGTTTTTGTGGGTTTTTTTGTTCTGTTTTTGTTGTTGTTGATTTTGTTGATTTTTTTCTTTTGTGAAGATTGTCTTATCTGTTTTTTTAAAAAACTACATATTTTTGTAGTTGAGAATTTTGGATACAAGAATTGGCCTGAATTGGGGTGTGAGTCTAAAAGGTAAAGCTGCTGGATTGAGTGAGGGGCTTAGGAAGCTGTTAAAAGATATTTGTTCTGAAGCTGAGTTTCCTTCTGAGATCTCCCTATAGTTTTCAGAACTGTTTGTGAAGCTGCTTGCTGATGATTCTGTTGCTTTGCATGGTGTCCTGAGAGGACTGTGTGTGCTTTGTACTGTTACCAAGGAGTGCATAAAGAGTGTCAGTATCTTATCCTGGTGGAGATCAGCTGTGAATCCAAGGCATCTTTCCAGTGGAGAAACTCCCAAAGATATTTACTCCATATAGGATTTACTATGTAAGAGTTTCATTTAATGGTTCTGAGATCTTTAAACTTAATGGACATCAGTATTTAAGGTGATTACGTTAGGGAAACCAGCAAGTAGTAAGGATCCTCCTGGCTGAACATGGAGCAGGAAACCACACTGACTCACTGAGGGTAGGGGAAGAAAGTTTGGAGATGCATTGTCTTCTGGCAACTGCTCATTCTTCTGGGAATGCATGACTTGCTTTTGGTACTCATGGAAATGAAGGTTTTATTGAATTGCACAAGATTTTTATGAGGCTGATGGCCCCTCAGTTAGAATGGCAAGATTAATTGTACCTAGAGAAACTAACTTTTTCGTTTCTTTATGTAGATCTGTTTATAAAAGAGTTACGTAGTGATACTTGAGTTTGTTAATCTTGAAGTCTACTATGAAACCTTAGGTATTTCAACAGAGGACTGTGCCCAGGAGACAAGGTCTGGAACAGTTATTATATGGGCAGTTGTCAAGCCAAAGGAGAAGGGTAAAGACATCATAGTTTTCAAACAAAATTGCTCTGGGATTTCTCCTATCATTTGGTTAGATAAATGATTACTTTAGTGTTGAAATTAAAAGCCTCTCCAACAGGGATTTAAAGAGTTTTCAGGAATAAGAGATTGATTATTGCTGGAAGCTCATCCATAGCCTTACCTCAACATAATGCTTTTGTGCCCTGCAATGATGATACTTTCGCCAAAATTATTTGACTTTGTTCCAGTCTTGTTCTTCCCTTGGTGCTTGGTTTTTGCTAGTTGTTCCTTCTTCTGTCTGCACTGAGTCTGTTTCATAATCTTTAAATAAAGAGATGGGTTATTAGTCAAAGCTTTTCTAAGTTTTTTGAAGTTCCTCTTAGTAGGAAATTAAAATATTCTCTAAGAGATTATAATGCATGAGTTTTCTCAAAGTTATTTCAGGAGATGGTAAAAGTATATGGGTGAATTTTGACTTTGTGTCATTTTACATGGTGTGCATTTTACTGAAAGAAAGTTTCTGATCATTTTCAGTTCTGCTTCGCAAAGTTCTTCACTCATTACCTTAGCATGTTAACATTTTCCTCATGAATTCTGGAACACCTATTGTTAAGCAACTACTTGTATCAGTGCATTGATTTCACAGAATCACAAGGTTGGAAGAGACCTCCCAGATCATAGAGTCCAACCCAGCCCTAACACCTCAACTAAACCATGACACAAAGTGCACCATCCGGTCTTTTCTTTAAATACAAGCAGAGATGGTGACTCCACCACCTCCCCAGGCAGACCATTGCAGTACTTTATCACCCTTTCTGTAAAAAACTTTTTCCTAGCAACGTATATTCTCCTACTGCTTTAGGAATATGGCATGTGGAAATAGAAGTTGAATATGTGTTGTGGATTTGCATAAATTTTCCAATTGGACCAGATTATTCTTTTTTGAACCAGATTTTAAGTCTTGAAAATTTATTAGATTGTGTACTTTATCCAAGCTGTTGAATCTTCTTTCTGAAGTTCGGTTCTTGGGGATTACTAAGATGCTGCTTCTAAATAAGGTTTTTGTTTTGCCCAGTTAGTAAAATGAGTAACATTCAATATAATGTTCACAGTATTGTGTTTCCTCTCATGCATGATGAGAGATGAGTCCAATGAACTGAGAGTGCAGTTCTGTTAGCACTGAAAAACTGGTGTCTCTTAAAATTGCAGGAGCATCTCTTCACTGCTATGTTGGTAGAACTTGGGCATTTATAAGATCTGAATAGCAAGGACTTGAATAGCAAAGGCAGAGGTGCCAAAAACTCCAGGTAGTCTGTTAGGGATGGTTGTGTTGCTATCGATTTTTACATGAAAAGCACTTGTTTTCTATAGTAATGTTGCCTTTATAAAGCCCTTAGATCAGGGTTTGTAGGCAGGCCAAATTCAGATTCTTTTCAAAAGCATGGATATTTGTGCAGCTGTTAAAACAAACCTCAGTCATACCTTTTGCATCAGAGGACATGAAATATTTCAATTCACAACTCTTTATTGTGGAGAATACATTGAAAATAAAAGCAGATCTCTGCCCTCACATTGGGAATTGCATATTGCAACATGTACCATGGTGAAAGCAAGGTTTCTCCAGGTTTCATATTTACAAATAATGGCAGATCCACACCAAAATCCAGAATTTTTTGTGCCTTTGGCCTTCCCCTCCCCTTGGTCTGAGTTGGGAATGGTGTCATGAATATTAATTAATGACCCAGCTTAGTCTATTCCTGCTGTGATTTTCTTCTTCTGTCTTCAATGTGTATGTGGTGTAGTGTGCTGGTTGATAATGGTGTGGGGCTGATCTGTAAAGGACTGAGGTTAAAGTTGTCTGGGGAAGCTTTCCAGAAAGAGTGGTGAATTAAAGATGTCAGAAGCAATAATGCCTGAGAAACCACTTGTTACCAGCGAATTAATGACTTGTTTGCTAATTAGTAGCCTGAGGCAAAGTTGAGGTAACAAGCTAACAATCTGGTCATTAATTCAGTGCAACTGATTTCAAGGGCAATGTTGCTATTTTGAACAGTAATTGTATTCCTGATTCTGGATTATACATGCTGCGTCCTTAGTGTTGACTCAGTCTCTTCCTGAAGTCTTGGAGGGATGGTAGAAGACACCAAAGGCAAGTACCAGCTGGGGAAATTTGAGGAAATAGTTTGTTATGTAGGTCAGAGCTTCTATATTTTTGTCTTCTGAGGAAATAAAGACTGTGGCAGGACTGCTGTGGAGACCTTGCATCATGGTGATTCATCTTCACAGAGGAAGTTGGTGGTGTTTAATGCTGAGCTGACGAGAGATTGAAGTTCTTTTCTCCCTTACAGAAAAGAAAAACCATCTTTGCCATCAAATCAGGCTTCAATAACTTTAATTTATTATTTATTTATTTGTGTGATTTTGATCATTCGTGATAAAATGGGTTTCTAGGCTATGGGAGACAGCTTATTGGGAGAGAACCCTGCTGGGTTTGGTTCTTTCTATACTTGTATTTTTCTTGTTAGTCCTGGCAGTGTCTCTTGCTTGCATGTCTGGGACATGTATATACCATACCAATTACAATTCAAACTAATTTGACCCCAAAAAACTAGTATTTGGAAGGCAGGAGCACTTGTTCAGAGATAAATATTGCTTCCTTGGAGAGAGCTGGTCAGTGTTGTGCTGACTGCAAGGGCCACCAGCAGTGTACTGGAGCAGCATCAGGAGGCACAGGCTCACTTCACCTGAGATACTTCATATGCTCTTCTCCAGACTTAGAACCATGTTATCTAAATTGTTTTCTATTAAGTTTTTTTTTTTCTGTTTTCTGAGGACTTTTTGAGCTTACAATATTTACTTAAAAACAAACAAATAAAACTCCCCCAACTTCCCCCCCAAAAATGGGCTTTTAAGACTTTCTCTGTGTGCCTGCTTTGAAAGTACCATTATTGATGTTCTCTGAGGGATGAGTAGCTGCTTAATGAGAATCTTTGCTGACTGAGTGTTCAGAATTGCACAGCTTGGTAAAGGGGAGCACTGTGGTTTTGAAAATTAGAGAATGTGGGCAGAAGCAAGGGGATTGTTTTTAATAAGGTGAATGTTTAGCTTCAGATTCCACTTGAACTTTAACATCAGCAGCTTCAATCTCCTCTCTAAATTTGCTTTGGCATCTTTAGCAGAATATGCCACTCTGTCAGTGCAGAATATACTAATGGACTCATATTTCTGTCTGTCCCTTTGTGTAGCGTGAAGTAAACTGTAGGAACCTAGTGCGGTGCTCAGTGGCATTTTGGAGAAGTAACTGCTGTTCAAATGGGTAGTCAGGTTTTTCTTTTAAAAAAAGAATATTTCATTTGCAGTGTGATATTATTATAAGATCATCTCACATAGGAGAAATTTAGTGAACCCGCTGTCCATCATGTCTTGTGGTTATATGAAATCAGCATATCACATCTTCAGTTACTTTCTTTACAAAACTTTCTGGGAAGGTATTTAATAGACCAACAGTTCCCCAGCTAATTCCCAAACATTGTAACTCTGTCACAACCCATATATTCTAAGGGCTTGTGCTGCATATCTTCTACAGACTGCATGCCTTCCCTTCCTGACCTGAGATCTTAACCAGTTTCTAGATGATGTTTTTTATCTGAAGAAAGAAAATCCCTATTTGGGTCACTTGTTGGGCTCTGTGTTGTTTTCAGATTCAGTTATTGCTTGCTATATTGCTTTTCTGCCTTGTGGGAGCTGAGCCAGCTTCCTTTCTGATTCAGAGAACTCCTTCCAGCAACAAGATTCTGACTCATTCCTGCTTGGCTCCAGAGACTGTTTTGCTGCTAACTTTAGGCTCTTCGTCTTTGCTAGTCAACTTTTAGTAGCTTGGCATCTTTGGGAAAAAATGGTGCATGGCTTTGTGAGCAGGAGATCCAGTTCTGTTAACTTCTGTACCTCTTGGCAAGTGAAGGAAGAGGCAGTAGTTTTCCTTTCATCTTCCAAACTGGCAGTTTCTCATAGCTCAGTATTCTACCTTCATAATCAGTAAAGAATTTACATCCAAATGTACATCGGAATTATCCACTTATGGGGAAAAGTGTCTCATTATTCTAAACCACTTGCCATCTGCCATGCAGAATGCTGATGGGGTGATTAATTATTGCATTTGCAGGTTCAGTAGGATAAAGATAATTTTATTTTATATGGTTTAGTACAGTTTTTTGCTTATTGCTACCTTTCTGCTCCCCCAGAGACCCACAGCCTGCCTCTAAAACCCCAGTGCCTGCAGCTTATGGGGTTTAAGGAAGCCAGTTAAATTTGGTTGAAACTGTACTTGGCAGAACTCAATGAAGTATAAGTCAAAGTCTTTCAGGATGACCCACTGATCAAATGGGAAATGACTACTTGTGTGTGACGATAAACTTGTGGGAGGACAGAGTAGTTTGTGATACACTGGAGTAAGTCAGATTGAGAGCTGGAACCAGCATTGCATGGGGTCACACAATCTCTGCATCAGTTTCACGACTGAGATGAAGAAGTTGTTGATTTCCAAAATTAGAGGTTGTTACAGAAGACTGCTAGATTTTAGTTACTTTCAACATCAATCTGTATGTTTTAGGGTTTGGGTTTTTTGGTTGGTGGTTGTTTGGTTTTTGTTTTTTGGTGTTTTTGTTGTTGTTGTTGTTGTTCTTTTTTTGTTTTGTTTTTTTGTTTTGTTTTGTTTTTTTTGTTGTTTTGTTTTGTTTTGTTTTGTGAATGAAATGTGGTTGAGGCAGGCTGTTTCACCTGAATGCAGTACAGTGGCACAGTAAGTGGCTGACGCTTGAGACTTGGACTTTTGTTGTAATTTTTGTTCTCAGTAGTAGAATCTAATTACTTACACAGAAGAAGATTTCGGAACAGCTTCTGCATATCTGTGATCAGAAGGAAAGGAGGTATCTGTCCTGGGAAGAACAAGAGTGCAGCGAGTGCATGAACTCCAGTGGGGAATTGTGTAGTAGTTTCAAACAAGCTGTCAAAACAGGAATTGAGATTGGGAAGTACTTGAGTGACAAATTTTGTAGGATCACAGAGTCACCCAGAAACTCACAGTACTTTAAAATATTCATTCATTAGGCACTCCATGAACAATGTATGGAAAAATAGAGTTGGGTGACCTGTTATTGAAATGCAGCTGTCAAGAAAGAGAGAGGGGAAATACTGCAGGTGTGCAGGAGTGTGCTGCTGACAGTGTGACAAGGCATGTGAGAAGGATTTAGACAGGAATACAGAGACTTCAGCTGAAATCTGGAGGTAGCACACTTGATCATCTGAAAATTGTCATAAGGTTTTGCCTTTTCTCTTAGTCTCTCCTCTCTTGCCCTAAACAGTATGTTACTTCTGCAAATTTTCTATTCCACCTGGATCATTGGCAAAGCCTGATGAGCAGTATTTTGAATAATTGAGGGTGATCAGAAATACTTCTTTCCTGATCACATTAATTTAGCCTCATGAGACATGCAGTTTGTTTACACTGTGCTGGGTTATGTAGCTTAAACATTACTGATTTTTTAGTAGACATTTGGATAATCTATTAAGCTTCTTCCATCTCTTATTTCCCTTGCCATGCAGCTGCAACACAGTTCTTACCTCTTCCATTCAAACCAGATTACGAAGAAGTAAGTGCAGGATCATGGAATCCCCTAGCTTGTAGTGAGGGCACAGTGTTTGTTTTGTAATAGTGCAGCATCTTGCATCCTGTGCTGAAAGCTAGCTTGCCTGGCTGTTCTGTGCTGATGAGTTTGTTATATGTGAATGAAATGCTTCAATTGTATTTAATTTTCTGCTGTAAATGTTAAGGATGCAGTAATGAAGGAGAATGAAACCTTTCTATGTGCTGTGTATCGCATCTATCTGGAGTAATTTTTCTGACATGATAGAAAAGCCATCAGAGCCAATTGCTACCCAAGGGAGGATGCAATTTTACAGGTCAGTTAACCACCTATTGGGTTTTCTATATGTGCAGTGCAGCCTGGCAAGCACACCACATTTATGTGACCAAAGCATCACCTGAGCTTAGTCTGAAACACGTGTAATGGACCCTGGATATATAAACATACTAAGCAGCTGTATGGCATCTCTGATTTCTTCCCAACCTGCAGAAGCTGTTGCTGTGTGCCCTGGGATTTACTGGCAGTGCTGCCAGTCCATCTCATCACAGGCGTCTGGGGCTGTCTGTGGTGACTGTGGTGACTAAATGTGGTTTGCTCAAGTTGGTTCAGACACTGGTCTTACTCAAATAATGCAGCAGAAAGCAGCTAATTGAGTCATTGGATTTTGTAGCCCACAAGAAATTCCAGGCTGCTGGCCCATTTAGGTTGCTGCTTGCAGCTGTGTGTTGGCTTATACGAGGGACCATGCATGCCTCTGTTTACCAGTTTCTGAGCAGAGGTATCAAAGTATCTGAGTTTAGAAACCATGAGCCTCTGTCTTGAGTTTTTTGTTCAGCTTGAATGGTTTCCCAGAGTAAAATGTAAAAAGAAGATCTTGCTCTTAACTCCATTGGAATTGCTGTTCTTCCCAGTAAAGCCAAATGATGGTATGTTACTCGCTGTGGAGGTACTGATTTTACACTAGGTTAAAGAGCTGCCAATTCTTAAAGCACTTAAGTTGTATCTCTGCTTGTATAGTCTGATCTTCAGCTGAGTGGAAGTACCAGCAAATGCATAGACCACTTCCAGCTTTCCCTTGCTTTCCAATATTGAGTCTATAATTCTTCCAAAAAGGAAACCTGTCAGCAGCACCTAAGTAGTAGTCATAGTGCTGTGTTTGGAGCCTTCTGTCTCTAGGTGTGTATCCTGATGATATGGCCTTAATTGCTTTCTGCAGTGGGTTTGGGTGTTTGTCTTTGGAAACTGTTGCTTCTTGATCAATTGAGGGACATTTAGACCAGCACTTTTCCTACTAGTGCAGTGCTTATGATATAAATTCTTGAAGAACCTTGCTTTAACCTCCCAGACACTTTGTACTTCTTCATGGGGTTTATATCCATGTAGGAATGAATTTGCCAAGACAAATGAATGCAGTCATTGACTGAAGCAGCTGTTACCTGCTGCTATTGAACAGTTAGGAGAGGGTTAAGAAAACATCTTCTGAGCCACTAGATTGGCCCTGACTAAGATGAATGTCTAATTCACTCCCAGCGTCCTTACTGCTGCCAGTAATAAAAAGCTTGCTTCACATATTCACCCCACTGCAGATGTTTCTCTTAAATTAAATATCAAGAGGACATATAATAGCACGATTCCATGCCAAGCCAATATTATCAGATTGATGTCAGCAGTGATAATAGAAGAAGGATAAGTTGATGAGATTTCATTTATTAAATAAAGTGAATACGCAGTGATAGAAAGGATTTGGTAACTCTCAGTGTCAAAATGCAGCAAGATCGTGCTTATTCTGTCTTAACTCAAGAGACAGTAGAGAGAAGGATGCCCTTTGTTTCATTTTAAGAAAACCTCTCCCTTCTTTTCCAGACAGAGAACTGATTTAAAGCTCTCCATGGCAGGGGGAGAGTAAGTTCTGGAATCACGGATTTCATGTATATGTAGCTTTCCTGCCCATTGCAAAGTGGCAAAGCAAAGGTTTCTTTCCTCTCTGTGATAGAGGAGGCACAGTTAATGATTTTTATTTGTAAATCCATCTTTTCCTTTTTCCAACCTGTCGTTCTTTCTCCTTTCCTCCTCCTTTAAACAGATGAGAGTTATCAATTTAATCTTTCATATTCTATATGTCCTGCATGTATTTATTTCCAAGGTATTGTCAGAGCTTGTCTTCAATACTTCCATCTGCAGATATTGTGCTATTACTTTCCAGCCCAGCCTTTCTCTCCTGCCTTTTTCCTAGCTGCTGTGAATGAGCCTCTTACACCTGTTTTGATAATAGTTGTAGCAGTTGCAACATATTTTAGACAGAGGCCAGCTGTCTACTTCATTTGGTGGTGACATATGCTTAAAACTTTGACCCACTTTAGGAGGAAGGTCAAAGCATACAAGTCTTCTGCTAGTTATATATACAAACCTCATCTATCTTCCACCATTTTCCTTCTCTGTCATATGAGAAATAATAGTAAAAACCGTCAATGACACATCAGGACCAGTGTGGTCGGGTGTCCAGAAGATGAATTTTTCTAAAGATTCGTTAGTGTCAACAGCTTTGAGCTAGGCTGAGGGTGAAGGAAGATAGTTGATGAAAGTCCACCTCCTTTGGAACTCAACCCACAATGTCATTGCAATCTACAGATGTGTTTGTAGTTGGATGCTGCTGATTTAATTCCTTTTTGTCTCAGATATGTACGAGGAAAGCCAGACACCTGTAAGGTGCAGCTATTGTATGTGTATAGGGCTTTAGTTCCCCCTGTGGAAATGTTGCAACCTGAAGCTGAGGCTGAATGTGAGCAGGAATATGGCACCCCCTTGATTCAGACTGGGCAGGCATTGTGATTGCTGTGCAGGGAGGAAAGCATTTCAGGCAACTGTTCACCAAAGCACTTCTGGTACCTCTTTCCAGTCCAGGTTGGTACTAAAACTAATCTGCTGGATGTGGATAACTTGCGTACTCCCAGATTTTGCCATAACTTGTATTGATAATTACCTAAGCTGACTTTGCTATTTGTCGATTAGCATCTCTAAATCTGTTTTGAGAAGCTGGTGCAACTGATACATAACCACAGCTTGAGGTTTTATTTTGAAGAAATAAAGGAGAATAATCTTCTTGTGATTTTGGGTACATGGTACCAAATAAATCCTCTCTCTGTTGTGGGAGGTAGTGTGTAGGAATGCCGGTTTAAATACTTGCTGAGCAATGCATACCGGCCTGTGCTGATTGATCCACTGCCTCTGGTAGGCTTTAGGCAATAATACTTTTTTTTGTGGCTTCTTGCTCACCACTGTGTGGCTTTTAAATAGCCCTGTGGGCTGAGCACCAAGGGATCTGTTAAGGAAGAGGGCCACAGACATTGCAGCACTGTCTGAGCCCACAAGTGGGTCCTAACTTCATATTTATTCTAGGCAGTGAAGACTGATGCCATAGGAAGGACAGTGATCTAAAGCAATCTGTTGCTCTCCCTGCTGACAATGACAACCTCTAAATATTTGAGATGTTTGTAGCATGTTGTTCAGTTCAGATGAATACAAACTGGTTTATGGTGTGCTGTACCTTTTAGCTCTTCCAGGTTTTTATATGAAAACTACAAAATGCCCTTCAGTTTAACATCACTGAGTTTAAAAAACTAATTTTAAAAGTCTTAACTTTCTCAATGAATTGAGGGATTTGGTGGTATTTCTTGACCTGGTATTGTTTGGTATCATTTCCACAGTCTCACTGATTTGATTAGAGTGATATTAAAGTTAGTGACAAAGCAAAATGCCAACATTATGAGTTTCTGAAGCTCTCTCTGGGTTCTTTTCTATCCCAAAATTTGAAGGTTTTTTTTTTTTTTTTTAGAATATGGATTTTTGAGGCTTTAAAGGTGATTTGCTATATAACATAGAAATTAGAAATGAACACTAGCCCTTAGGGACTGTGCATGGAATAAGTTTCTTCTAAAAGCTGTAAGATTAGTGAAGAGGTAGAAAAAGAAGTCTGTATAATATCTTTGTTGGTTTCTGATCCAAATCTTAGTGTTGCAGAGTGTGGCTGCCATACTGATAAATTCCTACTCTGTCCATGTATGTTGGCAGTAAGACTGAGGACTGAAGAAGTATCAATTGGAGCATATCTCAACCAAGTTATTGTGAGAGTGCACTCAGGTTGCTGATATGGAAAAGACAAAATTGTTCTTCTTTTGGTCCTTCCACTTCTTTCCTGAGCACCTTACAGAGATATGCATGATTTGGAAACTTGTATCTGATCACTCCAAAAGCTTTTAGAAGATTTTGGTTTAAGATTTCCTGTTTCTTAGAAATCTGTTCCACCTGAGAGACTGTGACATGCCCAGGGACAGGTCATACATTCCCTCTCTGCCTTGCTATGAAGCCCTTTTGCTGAATAAGTGTCTGTTGTTACTGTGGAAATGAATACATCATAGCATGGCATTAATATCTGCCTGTAGCATCAAGTGCTTTGGAAGGAAGAGGTGTATTTGATATTTGGACGCAGATCTCTAAGCATTATTGGGGCAGGAAATGCAAGAAATTAAATGGATTTATGGTTTAGGAGACGATGTGTGAGGATTGCTACACCTAAGCATATGTTCTCTTATTCTCTGATAAAACATACCAGGGCCATGGTGCTGCAAATGCCTGCAATTTGTGTCTGCATGTCTGTGCAGCTGATGTTGCTGTCATTACTGTGTTTGGGCCATTGTTGCTGGGATTGTTTTACAACGACCTTCCCCTTTATTGGTACTGTTGCTGATGATGTGCCATATGTATACACGCACATTAGAGCAAAAGAACCTCATCTTTAATTGCTCTTGGGTAGCTGTCAATGCCATTTACAGAGTATGAGTACTAATTTCTGCAGAAATACAAAGAAACAGATATCTGGTCTTGCTATTATTCTGTTTTTTTCGAGTTACTAAAACTGCAGTGCTTCCAACCATGCTGGATTTCTTGTAGTGTTTAAATAGATGAGAATTCAGTAGATTGAGGTGGCTTATTCAACAGGTCTGTTCAGTTCCTTGTCAGACTGTTACAGATCTAGTGCAGGCCCAACCAGGATTCTTGATTTCTGTCAAAGATTCCCAGTGTGAGATGAAAAAATCCTTGAAACGCTTGGACTTGGGGATTTTTTTTCCTCCTGACTGCAGAGGAGAGATGATGTTTTATATAAGGGTGAAGCAGCCTTCTACACCTGCTAAGAAAGATCATGTTCCTTCTTTCTGCTAAATATCCTGGATTTTTCAACTGAAAGACCCACTTTGGTGATTGCTGCTCCCACCAGCTTCTGTATTAGGACTACATGACTCCAGCATAAAATTAGTACATGTTTTGCTGGCAAAGTGGTAATAAGTGGTTGAAAACTCCTCTTCACATATCATTCTGTGCTTATTTTCCCTGCAGGAGGAGGAATGCTGATCCTATCTGTGCAAACCTGCAGTCTGAAATTCTGAAGTGCTACCGAGAAAACAAACAACAAGTGCTCAATTGCTCAGAGCTGGCGAAGGAATATCAGCGCTGTGTTAGTGCAGCTCAGAAGGTAACAAAAGCTTCTATGTTGTACTGGCTGGCTTTACTGTCTTGTTTTGCATAGTGCTTTCTTGTGAGAAGTGTTTTTGAGAGCTGTGGTATCTGTTAGTTAAGTTGCAATCCTCATGGGAGACAAATCTTCCTTGGGATCCATTTTCCCACATTCATTCCACATTTCCCGGTCACATTGTGGTATGTGCCAATTTCATTCCTGTCATTGGGTCCTGTTGTACTGAGCTGTCACCAAAACAGCAGAACCAATGCTCCCAGGTTTCAAAGTCAACCAGTGATTTTTCCCTAGTCTTACCTTCTTGGATGTTGCATACTGCAAACAGTAAGTAAATCCATTTTGGCGATGTCTGCAACGTTTTCAACACGTCTCCTTTCTAAATGTCTCCTTTTGTGGGACTTTGCAGTTGGAGGTCTTGCTTCTTTTCATTGCTGCATGGAGAAGGGTTCTGTACTGAGCAAAACTGCTGTCTGTTAAGAAAATTCCACACTCCTAAAAACTCTGTATCTTGTGTGGGAGGCCAGGAAGCCTTATGGCTCTTCCTTCTGAGATGCAGAGTCCCAATAGGTTCTGTTGATGCCTTAGGACAGTGGCTGCTCAGTACCTTGGAAGAATTTCTGGCTATTGAAACAAGTGAAAGGGAAAAGAAAATGAAGTATTTGGACATTACAGCTAGGGTATGGTCCTGGGCCATGTGAGAATTCAGTGGGTCAGGTGTCCCTCAAGGGCAGACTTTTCTCTTTTGTTTTTTGGAGGTTTTTTGACAGTAGAAAATTCTCCAAAAAGTGCTGAGAATATAGTAAAGTGGATGTAGGGAAAAGAATGGTAATAGGAAATTTAGACTTCTCTCATGGGATTACTAAAGCAAAGGTAGGGGAGAGGTGGATATTTCATGGAAGCAGTCTTTCTCTGCATTAGCATTGTGAGGGGAAGCTGTATGTCTGATTTAAGCATAACATGAAACAAGCTGCCAGCCGGCTCCCAAAAGAAGCCCGACAGAAGGAGATGGGAAAATTGTCAGGATATATTAGACCAAATGTTGTTGCTAGTCCTAGTGGAATTTTTTTCCTTCCTGTTTACAAAGAAGGTCTTTGTATGTCTGCAAATCAGCAAGGTTAAAGCTGCCAGGGAAAGGGCTTTTCTCTGATATCTCTAAAGTCCCCAGCTCCCAAAACATGTGGTTTCTTTTTCTTCCTCAGCTTTAAAGTAAAGTGGTGCCTGTGCTGCTGCTGCACAATCCATGCCCCTGGTTGCTGTGTGCAGAGCATTGGTGCTTTTATTGCCAGCCTCTGCTATCCTCCTTGCCTCCTCTAAATCAGGCTTGTAGCCTTTTCAGTGGAGTATATCTTTAGCAAATGCATTTACCGATACATCTTTATTGCATGCAGTGCGGGCGGAATGTGATTACCAAAGAAGACAGATTGCATTAAACTTCAGCATATTTGCAAGCTGCGGCTCCAACTCGCCTGAGAAAGGGGCTGGGACACTGCCAGCCCCGAGCCCCAGCCCAACATTATTAAAAAGTAAATCGGAAGCTAAATGACTGGTAACAGCAGAGGGCAGTGAAAGATCCTAATAACTTGGATCTTCTTTGGATTTGGTGGAGGTTTTGGTAGGTTTTCTTTATAAACCAGAAACTGGGGGTTGTCTGGTTGTCTTTGTTCCCAGAGTCTTCAATAAACTTCAGTATTTTTTCCCCACTATTATTAAAGGCTACCTGGAAGGAGAAGTGCATAGGACATTAACTTGTTATGGATGATGACAATGTGGCAGAAAATCTTGCTATGTTTTAAGAAGGGGCTTGAGAGGCTAAGGAATAGGTAACTAACACCTTGCAGCTAGAGATAGGCACCGGAGGGTTCTGCAAGTACAAATTCAAATACAACTTTTGTAAGGCAATATGTCTTATGTAGTTTTCTTTTGTTCCAGGACAGCTCAAGCCCTGACAATTCACTGCTCTTACTGACTCTTCTGACTCCTGAGATACATGTAGCAATCACAAGCTATTGTTTTATCATGTAGGATTAAAACTCCCTCCCCCGTTCCCTTTTTTAAGCTGTTATTTTTCTTTAAGTTTAAATTAGCATCTTATACCAAATGGCTTTGTCTCACACATTCCTCTTTCAGGAAATCCAGGTTGGAGGAATGTGGGATCTCTTAATTTCTGGGGTACTTTTTACCCAGAAATTTTTGAAATGCAATTTGTTTTCCAGTGAAGGAGGAAATGTAATCAAAGCTGGATGTGTGACTTCAGCTCACTTGTGTGGTGGTGATTTGTTCTTCTGCTTTTTACTAAAGATTTTTTAAGGCTCGCTGAATATTCTTTAATGAAGCATCTGGTTCTCTGCAAGTTCCTTTTGATGGCTGGTAAAAATGACTCCAGGGCATGGTATAAATTAGACTCAGAGAAAGCAAACTCTAGATTTCTAGACTGAAAATTACAGTTTACAGTGGATGAGAATAATTCTTTGCCTCTTCCCCCTTACCGTGTTTGTTTGAGATGGTTCCTTTAGACACCCATTTCCCTTTGCCTGTTGTTGTGCACTGTTCTGAGCCAGGAGCTGAGATACAATCTCAGTTATTTCTGCTCCATGAACAAATGTATCAGGTAATCATTCTATGAGTTTTAAAATTCATTTTCTACTGGTTTCCTGTACAGCCCCTCTACCTGGAACAGGTTGCTTTATTGTGGTGTATGATAAAGATATGGCTATTCTTACCTGTTTTGTGTATTTTCTGGCTTTTAGGCCATCTCTTGTAGTCAACAGAGAGAAATATGCATACGTAGAGTTAGGATGCATCTAATTCTGAAAAGGGATCCGAAACAGGCTAGCTGAATTGCCAGCCAGAAATGAGTATTTCCCTCGGCCTCTTAGTAGGCACATAGACTGCAAAGTTGGTGCCTGTTTTGGGATACTCATGGTTATGGGAGTAGGATCCTGCTCTGATTGTCCACCTTTGTAGCCAATGTGCTTTCAACTTACCTTGTCTAACCTACTCATGATCTTTTCCATTTATACCATCCTGAATGTAGAGTTTTGGTCATGTCACCATTGATTCAGTGCAGCAGCATCAGCCTCTTTAGGCACTGGGTTCCTTGCTGCATGCCATGCTTTGCTTATGTGGAAGTTCTCTGACTTTAGAAGGTGTTACTCTGACAGCTCCTGTTTCATTTAGAAGTGTTTTATCTTTTCTGGTGGTCTGTTTCCATGGCTCTGCTGAACTTAAGCTACAGCATAAAAATCACTGGCTTTATATCTAATAAAAGCTGGAATAATGGGACAGCTGTAGGAGGGGCAGTTCCTGTTGTGTCTTTCAAAATTGCCTGTAGTTTATTGACCACGAGTTTCACCAAGAACTACTGCTGCCGTTAGATAATGAGAATTGAAAATTGCTGCTGCTGTTTCCCCAGGGTTTTATCTTGGGCCAGTGAGAAGGGGGTGTGGAAGGAAAAAGAGTGTGGGCAGTGATAATTTCTTCATTTGGGTCTAGATGGAAGGGGAAAAGAAACGATTTTGTTTTAAAAAGTCTTGAGTCCTATTAGTGAATTGCCTCCCTCCCCCATGCAAATACACACTCACATGCAAGCTTTTCAGAGTATTTGTGACTCATTCTGCTGCCCTTGCGTTCTGTTCACACCAGTAGCAAAATCGAAATTGAAGATGAGTTTTAGTTGGTTACTTTGTTACATAATTAGTTGTTATACCGGGGAATCTCCAACCAGCTGCCGCTCGGAAAATGAGGCCTCCAGTGACCATATATTAATGTGATTTGAGATTTCAAACAGAACCTGCTTCCTGCAACTGTGTGCAAAAAAAGTCTGCCAGTGAAGAGCATGGATCCCTTCTTTTCAGGGGTTTCCTTATTGTCTCTAGGTGCCTGTCTTTCACAGAAGGACCAAGGTGAAATTTTTGTGCACTAGCTCCTGGCCAAACCAAGCTATCAGGAGCTGTGTCCTCAGACATGTGTATTCCCTTTCCAATAGGAGCTGTATACATTGAGCTAGGAGCCATTCATAATCTTGCACTCTTCCTCCTTGTTCTGTGTCCAGCTTCTCACGAATCTGCTATTCATAACAGACAAAGGTAAACCTACTTCTGTCAAGTCTTTAGGGCTTGTCTATATAAGGAAATGACGATGCAATAAACTGGTGAGTTTGTCTGTATGTGAACAATCAGGATTTGTAATGAAAGTGCAGGGAAAATTCACACATATTTGCTGTGAGTCACTCTGCTGTGTGCAAACAAGCCCTTGCTAAATGCTGATTGAATTCCAGTGAAGGGAGACTTTTAACATAACCTTGAGTTGTCTTTATTCTGCTTTGCCCTTGACTATAATATAAAGGAATGTGGTCAATTTATTGCGTTTACATTTCCAAGTGATCTCTGTGAAAACCCAGTTCCCTTTTGGCACACAAACCAAAGCATTACAACTGCTGGAAGTTTGTCTTTAATCTGTGGGCAGGGACTTAGATTGCTGAGAGGATGCTGCAGGTGTTTCTGCAATGTCCCATCCTGATGGAGCAGTTTTGCTCAAGCACTCTTGATCCTGCTGAAGTGTGGCCTGCTGGGAGCTTTCATTTCTGCAACTTGGATCTCTCTCTGCTTAAGAGAAACAGAGTCAGATGCCATGGGCTGCACTGCAGATATCTGATCATTCTGGATCATCAGGCTTTTGCTAGCAAAGTGTTCTTCCGTTCTGGTGGATTTCAGAGTGCTTTTTGGATTGGTTGTGTGCTTATCAGGACAGAGAGGAGCAGTCAGTGTTTGTGACTGGAGAAAGAATGTTTGGAACAGGTGTAGCAAGGTCTGTATCTGTACTCGAGAAATGCCAGGATTTCTCCCTGCCCAGGATTCTGCAGAGGTAGATCTTGGCTGTTGAAGCCTCATTGAGATCTAACACATGGTGTGCTGCTAGAAATACAATATGTCTAACTTGAAAGACTTTAGGGTGTTTGAGCTTTCTGGAATTCAGGTTTGTAGTTTCAGATAAATCTGTGTGTTTCCTGTCTGGCGGATGCTGTACCCAGCCATCATCAGCCAGGTATATGGCTGTCCTGCCAACCTGTCAGTTGGTCCTTGCTCAAAGCAAACATATCTGTAAAGGGTTTGTCTTACCTTCTCTATAAAGGAAATTCTCTCTCTTTTTTTTTTTTTTTTTAAACATCTTTTTCTCTTTCAACCTTTATTTGTGCAAATGCTGTGGTGATAACATTATCTGAGGAGTTTATGACTCAATAAATGGCCCCCACAAGGGAGTTGGGGGAGAGCTGCAAGCTGCAGGCAGCTGCTGTTTGTTTAATCATAAACACAGAGGAGCACCGGATTAACTGTACCCAGGCATACCCTGACCTGATATTTGCAAAGGGAAGAGGATCCATTTTTTGCTTCTAATTATGAAGGATGAAAACAGTTATTGTTTTGATTTTCAAGGCAGAAGTTGTAGGTTCTGGCGAGTCTTGGATCTATACATAACACTTCATATCCTCAAGAGTTCACTGGTGGATAAACTAAAAATATAGAGCTGCCTGAAAGGACATACACCACCATCTTAATATATGAAGCATGTTCCAGAATAAATGCTGGCCTACTTAAAATGGAAATGTCTGCTGCCTGTACCTGGTATTTATGAAACTGGAGACAAAGTTGTTTATTTACTCTGTATCTCAGCACTTCATGAAGCTCTGATGTTCCCCACAGCCTGGTGTATTGTGAGCACTTACTAACCCACATGAACAAATTCTTTTCTCTGTCTGCTCTTTGTAGTCCTTGTAAAGCCCAAACCTCCTCAAGTTTATAATTTCTGAAGAAAATGAGCAGAAATATGTTTAAAACTCACTTGGCTGTGCTTCAAGTCTCCTCTTTCAGTGATACTTAGTCCATATTCTACATCATCTTAACCTCTGAAGTTCTTTTATCTGTTGCCTGATGTGGAAGGAGGACTTCTGACTGCATTTCTCTTCTCATAAACAGTCTGTTTTCTGACAGTTCAACACCCAGTCCCTGTGCATTTACTTTTTGTTTTCTGGTTTTTGTTTGTTTGGGGGTTTTGACGTTGTTACAGTGAGGCATAATTGCTTTTGAGTCTAATGTCTTGCTTGATGGTTCTGATTTCAGATATATTTATAGGTAAAGTTAATCTAGATACGTATGTTTTACAGATGATTTTGAAAGCAGCTTCTGTAAAAGAGGGAAAGAAGTCAGTATGACATTACAATTTCTGAAGTTGAATCATTTGGTATTTTGTTACTTCTACAATGTGGTCTTGCTACAGTTTTTGTTTTAAAACCTTGTTTGCCTGAAAGTGTTTAGAAACAGTCTAAATTTTTTTTTGCAATAAAATACTATTAGAGTTAGCTGGTCAGGAATGAGACATCTTAGCTGACCTGATGCTCTAATGAGGTCTTTGAGTGGGTGTATCTGAAAAGTATCATTAGGCTTTGGTATCAAAATTTCACTCTTGGTATTCTCTCTCTTTCTTTTCAAAAATTATTTTACTTCAGGCTTAAATTAGTGGGACTACATGGATCAAACATTTCTTTAGTTTTGAGCTCTCTGTATGGCGTGTTAGGCAGCATTTTCCTGAGAACTGTAGCCTGTACTCAGTCAGGCTTATCTAGTATGGAAAATAGTTGCTTGGGGGTGAGAGACTGTTGTGATACATCTGGCTGTTTTAATGCCAGATTCTTTCACAAAAGATTTGTAGCATTGTTGGCAAGTGGGAAGTCGAAATTCTTACTTAGATTAATTCCAGGAGACTGATGACCAAGCAGTCTTGGACAGAAAGAAGTTTATTTCCAATTTTTAAACTATGTGTTTTGCTGCTGAAGTTAGATTGAAACAGTTTCACAAAAATTGCTGTCGATAGCAACTGCTGGTTAGAAGCACAAGGTCAATGGTCAAGTGCTTTCAGACTCTCAGGAAGTTCCAAAGTAGCCCCGACTTCCATAACTTCCATACTAGTGTTAGATCCATTCTCTGATGGCTTGGCTGTAACTTGGGAAATTTTATCAGTGATGCCAAAGCCTTCATGACAAACTGGAGAAACCAAAGATTTGTTGTGCTGTTTGTTGATCATAGTCTGCACAGGCTGGTTTCCTGCTGTGTGCAGTTTGCAGTCTCCACACACCATCCATCAAGTATTTTTGTTGCCAGTTTTGGGGCTGAATACTTGGAGGACTAGTGGGATTTAAAGCCTTCACCACTCGGCTGAATGTGTCTGTGTGGGCAATGTGCAGAGGTGGTTATTATGGTAGCAATGGTCCCATTCCACTGGAAGAGTTGCTCCCAAGCAAGCAAGACCGCTCCAAGTAGCCCTTGTTTGGAATGATGGATGAGCCCCCCTGTTAGTGGGAACCCAATCATTTTCTCTTCAGAACTGTGGCACACTGGAGGAGGAGATTTGCAGAAGTTTGCCCAGATGCTGCTTGCTAGTGTTCGTTCTCTCCATAGTGCCTCCTCATCCAAGGCTGTGGAGCATTCATCTGTTACAAAATCCAAACTTCGAGGGAAGGTTTCTTTCTGCATCATGCCTGCAGTAATTGTTTGGGATTTTCACCCCTCTGTGACACTGTCTTCCCAACAGGCCTCCTTGTCTGGAGATACTTCCTGGCATACTTATGATGCTTCCAAAACAATTTAAAGCTTTCAGTCTTAGCTAAACTTTTGCAAGCCAATTGAAAAAACCTTTCTTGGACACCAGTGCTTCAAATAGAGGAACAAGACACGTTGAAGACAGTGTGTTACAGTGATCTGAATGCAGTGTTAGAGTTAGCTCTGCTGCTGATATTTCCATCTCTGGCAGGAAACATTCTTCTGGTTATAACACTGTTTTTGGTTAGAGGCCTTTACTGGGGGCCTTTAAGCATTGGTGAAAGGCTCTTAAAGACCTCTGCAGTCACAGAAGTTGCCCAGAAGAACACTTGTTATAACTAAAGTTTGTTACCTTTGTAACGCGAGGGAAGCAGGAAGAGAAGCCCTGAGTTAGGATGGTGCTGCCATGCCTGGTGTACTTTGTTTCTGAAGCTAGAGAAGTGCTGCTCTACTGTGTTGAGCTTGAGTGTGCATGCAGAAATGCAGACAAAATCATTATGACAATGTGTTAGCTCCTTGTCCCTGCTGAATGCCTGTTTGTCCTGTATGAATGGATTTCAGGATCAGCCAACCTCCAGCTCTGAATTAGTCTAATAAGGCATGTTATATAGGGTTTAAAGGTCATTTTGCAAGCAGCTGGCTTCCTGCATATGTTAGGGGGAATGATTTTTTAAATAATGGTATTGGAAAGATGTTGATTTAACTTTTAAAATACCTGTATACTATAAAATTTCAGCTCTTCTGCCTCTGTCCTTCAAGCACTCTGCTTGCCCTCTGCCTGCTCATCTTTCTGTCATTTCTGATTACCTCTGCCTATCTGCCTCTGCACTCTCTCTCCTTAGGTTTATCACTCCATGTTTGCTGCCCACAAGGACTTGGCTTATTTTTCTGAGGAGCTCATCTCTTGAGTTACTTCTCTGAGCTGTGGAACAGAAATCTCAAGGTTCCTTGGTTTGGGCTGTAAAAAAAGCACTATTACACTGTTCTTTTACTGGGGAACTGGGAGCTCTCAACAATCACCACTACACTGGCAGCATTTTTGTGTTCCCATTAGGTATCTAGTTCGCTCCTCAGGGTTTAACACTGGTGAAAGAAGATTATAATTTTTTTTTTTTAAACTCCCGAACTGGTTGAATCATGCACATTGAATTTTCCAGTTTCCTCTCTGTGGAATGTGTGCTTCAACCCCAACCTCATCCAAGTGTTTCATATGAAAATGGAGGATGTTTTTATTCATTCGCTTGTCCCCTGGATTCCTCTTTGAGTTTGCTGATGAGGGTGATTTTAAATGTTCTAATGACTTGTAAAGTATGGACACTGTCTTAAAAACTGAAGGAAGCACCCACATGCCCAGGTCATGCAAACCTTTGGAAAGTGGCAGTGTCTTTCTGCCAGATGTGAGATGGTACCTTCCCATTACAGTTACTTGTACATGTACAGACTCCTGGATCTTCAGATGATCTGTCTGCTTGTTTGAAGTTTTATTCACAATATAAATTCTCAGGAAATCAGATAATTGGACAAAAAGCAAGCTTAAAATTTAGGGAGATGATGGCAGCTGCAGCATTTTTTTCTTCTTGCATTCAGACCAAACTGCTGTGAAAGTTACATTTGTCCTGTTTTCTGAAGGGTGTTTCCTACTCATGACTTGCAGTTGTTCTGAGTTTATTCTCTTTTTAATACCATGCAGAGCCCTGGCACAGCTACTGAAGCAGTTCAGTTTTTGTCTAGGACACACCTTTCTTCTTTAGATGTTATATTAAAAGCACCTCCTTTCCGTTCTTGAAGTTTTTCCTCTGTAGCACTCTCCTGACTGTCATGGAAATAGCAGAGTGATACAGGACTGAACTGATTTTTGGGTTCTCTCTGGCTGCCTGTAAGGACTCAGACAAGCAGTGCCCAGGTATGTAATGGGTCCCTGCTCAGCTGCTGTTTAAAAACACTCTTACATTAGAATCTTTTTGCTGATAGAACTGTAAGTCTTGCAATTTATAATAATACACTGGCATAAGAAAAAAAAACCAAAACAACCTAACTTTCTAGATATCAAATAATAGAGGTTTTTTTCTTCTGTGTGAGGCAGTAGGGCAAGTAGTACACTGTCTTTCAGTTACCTACTTGATAGCTTTATAAAATAAGTTCTTTGACAGAATAGGAGAGTTTCTGGTTACAGATACGATATAGAGACTTGTTGATCTCTCCAAAGGATTTGAAAAGGAGACTGAATTACTATTTGTTTCTTTGTCCTATCTCAATGCCATCGTAGTTCCATGTTTGAGAATTTCTGCTGATTCCTTTTCATGGGTGGAAGAAGGGTGGAAGTGTATCTTTCTTTTGAGGCACTGCCTGCAGCTAAACATAGTGTGAAAAGTAATATGGATACTTGTAATGATCCTCTGGGCTCTCTGACACTGTCTTCATGGATGCAGGTGTATACCAGTTGGTGACCTTGAACAGAAGAGTTTCCCTCAGGCCAGGAACTGTTGAAAACTTTTGTCTTCAGTAGTGCTAAATGCAGCCTACTTAGGATTACCATCATTTAACAAGCACTGTAGTATTTCTGGGCCCCTGTGATGTTGCCAGTACTGTTTAACTTCCTGTGGCACATCAAGGTTGTATTTTATCTTTTGATACCAAGCCTAAGTGCGTTTAGGGTGTTGTGAGGCTCAGGAAATCTCAAATCCTGTAAAAGTAGACAGCCATTGAAAAATGGATTGGATGCTGTGATCCAGGTAGGAGTGTTCCTTGCTGTGTGTACCTTGAGCTGACATGATGAAGGCATTGGGATAGAGTTTGGAGTGCACTAGAGATTTTTTTTGTGGAGAGCTCGTATGGCACCAGTGGTCACTGTATTGTTCTGCAAAAGCCAACCTTAAAGCTCTAAAGCTTGTATAGACTCCGGATTCACCTCTGGAGCAGAAGCAGGTTCATTGCTGAAGGTAGACTGGGTGTAATGTTCTAATGCATTTCCCTCTTTGCAGTCTTTGTCAAATGTCTTGAGGCACATGGGCTACCACTTGGTTCAAAAACAACAAGTATTTTGGAAGCCATTAAAAGTGAAAGTCATACTTTGTTCTTGCAGCTCCTGATGGGTGGCTTGTGTGCACACAAAGTTATGTTGTGAACTTGAGACAACAGAATGCTCTCAAGTTCCTTGTTTAATCCAGTATCAGATGAGTGCTGGTTGGGAAAGAGCCCAGGCTGTGTGAGACACTTCTCTGTGCGTTCTTGTTTTGCTGAGCCTTGATATTGGCTATAATTGAACACCATAAAATGCAGGGAAGTCTCTCTAATCAGGTGAGTGTATTAGCAGGCTTCTTGCACTTGATGGATTAGAGCCAGGCTGTGTTTGGTAAATGTGACTAAATAATAAAAGGTGAGATTGTGTGCAGTGATCCCAGATCTCCTTTCTCCAGCTGCTGCCTTCTGTCTGTTTGCTGGGAACCTTTGCACAGGCAAACGGCTTTGCTTGAGAGAACAGGCTATGCACTGTTTTCTGACACAGCCAAAGGTGGCTGACACAAAGCCAAAGGAGAGCTTCTCTCTGAGGGTCTGAAATGTCAACAAAGATGTTGTATTGCCTTGCAGAGCCCTGGCTTGCTTTGTGTAAAAACTGAACAGATGTTGGTAGGTCAGGAGCTTTGCCATATACAGAGCAGAACCTGGAGAGCAGGGCAGAGCGTGCTCGGGTGTCATGAGTGACACTGTCCTGGATTCAGTGTGCCGGGGCTCCCCCTGAACCGTGTCTGGAGCTTTACCCTGCTTAAGAAAGTGGGACTCATGTAACGATGTTGTGCATCCATGAGCCTGGTTTATGTCCCACTCTCTGCTTACTCTAAACCTGCTGGTGAGTTGGAGTGGTGTTCCTCAGAAGCACAAAGGCTCTGAAGTAATAAGTTCCTGTATACCTTGTGAAAACAGGCAATTAGATGGAGGGAAGGGACCCCAGTGGTGCTTGTGCTGAGGGGAAGGATATTGACTCATTCTTTATTAGACGTGAATTTGGTCACAGAGAAACTTAACTTTGAGACATGAATCTGGAGGAATCCAAATGGCTGCTCGTGAATAACTTATTTCCACTTGAAGACTGGCTTGCCTGAATGTTTGAGGGGCTGACTTCTGCCTACCATTGTGATCACCTTCGTTGGAGTGACTCAACAAGGGTGGCATTGCAGTAGCTAGAGAAATTGTCCTTTGGAATATGCCTTCTCTGTCTAAGTACTGATTTCCTTCTTTGCTTTTGAGAAATGGAAACAAACTCCTTGTTGCAAGAGAAGGCTACAGAAAGCTTTCAGAAGTTTATAGCTTGATCCTCTAAGGCCTGTTTTCCTATTTTACAGTGAGATAAAAGAGAGAGTATTAGGTGTGAGCAGCCTGGAAAAAGAAATGGGCTTGTGGATTTAAGGTAGCCTTAAGATTTAAAGTCTTGCTTTCTGCACATCTTTTTGTGTTGTTCGGGCAAATGTTTCATGCTTGGAATATTTGAGCTCTGGAGATCAGAGCAACTGCAGATCCTTGCTGGCCTCAGCACCTTCTGCTGCTGATGAGCAGGCAGTTGTCAGCTCCTCAGTAGCTTGTTTTTGCTGCTGTGTGTTGAGGCAGGACAGCAACTGAGATGAGGGAAGAGGAAACTTTGCAGTGTTGTGGTCCTATGTCCAAGGATTCGTGTGACAGACAACTGTGTGTGAATGGAACACCCTCAGGTCTGCCAGCTCACTGATGGGTGCTCAGTGTGGTTGTTGGTTGCAGTGTAGCTGTGCTGTCACAGCTTGTTCAGAGGTTGGTCACAGGGTGAATGATTTTTGGCTGGGATTTTTTCAGTCCCCACTGGTCATCCTTGTCCATCTGTTATTAAGCCCACTTTGGCATGGCTGCCAGTAGCTTATTCCAAAGCCTGATGGAAGTGAAGTGTAGTAGTTGTGGAGCGTGGCCATTGAGGAATTGGTTGTGTCAGCAGGTCTGCAGGTGGGCTTTGGACAGGATAGCAGGAGTTCATATTTATAAAGTTTTTGTAGGCCCCTTGAGTACAGTGATAGGCTACGAAGCATGGTTTCCTCTGAGCTCTGCTTCCCCACAAAATCTTCAAGTGTGATCCATCAAGGAGTGTGAAATATATTCAAAATCCCACTGCTGCCTTTTTCTCAGTCAGCAGGGTTGTGCTTTCTTCTGTGGTCTGGAGTTGTTTGCTGTTGAGTATAAGCAGTCTCTTTTCTTGTGATTCCTTACCTCTCTTTGGGACATGATGCTATCAAGAAAACCAGCTGTTCCAGTCTGAGAGTTGCCTCTCCCTTCATGCTCTCTTGTCGATTGTGTTGAATTAATGAAGTGCTGCAATACTGTAGAGAAAAGAGAGGTGTGAAGAAATGAAGAGGGAGATCATACAGAAGGAATATACAGAAGAGGATTCATATCCTGTCACATGGTTCACGGTGGCTGTGTCTGGAACTAGATCTGCTATAATAACAGAAATTCCCTCATGAAAACTTGAATCCCGGGTCCAAATCTTTGCCTCACTAAGTTGTGGGATCTGAGAGTTCCACATGGAGAAGAGACCTAGCTAATCTCAGCATCTGGGAGACATGACAAGTCCTGACTGTTCCTGCTGAGAAGGTGGTGGCTTTGATAAGTGTTATGGGAAAAAATATTAAAAGAAGAGAAGTAAGAGAGGTAATTGCTGGATGCCAGCTGTAGCAGAAGGATAAGGTTCAAAATATTCCTCTTGATAATCCTGCAAATTGCAATTCTGAATCCCTTCAACTCTTGAACCGCCGTCTCAAACTTTTGTCAGTACAGACTTTTTTCCTGTGAAGCTCAGCTTCAATGGCATCCCTGTTCAGCCAAGAAAACTGCCAGGTTGTGCTTTGACTTTGATTCCAGTTGTTCAGTGCAAAAAGCTTTCATTGCTGCTATGAAAAGCTTTTCTTAAGGGACAACATAAAGCAGGAATGTGGTGCTTGAAGGCTGAAGTAGGCATCTTCCCTTGAGGAGAGTCTTCTAAAGCACAGATGTCTGGTACGCTGTCATGCGGATAAAAGGTTATAAGGATTATGCGTTAATCTGTAGCTGTTGATCTCCCCAGCTGATTTGGATCCAACTGGTGTTTGGACCCACCAGCCAGGTATGCAAGAGAATTTCTTCAGTGGCTGTGAACTGCTCCACAAACCTCTAGGCTGTAGCTGTTCATTGGGGTCCTGCCTGCTCTTCCTTGTGGTCCTTGGTTCTTGCTTTGCTCTTTCTGTTGGTGCTTTCCTTCATCGATTTTGATTTATGCATACCATGATACCTGGTCCATCCTGACAGCAGGATGGTGAGTTTACACCATACTGTGTGTTTTACCTCAGGCAAGCCTGTGTTCTTCCAGATAATTGCTTCAGAATCAACAGTTGGAAGCATTTCTTGATCTTGGCACAAATGTCTCAAGTACCACTGAAGTTCCAATGAGTTTCTGGAAGTATGCGCTGTAGAGCTGTAAGAACTTGCCCTCCTGATTCCTGACTTGGCATTTCTTATTTGAAAGTTTACATCTAGGTATGTGCTTGATTATCTGCTTGGGGTATTTTTTCCAATAGACCAACTATATCTTTTTATGGTTTTTAAACCTGTTTCCTGAGGTTGCTGCTTGAAATCCTTCTCTTAAGTTTAAAAATACTAGCAATTGCCAACCCTCTTGGGCAGGATATGGAAACATGAAGGTTCAGACATCCCCATTTTATCTCACTGGCACCAGAACCAAGTGCTGTATAGCACTGCCAAGTTATTTTCTCCATTGTATTTTTGGTTTGTCTGATTTTTTTTTTTTCTTTTGTGGTGTGCTGAATTCCAGATTGTTGCAGTGCCACGCTAGCACTGGAGTTGGTCCCCATGAGTTCAGGAGAGTACATAGCAAATGTTTGAGCTAGAAGCAAGGAAATTGTTCTAAAACTCTTCTGTGATGTTCTGTGATTAAAACTCAGACTGTGGGTGTTTTACATACATTTTACGTGTGGCTCACTGATCTCCTCCTCACCGCTTAGCATGAGCAGTTCTGATCATGGGTCATGTGTAGGTTTTTTCTTGTAGTATGACCAAGCGAGGTAGAGATATGCTATTGCCTAGGTTTGCTACCTCCTCTTCCTCCTCTTCCTTCCATCTCTTTTACTCACCTATTTCTAGTCTGGGCTCAGATTTTTCCTTTCCCCTCTGTCTTAATTTTTTCACCTGCTTTCTTCCAATGTCTCTGCACCTTCTCCTTCCCTTCTCTCCTCTCTTCTGTCTCCTTCGTTTGCATTCCTTTTATTTCAAAACTTATATTGGAACTGACACCAGGCTGCCTATTCCCTGCAGCACTGAACTGGCGGTTTGGAAAGTGGAGGCTGCAATTCCCTCAAGGGAAAAGACAGAGTTCAGTGTCTGTCTTATTTTTAAATATGCATCTGAACATGGCTGATCAGAGGAGCAAAAGAAATCTTTGGGTTCTGAGTGCTGGAAGCTCCTAAGGACATAGTGTAATCCTCTGCATCTCCCTGCTCCTCCTGCACTTCTCACTGAACATGAAAGCTGCTTGGCACAGGGGACTTTGACTGCAGGAAAGATGGGTAAGAATCAAAGACCCCATGGAAGGAGGGTAGAAAGGGGTGGGTGCTTTGCAAGCCTCACACCTTCTTTTTCTGCTTCAAGTTCTTTGCATTCTGTCAGGTTTATGCCCTCTTCTGAACCCTGAAGGAGCTCAGAGTACATTACCCAGCTATACACCAGTTTTGCAGGATGCTGTTTAACCCTGGGCAAATAAAAGACTAGTGAGTGGTCATCATGCTGGTACAGTGAGGGGACAAGATGAGATATTCCAGTTCTATGTTCCTGCCACAACCAGTGCCATGACAAGATACCAGAGATGGATCTGCAGGTTTCCCAATAGGAGTAGGAGCTCTGCTAAGGCAGATTTTGTACTCAGCTGATGAATTTTGTAAATGATTTTGCTGTGCAACTCTAGCTGCTGGCATCTGTTCAGGTAGCACAGTGACGAAGTCACCTAAAGGGCAAAAAAAAGACAAGTGCTTACTGGTGCAACAGCTCCTGCCAGCAGATTAGGATCGGAAGTGAAGGGGGGCATATTGAATTAAAACTGTAATCATAATTTCAGTTTAGACAAAATGTTGGTAGCTTGGCAGAATACCAGGGCCCTGACTCTTGTAAAAATGTGTCACAGGGTCCTTAGGGACCTTACCAAGATCAAGACCTGTATTGAAAACCTTCTGTCAGCTGTGTTACTTTCTGTGGCACTGGCTACTTTGTGGCATAGATGCAAATAAACCTTTCTGCAACATGTTGGACACTTTTGATCCTGAAAGTGGTCAAACCTGGTGTGAGTAGCTAAGGGTTCAAGGTGATGGCAGCAAGTTGTATGGAGGAGGCTGCAGGCTCTTCTTCTTCATGTTTTTTTCAGTATCCTTGCCTAGTGAGCAGCCTAACCCATCGGAGGAGATACCTGATAGCATCAGGAATCAATACTAGATGATTGTCAACTGAAGTATGCTGACAATATTCAGGATAGACTGAAGTAGGTTCTGCTTGGAAGAGAAAAGGCTGAGGAGGAATGCACTATTATATCTATATCTTAGACCTTCAGAAATGCCCAAATCGTCCTGGAAAAGCAAATGCATTTGATTGGAGAAAAAGTCTTCTTGCAGGAGGATCCCAGTGTTCATGCTGTCTCATTTCTTTCTTTAGAAAGAAAATATAGAAAAAAAGTAAGAGTTAAGACTTTCAAATTGCAGACTGGTGAAATGATATGTGTGAATGATAGAAGAGTTGACTGTTGGGGTGGATAGATTTGGCCTTCTGTTCTGATTCTGCCTTTTTTTTTTTTTGTTTTGCCAAAGGATCCATGGTTTTGGACTCTGATGAGGTGTGTTCAGTTTCTGTCCTTTTAACAGTTTCCATGGTGTTTATGTGGAAGAGGTTGTGCATTTGCAGTGGGTGAGGAATGGAAACAAGAGCTGGCATGGTACAGCTGATTTCTTCTCTACAGTTCTGCATATTCAGTTGTCAATTTTTGTCTACTTGCTGAAAATTTTTTGTTTCTTGTTTTAAAATATCTAGTAGAGAGAGAGGATCCATTGCCTACAGGGAGAGCTGGAGCCAAGTGGCAGATAAACCTTCCCTGGCTGTGTTCTTTCAGCTCCTCCCTGCCTTGGTGATGGCTCTGCTGGAGTTGTGTGTCCCCTGGATGTGTCTCTCTGTGTACTCAGTCCTGATGAGCAGCATTGTGTACACCGTGGCTTACACACTGCAATCCTGGCTGACATTATTCTTCCAGTTAGACCTTTCTTGAATAGAAAAGCTACTTTTTACAGGCGATCTTTTTTTTTCCCTGAAAAATCACACGTTCATGCCAGATCAAGATTATGTATAGTGGGGAGCGCCAGATAACAGCAGTTGAACTACCTGAACTGGCGGCTCTGATTGCACCATTTCCTAGAATCATTGGTGCTGGAAGAATTCCTTAGGAAAGGAAACAAACTGCTACAACAATTACAGCATGCTCCTATGACCTTGCTTTTGCTGTGGTGGGGAGCAGTTTCAAAAAAAACAATAGAAAGAATATGACCAAAGTCACTTTCATGTGTAACTTAAAGTATTCAGGATTTTACCCTAGGTCCCTCAAGGTGAGAGACTGCTGTGTTAACCTCAGCTCTTCATCTCCTGCCAAGTCTGGAAATCCGGGTTCTTAAGAGGAGCTGTTACTTGTATGACCTTCATGCGTGAAACAGTTTCTCTTTTACAATGTGTTTTCCCCTTTATCAGTTATTCATTGAGGAGTCTCTTTGCATCTGTAGAATTTTGAAGGGTAGCTATTATTTTACCATTTTAATTTTCCCAGCTGTCCAAATAATTGTTTTAACCTCTCAGTGCCTGGAAGTGCTTTTCACATCCTGATAGCTTTGCATTGTATTTCTTTGGTTTCATGATATAAATTACCAACTGTTTTCTCTCTATTCCAAATGGTTACTCTGTGACTTTCTTCTCTATAGCTTTAAAGTCTACACTGTGCTGAACACCACTGACAGCAAGACACTTACGAACTTCCATGCTGGGATACCGAGCTCTCACATCCTGTTTTGGGGTTTGGGCTTTTTTGTTGTTGCTCTCTACACACACGCACACACAGTCACGCACCCTGTGAAAAAAGAACTTCAGTACTTAAAGATCCCATTAAAACCAGAACAAACTGGTTATTCTGAAAGGTCTTGCCAGTGGCTTCTCTGGAGTTGCATTTCACTGTATACAGGGAAGGAGCTCTGACAGAGACAACGAAGCCAGCACAGAGTACATTGTCTTCATGCAGTTTTACAGGGAGTAAAGTCAAAGCATTTAATTTGGCAGTGGTTTCTCTAGCCTGACATGAGGCTGTGACAGCTGAGGACAAGGCAAAGTTTTCTGCTGGTCTGGCAGAGGATGTGGCTGATTGAGCTGACCACTCACTTCCAGGGCATTGTTCCCAGTCCAGAGTGATGCGTCAGGGAGGAGGGGTGCGTCTTCTGTCCTGCCTGGGGCAAAACACTTTCATGTGAGAGTACCTCCAGACCATCAGTGTCTCGTTTCATAGCTTCACTTTTCTTTTTGATATTGATATTTATGTTTATGTTTATTTTCAGTGAGCGTTGCTTTTCTCGAGTATGTCTTTAATGACCTTGCCATAGGGACAGAGGTAATATTTGAAAATAAGTAATTACATTGGGGTATTCTGGACATACTGCTGTAGTTTCTCTTACGTGTTCTTCTCACGTGTTCTGAAAGTTGCAAAAGGTGATTTATAATTCATCAAACTAAGCATAAAACATCTGACTGCAAAGCCTATCAATCTGATCCCATCTCTTTCCAGCCCTTTAATTAGGGAAGCCTTGCTGAAAAATGTACCCATCAGCTACTGAGAAATAGCGCATTCCTGGACCCTCAGTATAGATCTTGAGTTATCCAGGTGCCAAAATGCTGTCAGAGCTGACAGATCTTAGAAAATACACCCACAGGCAGAACATTATGCATTATACCAGCACTGAGCAGTGGGCAGTAAGGAAAAATCAGCAGAGAATGTGTCTTTATCAACTTTAATTGGCTTTTCCTGTTGCTAAAAATCAGTGTATCCGGCAAGGAAGAGAACCTATCTAGCAGTTTGATTTTTCCATCCCAGAGCTGAAGGGTGCAGCCCATCTTCACTGATGTGTGATGTGAGCTTGTCTCAGTACAGCTCCTGGCAGTGCGGTGGAATCCACAGCCCACAGAGAAGGCTGCCAGTCTGTCCTCAGTGAATGACCATGCTTAAACAAGTGTGAAGAATGAATTACTCTGGATAAGTTAGATTTCATCTGTGCTCCAGTTGCTCAAAATTTTCTTCAGACAGAGCCAAACTTAGTTAGTTTTCTTTGGGTGTTGGCTGCTAACTGCTCCTGGAATACAGCTGGCTTGGGTGTGGAATCAAGGATCTGGGCAATGGATATGCTGATCAGAAAGGAGACAAAAGCCAAAGGAAGCAGGAACTTTGCCAGAGCTACAGGAAATACAGAGATTTGGGGGACAGAACAAGCTTCTTTTGAGTTGTTTGGCACTGCAGGTTTACATCTAGCTTTACATCAAAGGCAAAGGAAACCGAAACTGTGTGGATTTCTCCTGGGAAAGCTGTTTTGACACCCTGTTGCAGCATCTTACATTTACTGAACTATGTAAAATGTTTCAGTTCTTCTTTGGTGCTTGTGTCTGTTGCCATTAGATTTTATGACAGTTTTATTAAATAATCTATTCAAGATCATTGCAAATGTATTATTATATTGAGGTGTTCTTTTTCCTAATTGAGTAATGAAAACTACTGATTTCTTTATTTGTGATGTATCACTTCTCTTGCTAAATTCCACAGAATTTCTGAGAGCGCCTTTATTTTAACTTTCTATTCAGCTAAGTACGCTCCTCTATCTCATTTCTGTAAATACTAGAGAAGAGAAATATGGTCACTTACAAAAGGCAATTTAGTAAGTGAACTTCATTAGAAAAGTTTCTTTTTCACAGTCCTTGGTGGTCTTAAAAACAAACTGTAAGACCATCATGGGATTGCAATCATATAAATATCAGTTTAACCCTTGTGTTTAATAAAATTTTAAAAAAACCCAAATTGTAAAGGTTTGTTGCTACAACAAATGAAGGAGCAGTCCTTTATCCAAAGCCTGCTCTGTAGGGAACCGTTGGCACAAATCACTGTGATCATTTAGAATGGATCTGCTGAGCTGTGGCAGGCCAAATCAGTGTTCTGGAAACTTTTGTCACCTCATTGAGTGGGCAATGTTGAGAAGTGAGGTGCAGCAGCGGGGCAGGGAACATACCAGGGCTCTTTGCTCCGGCACACCACTGTGCATGCTCCGGCTGCAGCGTGAGCCTCGCAGTCACGAGCAGCCTCTGCCCTTGCCAGGGTTGGTGCAGGGCCTGGCACAGTAAGTTCCCTGTCAGGATAAACTCTGGAGCCTGCACTGTACAAGCTGTAAGAATATGATGGACCTTATGGAAAATAAGTGTTGATTGTGTGTTTTTTAATTTTTTTATTTCAGTTTATCATATGGCTGTGAGAGACACAGCAACTTCTTGTGTTTGGAAGATTTCTTTAGAAATTTGAAACAAGTGGGAGGAAGGGATAACAAAGTCCATTCTGTTCCTCTAATTCAATATCTCTATTTAAAAGCCCAACTCATCAAGTATGTTTTCACTGTTCTTTGCAGCAACACAAAGACTGAAGCCTTAGAACACTTCTGGAGAGTATCTATAAATCCATGTGAATAGCCTAAAACATCATAGTTCGTGTGGTTTCCATGGATGCTGACCATGCTGCCGTTAGGGCAGTTCTGGTGTGTTGCTCCAGATGCCACAGCAATTTTACCAGGTTGCAGTATTCTTGTCTGCTGGCCCTAGACTCTGGTGATGTTGCTGTCTGCTGTTAAATAGCTGTGCCTGTGTGAAAGAAGGGATTCCTGCATGTGTAGCTTGGTGGTAAAGAGTTGTAAGTTTTATTATGTACTATAAAATAATAATTCCTGGTGAAATGAGACTGCATTAAAAGATCAGGATTTTGACATCTTGTTTTGAGATGGTAAAATGCTTCTTTGGTGGCCTAGAGTTATTAAAGGTGTTGCTATCCTAGATTCTCAGTTTGCCAATGCACAGTGTAAATGTGGATGGACAGTGTCTGGCTCTGGCTCTGTGTCAATCATTCCCTAAATGCCTATTGGCACTTGACTGACCAGCTCCTCCTGTTTAAAAGCAAGGCTGCGTGATTCTTCTGTTTTTCTAAACCATTTGCTCTCTTTAATTGAGCACTGGGAGCTATTGTGTGTGTGGTGCTGCAGGATCCTTGTCGTGTAAGGGCATTGATAAATATGTATTGTGCTGTCAAGTGTTTGTAGCTACTTGCAGGTAGTGGTGGAGGAGTGAGCTGCATACAGTTAAGAGTCCTTGTGTCTTTGGGGTCAGTAGAAACAAGATGGCATAGGGAATTATGGGAAATGGAGCCAGGATAGCTACCTTCAGCATCACCTGCTAATAAACCAGCTATTTATAGATCAGTTGAGGCTTTGCCAACTAGATTGTTAAATTAGTATTTACATACTGGCCTCATTGTCTTTCACAGAAAATGTCATTTACATTAGTGCTTGGACGTAAGTGCAGCTTCCTGTGCTCCAGATACACAAATGTGTTTGGTCACAGTCCGTGGCTTGCAGTGTGTGTGTGAAACCATTCCTGATAGATTCTTGCCTTGCAAATAAATCCTCTTCTCCCTGTAGCATCATTTTCCCATCTTTCTGTGACTCTCATTTCTTGCAGAAAATCTCACCTTTGTTCCCAAATGTCCGCAACTCATCATGAGGCTGATCTCGCTAGAGAGATGAGCAGCATTTCTGCATAGCAATTCCTAGTTAATCTCTGCCTCTCAGAGAGACTTGAATTGTTGATGGCTTGTGGGTAATTTAATAACTAGCAAACAAATAAGATGTGTAGATTGTAGCAACTTAGCCCATATGCAAAATCCCCACACCTATTTGCAGCTGTTTGAAAGAATTCTGTTATAAAGGTTTGCTTTTTTGCATTTTAGCACCAGTGAAGCAGCATTGAGGAGAGTTGCTGCTCAGTGAAGCTGTGTTGATCACAGCAGGCTCCACACCTGGCTAAGCAGTTTCAATCCCCTGTGTGTGCGTGTGTGTCTGTGCCTTTCAAAAGGGAAGAATAATCTACTTGCTAGATGTGTGTCTCTCGTAGTCCTTGGACGACCTTGAAGAGTCATTTAACTTGTGTTTATTTGCCCATCTCTACCTGGGCAGGTATTACTTCTGTGGTTTGGAGTGTGGAGGTTGAATGGATGTCTTGGATTCGTTATGGATGAAAAGTATTACTGAAATGTAAGATATTCATACTGTCTCTTCAGACAGCTGATCAGAGTTCACATTCACCTTCCTGTCTTGCTGCTTCTTGCTTCAAAGCCATTTGGACACTTGGATTGTGCGGGAAGTCAGAAGGCAGTAATAGCAGGGCTGATGCAGACAGGTGTCACAGCCTTCGCTCAGATTCACTTCTTAGCACTCGCAGGGCTGTTGATAAGGTGCTGTTATGCTGGTATTGTGGTTTTTTTTAATCTGTCTTTGGCCTGCAAAGGGTCCATCAGCATCAGTTTCTCTGACACCTCAGCAGGCTCCCTGGGCACCTCATTACTCTTTTCGGGAAGAGAGCATTGCAATCCCATTACTGTGTCCGCAGAGAGCAGAGCTCACCTGCCTGTGCCTGCCCAGTAACTATAAGGTTAGAGCTCAGAATCAGGGTTGCAGTTTCACTCACCAGGTATATGAGGCATGTAATACCACAACAATAATACAATATTTCCTGAAACAATTCACCTTTTATTTATTCTGTTTAAGACAGCAAAGCCTTGATTTCCTCCCCTTCAAATTGTCTCTTCTCTTGGCCCACAGGAGAGAGGGAATGGGACAGGCCAGCTGTGGCCATGGGTTTGGGAAACCTGGAAGTTGGTTTCTTGGTGCACTGATTCCAGTGACTTCACTGTGCTACTTTCACCAGTACCTCTTCCATTTTAACTTTAACCTTTGCTGAAGGCAGAACTTGATTCTTACATTTTCAGATCAACCAGGTTTTTTCTGCCTTCTACTGCTGTTCAGGGAAGATGGGGGTTGGGTTGTGGTATTCTGCAAAATGTCAAGGTCTCTTCCTGAAGATCTGACAGTATAGGTGTTTTATATGTACATGGGCTATCAGGATGAGACATTCCTACTCAGAAACATTGGCTCAGACAGACATTCTTCCTGCCACAGAGAGACAGGCAGGCTCACTGTTGCCAAGCCTTGAAATATTTGGCATGTTTTCTATTGCCCTAGTTTTGTGGAGTTGTACCTGAAGTTTTATAAGTACATGAGAATTTTATTTCTGTTTTTTTACTGAAAAAAAGAAAAAGGAAGGAGTAAATAAAATACAATAAACCAACCCTCCTGCCTAGACAGAAGTGGTGTGAGAATGTGACTCAATTGCTTAAAACCGGAAGACAAATTAAGTAACTCTAGTGTATTTTTAAACAGTTTCACAAGTAAACCTTATGGTTTTGTGCGAGTTTTTGACTTTCCTCTTAGATTTTCAATAGGTGAGGAGTCTGCAGCAGGGCTTGTTTTCTTGAGTGAAGGGATATTTGCAGAGTTTGCGTGTCTGCAGTGTCCCCTGTAAGCAATAACAAGCTGACCAAAACAATCAGTGTCCCTGAATTATAAGAGCCCTGCATTTTTCAAATTTTCTTTGTGTTCTAATTTATGCTTTTTCAGGTGTTCCAGCTTTCCAGCCTTTCTTGCAAGCAGCAGGATCTTTAATTTCAGCTGGAAGCCAAGATTTCTTATAAGAACATGGTTCAGGGTAGTGGTTTGACATTTTCAAAGTTATGTCATATATCATCACACCTCCCTATGAGCTGGCAGCACTGTTTACACAGAGATGAACATAATTATTCACAGAGGGGCCCTGTTAGAACTTCGGACTCCCTGGCTGATCTAGAGGAGACCGACTGGTACTGCAGGTCGGTGTCTGTCTTTCATGGGCTCACAGCAACATGCAGCTGCCTGTGCACTTTCACGTTGGTTCCATAGGCTGGCACCAAGGCACGTGCTCCTGAAATCACCGATGAATTCACAGACACCCACTCACACCTCTGTGTCGCCTGAGCAGAGGGACACATGCAGCCAAGCTCCCACAACAGAAAGGTTTCCAATAAAGCTGAAACACAGAGTTATTGTTTGTCCAACCACTGGCAAATGCACAAAGCCATTGTGTGGGTCCTGAAAGCCTGAGCGCTTTATTCTCTGCAGACTGAATGGCAGCCGCGGGTAATAATAACACAAGATTAAAAAAGCCAACATTATAGGGGCATTTACAACCCACTGAGAGAATGAAATCTCAGCAAGGCTGAGCTGTGTCTCTAGTGATCCTACATTTTTACTGCTTGATAAGAGAATGATGGGCAGCTCTGGAGAAATGGCCACCACAGATCAGATAAAGGGGGAGCAAGTTGGCTGTTTGAACGCTGCAGTAAGTAAGGGAAAAGCTGTCTGCAAATCAGGTGACCAGCCTGTCCCTCCCCATGCTGGCTGACCTGGAGGGGTGTGTGTCTGTGTGCAAGAACACTGTTTCCTTCCCAGGCAGGCAGCAGTGGGACCAGGATTAGTTTGCATAGTTCAGAGCCTTGTGTTTGGAGTTCTTTGGTCAGCACTGTCCAGGCTGGTGCTATGGTAGCTGTTAGCAAGTCCACTCAGGAGAATTTACATGTGAGAATAAGACTGGCTATGGAAAAGAGATGGTGGAATTAGCTTTCTGCCAGTGGGTGCAGATACTCTTTCTGTCAACTTAAATTTAGGGAAACAATAAATACTGAGCTTCCTGAATGCAAGTTTGAGTTCTAAGTCACAGTAATGACAACTATATTACACAATTTGATGTCATCTGACACCATCTTATATGTGGAATTTTACTATTTTCAAAGCAAAGAAGCCCTACTCCACAAAAACACCACCAACAAAATCAAAACCCAACAATTTTTAAAGAACAGCTCCTTATCTTAAAAATCAAGTCTTTAATTCAGTGCTAGTTTTAACAATTCTTTAACACAAATGTCTTATAAAGTTCTTTGTGTGCATGTAACTACCTAAACAGCTTTGTAAGACCCACTTGCCCCATGCACACATGGAAACTGTACTTGGTAAGCCAGAGACAGAGTACCAGCCTATAGCAAGATCATCTCAGCATATGCCCAGGCTGTAGAATAATGATGGCAGATCAAACCAGCCCTAACCTTGCTAGCCTTGAGTATTACCAGCAGGCTAACCCTGACAGTGCTGAGCCACAGGAATTTGTACCCACCTGTTCAGACAGGTTGTGCAGCTCTCTGTTACTCAGCAGGTTTCTGAGGCAGCATCTTACACGTGACCTTGGTCTTTGGCATTAATTATGCAATGAGTGAAATGATGGGGAGGTATTTTAAGGTAAAAAAAAGTGGGTTTTGCTACATGGCATGGGCAGCTGCGGTTTAATAACTGTACTTTTCCTTTCTAAAAATGTTCTCATCTGTTCAAGTGTCTTGCTTTGCTTGTGCCAGACAACATGGCATGGAAATTGCTGGGCCCTGGATGCTGTTTCTAGTGTGGGATGTTATGGGAATTCAGAAATTTAGACTGCTTCATGGATTCATTTACTTGGATTAATGAATCTGTCTCTGCCTCTGTTTCCCCAAGAGTAATGTGAAGTTACTTACATCAGAGGGATTTATGAGCTTTTTTCTATATTGACCATTTTGCAGGGAGTGAAATTCAGCTCTGAGGGCTCTGCAGAAGGACGAAGTATTTGAGTTTATTCTCTTATAATCCTGGTAACAGAAAATTGGCAAGTTCCTGTTTGAAGTCTTTTTAAACACAAAGTATAACTACTCTTTGATTTATTTTTGTCCTCTTTCTTTCTTCCTTTTTTTTCCCCTCTCCTTCCTTTATGTGTTTTATTTTTATTTTAAATGTTCCCTTAAACTGCAAACTTTACACATTGCGACCTGAAGGCTCCTCTGTGCTGGCACAGATTTGCAGAAGGCAGCTGAGGGCTTGCTTAATTTCCACAGGTTGCAAGTGTGAAATTAAATGTATGTTAGTGGTAAGGTCTTTGTGCGAAGAGAGTGTAAAGAGCTGTTGAGTGACAGTAGAAAAGAATGGTCTAGGAGGGTGGAAGAGAGGATGTAGCTAAAACTAAATATGATGCTTGCTTTTTTCCTGAACCTTTACAGGAGAAGCATGAATGTGTTCCCAGTCCACAACTCCCTTGTCTCTTCCTCCCCGCCCCCTCCATTTTTTTTGCTCTCATCCTCTGGAACTGCTGTTTTAGGATGAGCAGGTTCCAAATAGACAATACTTTCCAAGCAGATCAACGGACACCTAAGCAGCTGCACTGGTATCTATCGTGAACAGACATGTTGCCCAGTGAGGAAAATTACAAGATGAGACTGGCATCATTTGTCATATTATAAAAAAATACAAAGCTCCCCCTCCGCTTGAGCAGCATCCACAAGACAATTGGACAGCATACTTAAAAACTGTCACATCCTTTCCCAGTCTCTGAATACATATTCAAATGCTAACGTTAAACATTCCACCTTCAGGTCCTCTGTAAAGAATGTGTTTCACACAAATGAAAGCAGGTCTATGTCTTGACACAGACGCAGGACTACAAATTTGCAGAGAAGGTGATAAGAGATAATTATTTAGAAGGCTTTTGTGGCTTATTCCAGCATCTGATATTCTACCAAGGTGTCCTCTGAAGAGGAATAGGGAGAGGATGGAGTTAGAGAAATGCTGAGTTTGTTTTTCACTTGGTAAAGGTTTTTAATCTTGAAAGAAAGGTTTGGAATTTACACAGGAGAAGACACTGAGAAATCAAGATGCATCTCCCAGTGTTCACCATTTTCCCTTTGTTTACTCAGATCCATGGTTCAGATGGTAGAGCATTTTATCTGCTGGTGTCTTTAAGTGCACTGGTTGAGCTGGATGCCAGTGGGCAGCTACTCAGAGCAGATCCCTGTTACCGAGGAACTGACTGTGACAGTGCCATGTTCAGGGCAGCTGACCTTGCAGCTTCCCACAGGTGCTGCCTGAGTGTGCCTGTGGTTGAGCATCTCCATTTAATCTCATAACGTCTCTGTGGCCTCCTAATCTGTTACAGACTCTCCGTTCAGATTTATGTGTAATGCCCGGCGGGAACACCCAGTGCTCTCCAACCCTTGCTGCAGGTTCCCTACACAGTGCTTTCCTGCTCCGTGGCTCCTCAGTCTTGTTAAAGGGGAGTGACACAGTGAAATGTTTAGTGGTTCTTGACTTCAGGAACCTCCGTCCAAGAGGTGTGGCTCAGTCATTTGACTGTCTCGGTTCAAGTCATTAGCATTTCAAAAGGGCTGTTAATTCTCTGTCTGGTTGCCTGAACTTGATAGAAGATTGTCTAATTGGGGATTGGTGAGGACCAGCCAACCAGACATTTCTTCCTTGAGATCTAATCAGATCTTGCAGTTCCTGGGACCAGATATTTCAAGATACTTGAAGTTTGGCAAGAGTTAGACATATAATTAATTCTTTACAATCTGATACACAAATACTGTAAATGCTCAGTCAGCAATAAGCTTCTGGAGCAGGAGAGTTCAGTGCTGAGTCAAATGGGCTGATTCTGCTGAAATAATTTCAGTTTCTGGTTTGTACCTGGGTACGGGAGGGTAATCTTCCAAAATATTTTTTTTCCTCTTTTTAATTTTACTTGTAGGTGCCTCTAGTCTTTGGGAGGTATTTCACAAAAATAGGTAGAAGTCATAGCTCGCATCTATCTGCAAATAGACCTGAGAATTCCCAGTTTTCTCTTGACTCTATAATTGCTGATTTTTGCCTCTTCAGCCAGAAGAAAAGGAGAGCGACATCTGCACCCATGTGGGTGAGATGAATACAGCTATCACACAAATAAAATTACTGGCTGCTGAGTAGCAACAGCTTAATGAAAATGTGAAGTGTTAAACAAATAAAGCCAGTCAAGCTCATAATACTTCTGTGTGGAATTTCACTGTATTACTAAACAAAAATGGAATTAGGCACAGAAAAGGGATGTCTGGAGAAGTCTCTGCCTCCCTCCATTCTTGGTGTATGAAGCCTAGACAGGATTGAGCCATACTTTAAATGCGATCATGATACCCTGACCCAAAGAGGAATTCTCTTTATCCGGAGCAAGAGCCTGCCAAAGCAGGACAGAAAGGAACAAGATAAAGCACCAGATTTCCTCTGAAGCCTAAATGCAAATTGTAGAGAGGAATGGATCCCTTGAGAACTGAATTTTTGCATTTCTTTAGCATCTTCTCTTGGTGAATAATTATCATACCTCTGTGTGGTTGGTAAGTGGCATTACTGTTAGGTACAGAAAGGGAAACTGAGATAGGGATTTATTTCAGCTGATGGTAGAAGTTGGGAGGTGACTGACAGTAGAGCCTAGGACTGGCTTATGCACCCCAGGCAGTGCTCACCCTCCTGGAGTGCACCAGAAAACTGCAGGGTTTAGTAACACTGGCAAGCACCTGGTGAAATCGCCAGGATGAGAATTTAACTTCTACTGTTGAGGTCCCACATCTCAGAGGCACTGTGCCATACCTGAGGTGAAGTGTTTTTGGCTGTTCTTTGCGCTCTACCCAAGGATTGCACTTTCCTGTGCTTCCATCTTCATTAAAATTTCTGGAGTTAAAGACGTGCTCATTAGAACTAGTGCAGGTTAGTAATACATCCTGGAATGAGTTCTGGAAAGGCAAAATGCAGTATGTAAATCTGGGATCAGCTTGTGAAGAAGCCCTGCAGCCAAGGAACTCCTGTGTTTGCCTCCAAACAAAATTACATTCTCTTTCCCTGGCTTCTCCCATCTGTCTGTGTGGGGCTGTGAACAGCCAGTGAATGGGGTGGAATGATCCCTAGAATTTGGGAGGACAGCTGGGGTTGCTCCTTCTATCTCCTGTCTCTTTCTTCCTCCACCTGCTCCCTGATGGCATTTCTTCACAAGTAAAGAACGTCTCTGCTAGGCTTGGTCTCAAGTTGTGTGGAATCACTGGTATATTGAAGGTTTTGTGTCTGGGTCATATGGAGCTTTAATGTGCTGGGGAATTAGGAATGTTCAAGGAGTTTAAATTCTAAGCACCTTTATTTTTCTGAGTGACCTTGTGAAGTTTCTTTGCACCAGATCTGTATCTTGCTGTCCTGCTGCTTTTATCTAATTTGTTTTTTGTGTATGTTACTGACATCCAGTGAAGTGTAATTTGTTTGAGAAGTGGCACTTATAACAAGGATCCTGCTAGTAATCCCTGCATTGAATCCCTGTATACACAATGTTCTAGGAATAATTAAAGACACAAACTTCAATCTTGAGGGATGCACAGGGGAAACCCATCCTGAAATGAGGCTTGCCATGTCTGATTTTTCTACTTGCAGTGCTTTTTAGTGCTGTAGGATTTTCTATTTTTGTTCCAGGACTGAATTAGATTTAAGAGGAAGTCTGACATCCTGAGTTTACACGTCCTAACAACAGTGTTCATCAGTCAGTCTTCTTACCATGTCCTTTCTCTACCCCTTCTCTCTATTAATTTTCCTCAGTAGTCTGCAGGGATCATTTGCCAGCCTGATTCAAATTCCTGCACTTCCCTGGCATCTTGTTTTATAACATCTTGCATCATGTACTTTCTATTTCTGTAATCCATTTAATCCAAGATACTGAGATGGCTTTGCAGGTATTTATTGCATTTCTTTCTTCCTCGTGTAAGGAGGTAACAGGTCATTTATACAACTTAATCCAAAGTCTCTCGGCTTCTAGGGTTATTTTTTCCTTTTATTTTCCCACTGATTATTCTGGTGGCTGGTAGCAAGAGTGGGAAAGACAGTATAGAGAAGTTGCCAATATTTGTGTCTGTTGTTTCATTATGTTGTGCCCCAGAGCATGGCTTAGCAGTTCAGCAGTAAACCCCTGCAGCCAATGTCCCCCAGCAAATAATGTCACTGTTGCCTCTCCTTAATTTTTGGAAGTGTTGGGCTTAGGGTTTGAAATAATGAAATGCTGTTGCATCAGTAAGTGGTTTTCCATTCCTTTTGGCTCTGGAAGCCGATATTCACAGTTGGATGAAGTTCATTTTAAACCTTACAAAACCAGAGCTGGATTTGTACAAGTTGTCATTGTTCTGCTTTAGAAACACTCTGTGCCTTCTGGATCCCTTTATCCCTCCCAGGGCGTAATTCACAAGCTTGCAAAACACTTGGGGTGACTCTAGTTGCAGAATGGAGGGGTTTCCAGTGTTATCTCCTTTCTCTCCTGCATTGACTTCTACCACTTGGTCCAGAAAGGCACAGTAGTGTTTGGAAAGTGCAGTTTCTGATGTGTACAGGTAGTGGGATGTAATTACCTTCCTCTGAGATACAGTCATTACACTGGCTGTAAAGAGAGAGGGCTACAGTCCTACTGGGAAATGATTTTAAAGCAATCTTGACCAAGTCTAGTGGAGCCATTTCGGAGCACTTAAAACTGAGCCAGTCCTTCATGGCACTTGTGATATGTCCACTTCATGCAGCGAGAGGCATTGGGATTAACACTTGTCGAGGGATAAAGAAAATCCATGATAAACTGCAGCATTGGCTCTGGGCAAGCATTGTGTGCTGCTATAGGGGAAAGGCGCTGACAGAGCCCGAGCTTGATTATTATTGTTCTTGATAGTGATTTGGAAAAATGCAAGGCTCTCACAAAAGCAATAAGCCAGTAGCCATGAAATCTGCCACCTTGGGCTTCCTGTGCTACAAGAGTTGCTCCTCTGTTCCCAGGCTTGATTCCTGCAGAGGCAAGAGGATTGTTCCCATTTCCCAAGCAGGTAGCTGGGCAGATGGAGACACAGTCTCCAGATCAGAGCCAGATCACCAGTGGATGCACTATTGGTTTACTTGGGGAGTTCAGGCTTCAAAAATGTTCTGTCTTACAAGGCAAAGTTGGTCAGAGGTTGTTTAATAGCAAATACTAGTTTGTGTTATGTAAGAGAAAGACAGGCTTCAGTGTGCTTTCATGCCTGCTGGGGTTGTGCTCAGTAGCAAGGTGAGGAGAAAGATTTCAGCAGAGCTGATGGAAGGTGGCAGTCAGCAGTTGTAGGTCATATTAAGGGGCTCTGGCAGGCTTGTTGGGATCAGCCTAGGACTAAAAAGCAAACACCATTTCTTATAAGCGATTTTCTGTATTTCAGTCCTTTACAGAAACACAATAGCCTAAGCTGTGCAGGTTAGCAAAGCTCTAAGTTGGTACCCAGGAGAGCAAGAATAACTGCTAGTGAAATGCTCTATGTCTGATTTTCATCCTTTGAGCTCTTCTGTAATGTTATTGGAAAACAAAAATTGTTTAAATAATGGAACAGAACCGATGAAATTGTGCAGTGATGCAGAAGGGCTTGAGGAAGGGTTATTCCTTTCTTTCCATTACTTTCCTCCTCGTGCCTTGCCTCCCGAACGTGGGTGGAATCTACATGTCAGGCGCTAGCGACATCAGCTTGGCCCAGTGGCTTTTCTTAATGGCAAGAATGAGATTAAATGCAATTAACATCGATTGAGCAAAAACTGCCCTCGGTTTGTATGTGGATTAATTAACAGTTATCCTTTCAGCAGCAGCCCTTTGTAGAGCCAAGTTTGTTCCTCCTGGCCCTGCTCTTTTCTAGCACATGTCCAAAATCAAAAGCACTGAGCTTGTTCCCTATTGTGACGTCTGAGGTTACCAGCTCAGCAGGGAGATGCAGGATGATTTTTTGTGCAGTCTGCTGACTGTAGAGCTGCTCAGTCAGTGGCAAAATATTTGCTGTTAAGCAAGGCTAATGACGGGAGCTCTCTGCGAGTTAGAACAATGATCAGAACAATTGTCTGGAGGAAATCAATGTTATAATGCATGAATAAACAGGTGAGTCTCAGAACAGCTGGAAATTAGTTGTGCTGGTAAATAACTTTGTGTTCGGGTGATGCAGAGCAATGGGGAGGTGTAAAGGCAGAGCAAAGCAAGCAGTGTGTAGGCTCTTGTGAGCCGAAGGAGAGGGAGGAGGATACCAGAAAGACTGTTTCTCTTCCTAGCACTCTGATGGTGGGATCTGTAGACCGGGAGACTTCCACATGAAAGCAATTTCTGGGATGTTCTGGCAATGCATGTAGTGAGTTTTTTGAAAAGCGTCTTTTCTGCTGTCAAGTCAACTTTGAAGACACTGTCTGGGGAAGTCGCCAAGAAGTCATTGGGTGAACTTCCCTGCTTTGCCGAACTATTAACACTAGTACAGAGAAGAGGGAAAACAAAACTCTCTTCATAGCTTTTTGAATTAATGTTTTTTGTTGCTGCCAGGCATGCTCCTGGCCCTCCTTATTCCAGTCCCAAGGACAGCAACTCTTGGACTCCTGAAGGATGAGAGAGACAGAGAGGCTTTTCTGTGCAATAAGTATATGGCACAGAAGTGCTGTGATCCATTAGTCAGCACAGCTGCTCCACAGAATAGCCAATACTCTGAGTGTAACAGAACAAATTGCACATAACCAAAAAATACCTACAGCATACATCAAACCAAAGTGACTCAAATGTCTCTTGCAGCGCTTTGGGGTGCTAATAGCCCTGCAACAAATGCCTCATCCAATGTAAAGGCCTTGAACACCCATCTTAGGGCAGGTCAGGATTTTTGTATTTTGTTTGTGCCTCTTTCCTCACTAACTGAGATGAAAAAGTTGTGCGGTCACGTTGCTGAGGTCTGATGTCTGCCAACAGGTATTCTGATGTTGAGAGCTGCCTGCACACGGCAGGGAACTAGGAACTGTGGAGATTAATTTCTACTTTGTCACTGACACTCCAAGTGCACCAAGTCGTTTATCATGGGGATCTGCTTTCTGATTTCTTCATAGTTTCACAGTGCCCATATGTGTGAGTGCTGTGATGTGACTACTTAAAGGAATGTTAAAACAAAGGCAAAGCAACATGGTGGAGAAAACTTGCAGGGTTTACCCTCTGAGACTAATGGCTGGTTAAATAAATATGTCTTAACTCAGCTGAGGCTTGGCAAACCATCTCTGGCAAACACTGAGGGAGGAAGTTCTTCAGGATCTGGCTTTTCAAGGAGGGAGACTCCTCTGCTGGCTGAGAGCCTCCAGCAAGGCCGAGAAGCCGAGGCACAGAGCTGGCCAGTGACTGGGGGAGGTGGAGAGGATGCTGCAGATTCACCAGGCAGCCCTGAGGTTCTGCACTGAGAAAGAAGGAACAGCACAGAGGAACAGGTGCATTAGAAAATCTTGCTGAAACTTGCTTGGCCTGGTGCTGGATACCAGGGCCTCAGCTCTGTTAGAGGACAAGGACTGTATTGGGCATCGACTGGATTCCCTTTTCAGCAGGGGTGAGATTTGTGGAGCAGATCTACTTGCAGAGCTCAGCCCTTTCTTCTCACTCAACTGGAACCAGAACTGGAAAGCTACTAGCTTTCCCACAGGGCCTACAAAGTGTCAGGCCATGTCAGCTAAGCAGCCCATTTTGACTGCAGTTAGCTCCTGAGCAGGATGCCACACTAGTGGAAGAACATGCGTTAGTGGCTCAAAGGTCCCATTTGCTGTGAGAGGCATGGAAGAAAACAAGTGCTCCATGCCCTCTGGCTGGACTTGCTGTCAGGACTGAACAGATTTCCATTCCTGTTTGTGCTGGTGGGGAGTTTGCCTTTTTATGGACTCTATTTTCATATGTAGAGGTGCTAGGCTGAAGCTCATCAAGACTGGAACCTAGTCTCTACCTGGATTGCATTGGCAATGGCATTAAAAGTAACCTGTCCTCCCTATGCAAGAGGGGCGCTGTTCCCTCTCATCAGACTGTGGGTGTGGTGCACTCTCCAAGGCTGCTTGTCTCCTGACCTCTTGTTCTGCTAAGACTGCAGCAGAGACCAGCTAATGCCAACTGTGGGGCAGTTATTTTATGAGGAGGCACAAAACTTTTCAGTCTGAGCCTCAGCTCCGTTAATTGGGGCTATCCCGTCATGTGAGAATAGCGATTGCAAACTGCCTGGGTTTGTTGCATATTCGCCTTGCCTGGTGCATATGAAATGATAAGGGCATGGAGAAGAGGTAAAGCTTCTCCTTCCCTTTACTGGCTCCTTCTGCTCAAGGTAAGTGCTGTAGCAACCTGGTAGCATGTTGAGAAGAGGATTCCAGGTTAGAAGAAAATGAAGGGGTGCCAAGTCTGCACTGGCATGGTTGCAATGCTAGGTGGAGTTAAAACGTGGACAAAGAGTGGGTTTAGTCTCAGAGATAGGGTGTCTCTCAGCCCGTCAGTTCTGGGTCCAGGCTCACTGCAAAAGATTCTGAGGAGGTTTAGAGATCCAGAGTGAGATGGAACCTGATGTTTTTGCACAAGGGATGTTTGTGAGCCTCCAGCTCAATGCATACCTGGTATGTGGGTAGGTTAGGCTGGAAAGAATTCATTGAGGTTAAGAAATGTCTGTTTTCGTTTTCTCTTGAAATAAGTAAAAATATCATAGAATCATATAACGATTTTGTCTGGAGGGGACCTTAAAGATCATCTAGTTCCAGCCCCACTGCCATGGGTAGAGACACCTGCAACTAGATGAGGTTGAAAAATGTAGTTATGATTTTGAACATGAAATTGTGTAACTGTGGTATTCTTTAAAAGTGTTTTAAAAAAGAGGTTTTACTGTCTTCCAGAAGAGATAACCACTGAGTAGCCACAGAAGTGATTTTGTTTGTTGGTTTATTGGGGTTTTTTTGTTTGTTTTGTTGTTTGGTTTTGGGGGGTTTTTTCCCCACAAAATCTAGCATTCCTGGACACTTTATTGAAGGGTTACTATATGAATACAGCAATTTACTTCATTGCAAAATTGATTGAGTCGTTACTGTTTCATTCATTGCAATTTCCCTGGGTGCTATTGGAGTTTTTAAAATATATTGCTCTGTACATAACTTTTAAGTCAGTAATGGTGAGAAAAAATACCTGGAAAATTAGAGTCAGTGGAGTATTATTGATGGTTCATTTGTCAGATTTCTGCATAACCTTTGTCTAAATAATTTGGTGAATGATTTTCTTTTTATTCTTGAGTCCTTTGAAACTCTTCCAGTTCATTGTTGTTAGAGATGAGGCTGTCTTTGGAGATTCAAGGACAGCATATTCAGTCTACATTGGCCATGTACCAGCCAATATTAGCCTGCTGTGCAGAAGCAGCCCAAATGACATCCTCACCTTCTGACGAACAGTGCCAAGTGTGCTAGCATCATTATTTTGTGATGTTTTCTATTCTGATTCACACTGAAGAAAGCACAGCTCCTCTCCTCCTAAAGGCAAATATCTGGAGAGTAGAACTGAGCTCAAATACAGCCTTAATAAAAATGGGCAATGAGACTGTATGCAGTGAAGTGTTCAGTTGTCTTTCTCTAGTTGGCTTTAGCTGGGTCCTCTTACCATGGATCAGTACTGTCTGCTCTGCAAAAGGGCCCTGCACATATCCAGACCAGGAGAAAAAAGTAGCCTATTGATGGGCTTACCCTCTGATTCTGCTGTTCCTGTAGCACTGACACAACGGTGCCATTGCTGCTGAAGGAGAGCTGATTACCCACATTGTGAAGTGGAATCCAACACTGATTTCTCAGATCCTCAGAGGGAGAAGTGTTACAGTGGTGTTGTGGTGTTCTCGTCCACTGCTGATGATTTGATTTCTTTGTCGTTATAGATGCGATAAGATAAAAATAGGAAGAGACTACAGCAGACTTTGCAATCTCCATCCTAAAAATGTTGAATAGATTAATCTTGTAACCTCAGTGCTCCAAGACTTACCTGGAGCCACAGCTGTTCTCTCCCACTGTAGGCCAATGGATTCACCATCCTGATCATTGCAACTGACCATATGTTCTTGATCACTGAGTCAGCCTTACCTTTGCTACCATAAGCTGCTTTGCTTCCACAGTCTTCTCCCCTTGAATATCTTGTGTTTTACAGTGGGTGAAACCTGGTGATTTTTCTGTGCGATTTTCACCCTGCCAGTGCTACTTTTTCATTTCTGATGGCCACACTCCCATGTCAAGAACTGCATAACTAGCTTGCTGCCTTTTTCTTTTGTCTCCTTTTTTCTCCAGGAGCTGTTAGTTAATTCTGGATAAACATCATCCGCCAAAGAGCAGAGGACAGGGACCACAGACGCCTTTGGAAGCTCCAACATCCTTCTGGACAGACACTGACCGAAACCAGTGCCTTCTGCCCTCCATGACCAAGACAATACAACATGATTCCTCTTCTAACTGCCTGCATGTATCAGTCTCGGTGGACGTTCCTGGAGTTGGGAGAAGGGTCCCAGGAGGGGGGATGGTATAGTTTCTTTTCATTGTTTTGCAAGGTAAAGAATTGTGCTGATGCCAGGTGCTTCCAACACAGCTTGTAGCTTGGGGTCTTGCCTCAACATAAGCCTGGTTCACTCAGTTCTAATTTTGGTTTCACCAACCTACATCTGAGTTTCAAGAGCTGTTGCCTCGGTTTGTTTGCACTGGAGAAAGGGGTCCGAAGAATTTGGAAGTAACCCCGAGTAGCTTGTTAGGATAAACTGTTCCTAGCATGCTCCCTTTGGTTACACCAGCAGGCACATTCCTTCCCTTCCAGGTTCCCTCCTAAACAATAAAGTGTTTAATGGTCACTGTGTACTGTGAGATACTTTCAATCCCATGAGTTTATGAACTGCTGTTTTCTGCCTATTGCCGATGCCAACAAAAACTCCAAATGAGTGTGAGAAATAGCAGTATTTCATGTCACAGTTTATAAATCACAAAACTTGTTCGTATTGGTCCCAAGATGACTGGCTTATTCAAAAGTACTTGGTTGCAGAGTCCTGGCTGAAGGGAATTGGTTTTGGGGAATCATACTGGAAAAACCTTTGCCTGCTGGCCATAGAGCCCAAGTTATCTTTTCATGAGCTCTTGTGTGCAGTTCCTGCTGTGTCTTCCATAAACCACCATCCCTTTCATCCTTGTGCTCCATGTTGAGCCCTCTCCTCGCTGCTTGAGGAATTGAGGAAGCTGGGTGCCTCTGGAATCTTATTCTCCTAGAGGTAGGTGTGGCAGAATTGCAAAAGGCCTGTCAGCAAACCAAAGGTGTACATCTGGTTTGGTAGCCTGATTCCTTTTCTCTGAGTAGAGCTTCTCTGTCTGGCAGCATTAGCTTCCTCTGTCCTCTCTGACTGTGTCTGACAGGTTTTGAAGAATGTGAACATGGATTTTTGGAGGTCATGTCAGAGTTTAATGCAGTGTTTATGAAAATGGATGAGGGGGGCTGAGAATTGTTTTCTGTGTTATATTTTGCTTTGTCTCTTTTTTTTTTAAGACAGCAACTTAGTGCTTTACATCTTCATTAAAGCAACAAAACACCTTTCCTTCTTATTGAGAGCTGATGCCACAACACTTTTCATCCTTGGAAGTGATGTTTGCTTTTGCATGGCTTATCTCTGTTAGTCTCAAATCTTGCAAGAATTCCAGCTCTGCATCTTCGTGTAGGTCAAACTTGCTGTCCCCAAGTGAGGAAGCGCAAGTTTTCCAAAACAAAGTAGCACAATTAGTGCCCTCAGATCTGTTGGAGCAGGACTGGGTGGGCTTTTGCTGCTGCTGCCACGCCAGCTTTTGGATCTACTTGGGACAGCCACAGAACTTCTGACTCTGCAGGCAGAGATTTAGAGCACTAAGGTCTGTCCCTGACTAGATTTGAAATTATTGTTAGTCTGAAAACTGTATTTTGTCTCTTCCTCATTTTCCTCTTGCCCCTATTCAACATTGCCTTGGCATGAGTCATTTGCATGTTATTATTTCAGCTGCCCTAAATTGGGGGGGGGCTGTGATGCCAGGGCTGATTATTTGGCGGCGCTGGGCAATTTTCTCTGTTAGGCAACTGTAATACATTTTCATGTTCTTTTATAATGAGCTTTATTTACCAAATTGGCAATTCCTCTGTTGAGAAATAACTGATTACAGCATTCAGGGAGTTGCTGTCATCTCAAGATATGCAGGTGTCTGTGGAACATAAACAGATGTGATCATTCAGAGAGTGAACTCGATAGAGGGTGGGGGGGGAAATCAGCCATAAAATCATAAATGTAACAGCTACAGCTAATGTTGGCCAGGTGCATTGCGGCTGTTTGCAGCCCAACAAGGACAAAGTGGCACTCGAAGGCCATCCACTATCTCCAGATGAGGGACTGCTTGATTGTTAGCTCAAAATACACCTCTTACCTGTCACTGCACTTCAGTGCTGGCTTGCCTAACTCTGTATCTAAAAGTTTGAGTCTGAGGACAGACATTCATTTGTGAAGCAGCCTTGAAGTGAGAAACTCCTCTATTCTGTTATGTTGGGCTTGATTTTAGCTTACTCGGTGCTGAATATCTACAAACTCCTTGGTGATCATGTCTGTGGGGACTGTGGTCCCCTATGCCTTTCAGGCAGTCCCTTTCCTTTGGTGTTTCCTAGTGCCCAGGAGCAGTTTTGTTGCTGCTGTTGCCCTGATCACCAGCTCAGACAGCTGAGCCTGGGGAAAATACAATCACCAGGGATGTCAATAGGAAACTGCTGAAGATGAAGTTTGGTTGCAGTCTCAGCTGCTATCCAGGTGAAAAAATGTGCAGGTAAAAGAGCTTCTTGAGTGAATATTTTCTCTTCCCCCTTATCTTTGCTACTCCTATAGTACCAAGGCCCTTTGAAAGAAGGAAGAAGCCCTGCACCTTCTCCTAGGCTCCCTCTTTTACATTTCTCCTTGACTGCTTGTTGGATGTTCAGAGTCCTTTTCTTTTCTGTGTAAGATTGTGACAGCAGGTGTCAGTTATGCTCCAGAGTGGCTGAGATAATTTTTCCTGGAGCCTGGTGTCCAGTGTTGAATAGATGTCGTTTCCACACCACTACCACCACAGCTGGCATTAATGGACAACTAGGACAACAGGATAAACAAGATCTGGATCTATTGTGGAAGCTGAATTAGAGGCAGTTTCCTCTAAAGGCAACTTTAAGGCAGGGTAGAGGCAGCCAGCGACACTGCTGTCTGTGCTGCATGTGCTGGATAAAAAGCAGCTCTTTTGTGACCAGGAGTATCTCTGAGCTGTTTCAGCAACTAAAACCAAACCTGCCCATGGCCAGGTGCAGCTTGGGCACAGTGCTCCCTTCAGCTGAGCGGTGCATGTTCATTTTGCTTGCCTGGTTATTGCAGTTCTCTTCAAACTGGGTAATTTTGTGTACGAATGCATCCAGTGATTCGGATGCAATGCGCACAATTGTGGTAATTTGTGCAGAGTGCCTGCTTTAAGAGTATGAATTGTTTTAAAACTTGCCAGATGAATGGAAAGGACAACCTTTTTAATCATGCATAATTTCTTAGCATTGCAGGAAGGGAAAAGAACAAAACCAGAGAAGTTAAGAGGAGATACAGGAAATAACAGAACTGATAAAAGTTTTCCAGCAGGCTTCAATAGCTTTGTAAATGAAACATTCAACAAGTAGCACTTTGAGATTCCAGTGTGTGAGAACATCACTGGCGCTCTAAGCACCAAATCTGTGATCTTGCATAAAACCTCAACCTGTTGCCTCCTGTTGTTAATATTTCACACTTGACTTTGCAAAATGCTTTGTCTAGTACCCTCTCTGCATTTAGGCAGCTGCCTTCTCTGCCTTGTCCGTAACAGGAGAGGCAGGAGGAGGAAGGCAATTGCCAAGTGTGTCTATAATCTGTGTAGGAGGGTTTTGTGTAGCTGTAGGGGGAGAAGAGTAAGTCTCATTTCCTATTTTATAGTCTGCTGAGTCCTGTGATCTCATGCTGTGTGCTCCTTTTCCAAGCAGAATTTTTCAATTTGTCTTTCAAGTTGTTGTTATTTTTTATTTCTAAACTGGTTAGAAGTGTTTGTCTGTAACTTGATAGATTGTTTATGTCTGACTCCCTCAGATGCTTCACTGCCAGTCTTGTATGTGTCTCCAGACCACCTTTTTCTTCTCTTGTTTTGTGCCCCCCCAGTGGGCTGTTGCATCCACCACTAAAGTGTTATCAGCCCTTTTTTGGAACCCATGGGAGCCTGAAGGGCTGTTCAGTATTCTTCGACGTGTTACCCCACACCTGCTCCCATTCATGTGGGTTTTATCTTTGTCCAAATCTGCATGTGATCACTTGCCTTGTCAGGCCTATCACTCTGCTCTTGGTGTGTGTTGGATTCTCCTCACTTTCCTTGTTCTTGGCTCCTTGGGGGAGTGAAGGTTGATGTGGACTGAAGTGATTGGACTGTATCACCTTTGAGCTGAGGCTGTTCAGGCTGGTAATGCTGCCCCTCCATCTCTCACTCTGGTGTGTAATTGTGCTGGCAGAGTGGTAGTTTTGCAGCCTAGGGCAAAGCCAGAGGAAGCAAATGGAGCAGCCACTGGTCTCAGGAGAGCTCCCTGTCAAAAGTGTGTCTTGGATTTAATGACACGTGTGCTCTTTCAGACTTTTTATAGAGGTCAGAGCATGGCAGGAAACTTTCCTCTGTTGTTTTCCTATGGAGAGCAGCACACAAACTTTTCTTTCCAAGTCGAAATCAATTGTTCCCTCAGGGCTAAGTAACAAACTGCTCCTGTAGCTGATTTGCCCTTGTGAGTGGCCTAAATTAGATGTTCTCCCTGGTTGCCCTCATTGGAATGGCTTGTGCTTTATCCAGCCATTTTGCTTGTGCCATTTCCTACGAGATGTTGATAGCACTTGTCTGGTTCCTGCTGTCCTGTGTTGTTCTGTATGGGAGCTATTGCATGACAGGCCTGCTGTGCTTGGGAGTGTAGGAGAAGAGGCAGCAGGGACCTGGAATCTCATTTCAATTCCTACATCGCGTCCTCCTTTTTTTTCCAGAAAATGTGTTTTAAAATAATTTCTGGTATCTTTGGAGCAGGTTTATTAATTGACATGAGTTGAAACAAAGCCCTTTGACTCACTTGGATCTTTATGAGGTATTAGAATCTGTTTGCCTCCTTATGGATCCCTGAAAGCTTTGTTTCAAAATCCTTTTTGAATACTGAGTTGATATTGGGGTGACACTGTGGGGTAAATTGTCTTCATTCCCATCTAATGCTAACATTTTTGGCAAACTGGTTGTGTGCACTGCAGCCCTATACACTTCCTACTGTCTGCTCTACAGAATTAAAAAAAAAAAGTTACCTTCAGTGTTTAAGGCCAGAAAACAGTTTGGAGTCACCCAGACACTCCAGCTGTGCCTTCTGCGTGTGTATCTATACATGAGCAGCTCTGCTGGAGTCTCTGGGTAGGCATCTCCTCCTTGCCAGTGAGGCAGAGCTTTTGTGTTATTTAGTCCTTGAACTGTCTGAGTTAATCCCTCATGGCCAACAGTGGAGGACATGAGGGACACTACCTCAGGAGGAATGAAAAGGATGTTACTTTTTCCCTCCTGTGACCTCTTGAACATCCCGCCGTACACATTTTCGTGGCGGTGGAGTCCATCATCATAGTGAGTTTGATTTTTATTTTCTGTGAATGGGGAGTGCCACTGTAAGTCAGGATTAGCTAAACATAACATTAAAAATAAAGCACGGCTATTAATTTAATGGGTTCCTCATTACAACCATCATAAAACAAGTAAACAGGAACTATGCCAGTGCTGCCTGCAGTCCTCCTCCAAGTGGCTGAACCAAGGGAGAGATTTGAACTCTTGCCATTTGATAAATCTGTGTGCGAACATGGCATTTTAAAAATTAATTCTTTACTTTTCCTTTAGTGGCCTTTCAACTGTTGAAGAAGCCTGGCCAGTGACTGCGATGGAGCTTTGCAGCTCTTTATGAGACAGAGGGGAAATGCCGGTTCAGGACTTAGCTTAAATCATATCAGCCAAAATAAAAGATTACAAAAGGCAGAGAAATTGTTCTTTGTGGACTGCCTCACTGAAACAGCTTTTGTAGTGCCTTTAATCCTTACTTATTTTTCCTTTGCAAAGAAAAATAAGTAAATTTTGTGTTGGGACTTTTCCCCCTCTACTCTTTACTTTCCAGAGTGCTCTTGCCAGCTATTGGCAACTTCCTTGGATTGGAATTTACTGGATTAAATGGATCACACTGTGGATCTGTGGTGGCCACATAGACTGGATGTCTGCTTCCAAGTACAGTTCTGTCACTGTATCTCAGTGGGAAGTGTGCAGTGGGAAGGCACACAGAGGTGTCCAAACAGAGTAAGCTGAAAGCAGTAGAATTATCTGTTTGCTGGGCTTCTTCCAGACTTAAATAAAGTGCTTGTGCAGTGCTGTGGGGTCTTTAAGTTAAAGAGATTACAAAAAGAGAAAATACTCATCCATTTGTTTGAAGACTCCATTCTATTTATTTTTATATAGTGCCTTCTGATATCCTGAAGTTTGCATTTCCAAACTCGAGGGTGGTTTGCAAAACAGAATATCCGCAGTAATGTATTTAATATCCAGCTGTGAAACCTCAGTGCCAGCTGCTGGTTCCACCCAGCCACTGGTTGGCCACATTCACCTATGCTAGGAAAAAGGAACTTCACTGTCTGAAGGAAAGGATTGCATTTAGTCTGTGGCCGAACAGATAAGGAAGAGGGTTCATGCTTCAGAGTCTAAGCTGATTATCTTTGTGAAAGTACCCTCAGCCAGCATGGTCTGGCTCCTCAGCTTCTCAGAAAACAAAGCAGATGTCCTCTTCTGAGGCTGCAGGTGGTCCTGCATTGCTCGCTGCTGATCCAAAGCTCAAGGAGTTTTGTTTGAGGCTGCTTTGAGGCAATGAATGGGATTAGAGCTCTCTAGATTATAGGAATCCAATGTTTAGGAAACAGTATCCGAATGTGTCATGGGGAGAGATACATTTACTTCTTTGTGACTGATGAACTAATGTTTCAAAGTGTAGTTCTTCTGCGGGTTAAAACACCTTAATTTAACACTGCAAGGAATTGCACAGAAAGATGAGACCCATGTGCACACCATAAATTTAAGGTGATCTATATCATTCTTCTAACTGTGAACTTGGTCACTGCCAACCAGTGCTTATCTCGTGGGATTGGCAGTCCAAACTCAGCTCTCTGGAAAAACCAAGCAAACCCATTACAGGGAGGTTTTATTAAGTTGTACTCAAGAGAGCTGTGCTCCAGATCTCCTTGCAGTCACCCCTGAGACTGAGAGCTCTAACACTGCTACAGACCTTGCAGCAGTCCTGAGCGTGCAGATGACAACACAGTCACAGCTGTTCTCAGGAGAGCAGAATTCTGCCATTCTCAGCTTGAAACAAAATTGGATTTTAATGAGGAGTACAAGGTGAAAACTTCTGAAACTTGGAACCCTTTCACCATCCTTTGAGAACATGGACCATGTTGCAAAAAGCATGAATGATGGTTCAGCCCTGCTCCTGCCCACGGAGCTATCCTGTGAACAAGGCTCCCTGGGGAGAGCTCCTGACTCTCCATGCTCTCCTTTGCTCCATCTGGTCCGCAAGAATTAGATCACTTCCATCCAGCCTTAGATTTTAGGGTTAAGTAATTTATAAACCAGTCTGCAATATTTCTTCTTGTTGCTGTAGATCCCTACATATTCTACCAAAAGTCCTTTCCAGGTTTTTAAAGTTACAACAAATCTCTACCTGCTGACTGCAGGAGAAGCACATTCCTTCTCGTGGTGTTTATATGTCCAAAGAGGCTGTGCTTGGCCCAGGGTTTTCCCTCCTGTGTTGAACCCTGGGGACTGAGTAGTTTATGGGAATGAAGAAGAAGTACTCAGGGAAAAGGAGTGGTTGAAAATGTACCTTTGACTCTTAACTTTGGAACTTAACTATTTGCTTTGGTTCAGGTTTTCTAAGGATCCTCCAAGCCCCAAAAATTTGGATGAGTATGGCAGGTGAGTCTCAGAGCTTTACAATAAATTAATGGACTTTTCCCTGGACCTGTGTGCAGTGTATCAAGTAGTATAATGGTGCTCTTAGTCCAAACTTCTTAATGCAAAGTGGTCAGTGATTTTGTAGCCCCTTACTGTTAACAGAGATACTCCCTACCCGAGGAGTGAGACAGGGACTTCTGGAGAAGCCTTAGGTACTTTCTGCTTTCCCTAAAGCGGGGCACTGACTGTGGCCACATCTGTGCAAACTGAAAGACAAACTGGTCCTGCTGACTTGGCCTCATTTTACTTCCCCTGACAAATAATTGAGTGGTTGCACTTTATCAATGCTAATGACTTTCTAGTTTGAGCTGTTAGTGTACAGTTTGATATTTATATTTATTTATTTGTAACATCCAGACTTTGTACTGTCTGGATTAATCCTCGAGCTAATCTGATGCTGAGCCATTATTGTGACAATTGAGTCACAATGCAATTTGACATTCATGCTGTACCTTGTGTGGCTAATTTATGTAACTCAATTTATAAATTACATAAATAGGTTACATAATTTACCACATACCTTGTGCACTTCACAGTAATATTCCCAGCTTGCAATTTAAACAGTCTTTATACTGAGAATAATTTACACTGAAGACTCTTGAATAATTTTGCAATCTATTCCTGGACAGATAAGGACTTGTTTGTTAAATAAACACTTGCTAGTGTTGATTTTAACTTATTAATCACCCTGTCCTGCTTCCCAGATAATCTGTAGCCTGTCCTCGGCGATGCTTTGCTGGCAAAGGTCAGACCTCTGCAGAGGTCCATATCTTCAGCTTCTGCCTTTCAGGAGCTGCTTGCCTGGGAATTATGAATTTTTCCCTCTGTTATCCAACAGAAATTTGAATGCAGCTGATCCTTGCTGGAAAACCAGCTCTGCTGCCTTGCAGCCTTGTCCAGGGATACAGAACCCCAGCTTCTCCAGCGCCCACCTAATTGCATATGTGATGGGTGGTGGTGTGACCACGGTGAGGTGGGGCTGGAGGTGAGGAGGGGGGCTTTGCACTGATCTGGGAGAGCTTTTGATGCAGGGGTAGAGCACACCTCTGTGGGCAGTGGCCCATGGGACAAGTCTTTGGGAAGTTTCTGCCTCATCCAGGTGGTGTTAGAGTTAGACAGATCCTACTCCAGACCTTGTGGCACCAAGATGTCAAAAGTAAGTAGTGAAAAGCATCGTGCAACCTGTTCACGACAGCACCTCCAGGCATCTTGCAGGAAGCACCTGGGCCCCAAAGCTCTGTGCTTTCCTCCAGGAGCAGCTCCTGCTAAGCAGCCCCAGCTCTGGGACCCATGGGAGGAGGATGGTGCTGTTCCATCACCCCTTGTTTGAGAGGCCTGTGGCCTCGTTTCCATTGCTCCTGGACCTTGGGGTTGTGTGAGTGGCCATGAATGTCATTGTGCGGCTGGCAGGTGTAAGCCTGGGTGTCTGGCAGTGCCCAGAGGCAATGCTGCTCCTTACAGCTGGGCACAGTGTTGACCTGCTGGTAATGTTTCCAGAGGTCCTGCTCTCCAGATCTGTCACTTCCCATCTTTTGGAGTCCAGGCTGTGGCCAAACAGCTCCTGCATGGGCAGCAGTAGAGAAGAGAAGCACTGAGGCAAGGACCTGGAGGCAGGTGCTCATGCAAACATCAACATCATCTTTCCTTTCCTCGTCCTGTCACTTTTCATCCTGCTACCACTGCCTGGATCCTCCACTTTCCCCAGGAGGTGCCAGTGGTGACAAAGACCATTAATTTTGCAACAGCTGCTTCAAAACCCCATCAGACCCCCAAGCTGTCACCCTGTGACTGATGCCTCTGAGCACCACAGATATCAAACCTGCAAACAAAATACTTAGGAGTGTGGGGATGGAGGTTGTCTCACAGCCCTGGCAGCCACCATGGCCACCAGCCACCTCTCACTGATGCTCAGCACTCTCCCCCATGGCCCTGCTGGGAGGAGATGTCCCCTCCTTGAGCTCTCTGGTCTCACAGCTCTCCCCAGCTCTGCCTTTGCTCCTCCCAATCTATGTCCCAATCAGAGCCAACAAATGAGCTATTATGTGCACACAATCCCAGGACATGCATGGACCAGACCCACGCACCCCAAACTTGTGTGGGCAGACCCTGACCTGGCCAGCTCCTGTAATTATCTCCTGCAAGGCAAAACAATTATGAGTTTCTGCTCTCCTCTCCCTCCCTTCCCCCTTCCTATTCTTTGTTCTTGGCAAAAAAAGGTTAATTAAACTCAGAAAATATCCTTTTTCTCCCCCCTCCTAAGCATGAGACTTAATTTTCTCTTTATATTTGTATTTAATTAATTCCTGCAAAGACTCTGACTATATATTTTGGTATAATTTCTTTCTTTGTCTCTCTCATTGTTAATCCTCGCATATTCAGTTTTTCTCCTCCCTTTTCCCCTAGATTTGAAATTCTATTACCATTTCAGAAGGCAGGCGTTTGAAGAGAAAATTGAATACCCGTCCAGTCTTGATAAGAAGGGACATTTGGTACTAACGGTAATTTGTGAAGCAGATTTCCCCACACGCCGTGGTTGGTCCCCACCTTTCTCTCCATGTTTGCTGTGGTTGATGTGCGTGTGCCATAGGGGCGTGGGGATGTCACAGCATTTTGCAGCTTTTATATCCCTGGATTGCTGCGTCAGGACCATAATGCCCTAGCAGCTGCGTGTGGGGATGGGGTGACATGGTGACATGCTGTGTCTGACACCTCCCATGCGCCTTCACACCCCTCAGGAGCCGACCCTGCCCCCTCACTTTGCTCTTTCTGCTCAGGGGTGATGCCCTATTGTATTGTCCCCATTGTTTTAGGGGAGCTAAATATTTAGGGTCCCCATGTTGTTTTCAGGAGAGCTCCTGTTTCAGGCTCCAGGAATATCCTCGGTGCCAGCAGGAGTGGAACCAGCTGCCCTCAGCCTCTCTGTGCGGAGCACGAAGGGTCATTCTCGGGCTGTGGCTGTTGGAATGCGCTGGCCTGGGTAACGCATCCACACCGGGGTGTCGCATCCCACACCAGGATGTCGGGGCTGTGGACCCGTGACCCTGCAGCTCCTCCGTCTCAGACATGGCCCTGGGCACAACCGTGTCCCTTGTGCCCTTCCCCACCTTGTCCTCGCACGCAGTGTGGGGTGCATGGTGCTGAGGTTCGGGCATCTGCTGACGGTGGGAAAACAGGTCTGGGGATTTACGGTGACATTTCCCCTGCTCCGGGCTCTCTGTCACTTCCTGTTACCTCTCCCGCGCAGGTCCCCAGCACCCCTCGCTGCCGAGGGATGCGGAGCGCCCCGAGCCCGCCCGCGGGGCCGAGCCCGCAGCGCGGGCAGGGCCCGAGCGTCCCTCGCTCCGTCCCCTGGTCCGTCCCTCGGTGCCGGCAGCAGCAGCAGGTGGCACTGTCGGCCCGTGCTGCTGCCGCCGCCGCTCCATCAGGCCGGGGCCACCGGCGCGGCTGGGGCCGAGGCCGGGCGGGTCCCCGGCCGCCTTGGGCGCGGGGCTGCGCTGCCCGAAGTGCATCTCGGTGAGGGTCCCGGCCGAGCCGGGAGCTGCCTGCGTGATGCAGGACAAGCAGCGGCCGCCCGAGTGTGCTGAGGAGATGGAACGGACTCCCGATATTGTCCGGGTGATGCCCATGACGGCTTGGACTGAGCTGAAGTGAAATATTCCGTGTTTGTTTGCCCGAGACGGAGACTCCCTGGGCAGCCTATTCCAATGCTTGACAGGCGTTTCAGTGAAAAATTTCCCCCTCCCATCCAATCTAAACCTCCCCTGGCACAACTTGAGGTTGTTTCCTCTTGTTCTGTCACTTGTTACCTGGGAGAAGAGACTGATCTCCACTTGGCTACAACCTCTTCTCAGGTAGGTGTAGAGACAGAAGAAAAGGTCCTGGTATTGCTGCCCCAGAAGTGCCCAACTTGAGCTGGACAGACACCACTGTGGCCACCGGCATGTCTGTGACTCCAGAGAACCCCTGCACAGGGCTGGGTGTTGGGTTCTGTTTGGGGCTGGAGGGTCCTGGGTCCCAGCAGGGCAGGACCATGATGTCCATGGACTTTGAAATTCCAACAGGAGCCCCGTGGGAGAACTCCCTATCCCCTGGCACAGCCGTGACCCTGAAGTGGAATAGGTGGGTCATGATGAGGAGCTGAGGCAGGATGTGAGTGTCTGGAGAAACCTTTTAAGCCCGGGGCAGCAGCCTGGGGTTGGAGAACATGGGGGTGACTGCTGAAGCTGCAGAGCCCTCAGGGAGCAGAATTCTCCACATCTCCCTCACTGCTGGGTAAATCATGATGGCTTGGACTAAGCTGAAGTGAAATACTCTGTTTCCTTGCCCAAATCTGTAGTTTCCTTCTGGCTCTGAGGCTCTGGGCCATATTGCACATTTGAATTTAAAAGCAGACTTGTGCTTGGGCTTGTTATTTATTTATTTATTCTAGAATTGTTATTTTCTTTAAAATCAGGGTCCTTTTTTGCTGCAGCTTTGTGGTTCCTCTTGTAGCAATGACTTATGAACCTGGATGCAGAGGGCTGGGGACACAGTCGGAAGATGGTCCCTGGTTGTGTGGGGTGTCCTTTGGGATCTCTGGCTCTGGCAGGAAGAGAGTGGTGGAGGGGAGAGCCTGGGAGCCTGGTGCTGGCTCCCAGCCCTGAAAAGGGAGATGCAGAGTTAAGGCGATAGCTGGGGGTGCTAATGGGCACCCCCTTCCCCTCCCTGCTGTGGGATTTGCCATCTGCTGTGTGAGAAGCGACATTTGCTTGCTTCAGGGATGTCACGTCCCTTCTTAGCATTGCTGGGCTGTCCTGGCTGGGCTGCACTCTGCCTGTGCCCAGTGAGTCCCGTGTCCCTGAGGGCTGGGCTGCAGCACTGGGGGTCTGGGCCCTGAGGGTGGCTTTGTGGTTTGTCAGGGTTCTGTCTTACTCCCTGGAAAGCCAGAAGGTTGGTCCCTGAGACTGTGGCACAGGATGTCCAAGTCCCAGTGGCCACTGAACGAGCTTTTGGGCATCTGCTGGGAACCGAGTGTAGCAGGCAGGGACCAGCCTCACCCCAGCTTTGGGGATGGGAGCGGGGCCACAGAGCAACTTTGGAGTGCAATGCTGGCAGGGCAGGTGGAAGGAAAGGGTGGAGAGGGACAGGAGGAAACGAGGATAACTAGAAGAGGCAGAAGAGGGGAGGAGGTGGGACAGGCAAAGGAGGAGTTGCACAGAGAGGAGGACACTGGGGAAGGAGGGGTCCAAAGCGGGGAGAGAGCCCTGCTGCAGGAGCAGCCACCCCGTGCCGCACGCCCAGCGAGCCCGTCTCTCCGTCAAGCTGCTAACGAGGATTAATTGCCTGTTCCGGGCTCCTGTGCGAGGCTGCAGCCGCTGCTGCCTGCCCTCTGGTGCGGGTCCCCAATGGCTCCGTGGGTAATTTATGGCCACATCGGTGCAGGCAGCTGTTCACAGGTTGGCAGCAGCACTGATGGGAGCCTGTGCCTGGTTTGAGGCTCTAAATAACCCCATCGGCTCTGCAAACCATCCTGGCCTGGCTATCCAGCCAAGCTGCAGGGAGGAGACGGTGGGAGTCAGAAATCACTGGTCTGTCCCCCACAGGCATCAGGGTCCCCAGGCCAGGGGAGCAGATGGCTGCAGCCAGCTCATGGCAGCCTTGTCACAATGGAGTCCCTTAAATACCGATACCACAATTAATTGGGATTCACTGATCACTGCTGAATCTTGCTGCCTCACTGCACGTGGGGCAGGAGAGCGCCAGCAGGCGGTGCATTGCCCAGTGGAGGCTGGAAGCGCTGCTGGCATCTCTCTCCATGCTCTGGGATATGTGTGGAGACATATGCTTCCCCAATCTGCTTGGGCCTTGGTATGTTTTGATCATTCCTTGCAAGTGGCCTCAGAGGGTTTTAGCTGGGGAAGGAGGTGCCAGGGACACTGAGGCAGTGAGATGTTGGTTGCCCCACAGCCCCTGTCATGTACTGATGGAAAAGGCTGGAAGGGGCAGGAATAATTTGGGGGTGCAAGAAAAGCCCCAGGGCCAAGTGTTGGGTATTTTTGGGCCATTGACTCTTCTAGAGCTACATCTCTGTCCTAGGGTGATCCAAGTCACCTTGAGCCCAGGCCAGCACAGTCAGAGTTATAGCCAAATCTATAATCTTTTGCCTTCAAGGATTTAGTGTCTCTTCAGCCTTGACCTAGCTCAAACAACTGGAAAAGAAAATTAGAGCTTACAATCACCTCCTCAGAATCCCCTGGCTGCTGTGAGCACTTCCAACATCATGTCACTGGTTTGCAAGTCAGGAGGATGTGACCTGATCTGGTGCCTGCAGCTGGCATCACTTCCCCAGGTGCGGGGGCCACTGGGGCTCAGGGGAGCACAAGGGCTCCCCCAGCTGCACCCAGGGCAGCCATGCTGGCTGCTGGCCTTGGCCACTGGCATTTTGGGGTCCCTGGAGGAGCACCTCACTTGCAGCCTGCCGTGGGACTGACTGCCATGGCTCTATGCTCCAGCACCTTTGACAGAGCACAGAGGTGACATGTTTCTGGTGTGCTGCTTCACACAAGCAGTGATTTTGCTTTCCAAGGGGCTGTCTCTGTGTTCCTGAATTTGCTTCCCCATTTGCCACATGTAGTGACACACGCTCTTCCCTGCTGTATTCCTCAGGTTCTTCTGCCATCAGACAAATCCAAGTCCCTGGCATGTAGGCTGAGGTTTATGGGAAGAGCAGGGGCCCAAAGGGTGGGGAAGAGGCATCTGGGGGTCCTGCCAGGGTTGAGGCAGAGCTCATGGGGGTGCAGGGATCTTGGGAGGTGACAGCCAAGCCTCTGCCAAGGGCCAGGAGGTACAGGGGTTCTAGAGCTGGTTCATGTCTGCAGGATGGGGCTTTTCTTGCTAATTGAGTGGGGTTCTATAGCCTGGAGCCCAGTGGGATGGCAGCAGGCATAGTGTCCTGCTGGGGTTTATTACAAGACAGTTAATAACTCTGTACTGGATGGTTCGTTAAAGGAGTTAATTTACCCTTGGCTGTTCTCTAATGTGAGCTACAAGGCTCAGCTGTGACCATGTCAGGCTGAGCCTCTGCTGCCTCACTGCCCCAAGGTATTGCCCTTCAGCCTCACTCCCAGCAGAAGGGCATGTGGGGTGAGAAGGTGCCAGCAAGGATGGGCTGGGTCCCCACAGGGTTTCTGCTGGCATCCTCTTCTTTGCAGCATCCAAGCCCTGGCTGGGACATGCAGCACCCGCTCCCCACCTGCACACCATTCCTGCAATGAGGCACCAGCAAAGCCCCATGGCTTGGTTCAGGGGCCTGCCCTCCCTAGTCACCCCCAGGTGGCTGAGATTCCTCATGGCACTGCATGGGAACTGGCTTTAGAAATACATATTGACATTAAAAAAGGCCCCTTTGTAGCTATTAATTGAAGTCATTAAATTTAATGGGATGGTTACTGCATGTTAAATAAATACTGGCTAATTATGAAAAACATATTTGCCAAGGTTTAACTATAGAAAAGATGCCTCAATTACATGGTTATTAAACCTCAAAAAATATACACTTTTAATAATGAAGTGACATTTAAATAACATACATTAACTGTCTTATTAAATGTTGATTCTTTTCATATTTGAGGATTTTAATTTAGACTGTTTTCCCTGGCACTAAGTATATGATGCATCATTAGCTGTCTTTCACTCATCATTTTGTAAACTTTTTTAATAAATAGACTGAAGTGTTTGTATTTGCTTTTGTTTTCCTAGCTTCCATCTCTCTCTTCAGGCAGCAGGGATGTGGCAGGGGAGTGTGCAGGCAGAGCAGGAACTTCCAGGCAGCTTGTTCTAATCACTAAACCCTTCCTAAAGATGGCAAACCCCTTCCTAAATCTGTCATCTTAAAATAGGCATGCAGCCAAGCTCTTCAGGATTTTTGACACATCCTTATGGAAAGGACCCACTCTGCCTTGTTCTTGGCTTTCTAGATGGAATTGGTTTGTAAGAAGTACCCAGGAGATGGAGAGCAGGGTAAGAGCAGGAGCTCAAGGCTGTAGCGGAAGCACCATCCTGGTACAGCATTCTGTTTCTGCTGCCAAACCATGGCACTAATTCTTGGAAAAGTCAGTATTTTGGGATGCCTGCATCCTTCCCAGGTGTGGGGGGACCTGCTTGGAGAGGGCTGCTCTGTGGGGCACATCCCCAGGTGCTGCAGCACCCAGCCCTGCTGCTCACACGGATTCCTCTGCGGCTGGAGGGGCGGGGAGCAGGGTCCTGGCTGTGGGAATGGCGTGGAGCAGCACAACCCAGGGCATGCAGGCTCCTTCCTTAATGCATTTATCGATTGCAGTGTACACGTCAGGATGTAATTTAGAAATCACTCTCCCAGAATCAATTAAAGACCTTACTGGCAACATAGGCATATCTTCTAGTTAAAGCATTCACTCTTCCCTCAAATGCACACCCCACCATTGCTGCTCAGCTTTTGGGGAGTTCTTGTCTCCCTCCCAGCCATCTGGAAATGTAGGTGCTGGGATCACCCTCTGGCAGACCTGCTGCCTTTCTGAGAACAGATGTTGCCTCAGTTGCCTCCCAAACCAGACATCAGTTAGGGGCTGTCAGGGAGCCAAGACCTCTCATCTTCCGGACACATTCTTAATGTTCCCTGTGTTTGCAGCGAGGTGAGTAATCTGTGCTCGGGAGGCCCAGTGGGCAGCACAGAGGCACTTAAATTAATTATGGAGGAGTTAAGTCCCAGGGGGGGCTCCCTGCGGAGCAGGGCTCAGGCTGGGCTCGGAGGCAGTCAGTCATGCTGACTGCTTTGGGCAGGGGATGGAAGGTCCCTTGCCTGCCCTGTGGCTGCTCCATCACTGTGAGGAGTTGCCCCAGCATTAGACCACAGCTGGGGTCAGGAGGAGGGGGCTCCTTAAAGGCAGCAAGTGGGGATGGCATTGTGGGCAAGGGGACGTGGCTTTCAGGCCAAATGAGGATAGCCATTGTGGGACAGTGATGTGCCAGCTGGTCTGTGCTGGCTCTTGAGGGCTGGATGTGATGCCTGTATCCCATGACAGCTTTTTCTGGGGCACAGCCAGGGCTGTGGGTACACGAGATTGGTATTGGAGGTAAATGGTCTCTCAAGCCCATTAATTTCCCTACCCTCCTGTTGTGCCATTTGGGATTGGCAGGGAGAGTGGTGCAGCTCCCAGGCGAGTGGATCTGGGTCCAGTTGATGGTGACCTCAGGTCTCCTAAGGCAGACAGGCATTAAGGTGGGGATGGCTGAACCCACATGAGTCCACATGGTGGTGCAGGTCCAGCACGCTTACAACAGTGCGGGTTCAGCAAAGCAGAGTCTGGACTTGTTTGTTTGGGTGAAGAACCTGAAATTCTAAAATGCATCTTGGAGTGAGGATACAATCATTACTCAAGATTCCTGTGCTGCAAGATAGGGGGCAGTCAGAGTGGGCTGCTGTGGTAAGCATCAGGCTGTGTATTCTGATTCTTTGTATTGTGATTTTGACTTGGTTAATGTTATGGGGTTTGTTCACATAAGGGAACTGAAAAACTCTTTTACAATGGTAATCTTTCTTTTAAGACATAGGCCTTTGACCAGGTTTAAAAGAATTTCCTTTTTTCCTTCCCCCCCACCCTTTTCTTACGGTGATGATGAACTTTCATCAAAATAATTACATGTTGGGTTTCAATTCTGTAAAAACCACTTTAGTCAGTAATAATTTTTCCATGGAAGGCTGGGATTTGGGTCCTCTCTTTGTGCCCTCTCTCCTACCAACTGTTAAAGGTGCACAGACTGAAGTCAGAGCCAGAGTAAAACATCCCTGCTCCATCCCACACCATTATGCTCATAGTGGTGATGCCAGGACTCCTCTGGCAGTGATGTGAAGAACAAACCCAGCTCCGCTCTTCCTCTGGCTGCCAGGATCTCCAGTTTCTCCCACTCCGAAAACAGAAGGAACACAGTGAATTACACACCCACATTAGGAGGGTTCATGGCCAGGAAGCTCAAGCCAAGAGGCCACAGGTACCCTCAGGCTGCAGTGTCCTGCTGCCCTAGGGTGAGGCTTGTGGCACTTGGTATTTCACAGGCCTGAATGTTTCTTCCTCAGCAAGGTTCATGATGCTCCTCAAGGGATCTTTGTGCTGCAATATAGCATCCCTGTATAGGGAAATTGTCTTAAGTAATGGTTTCTGCAGATTTTTTTAAGGTATATTTATCCTATCTTTTATTGGAATAGAATTAAAGGAAAATTAGAAACTAAAATAACTTTAATTACGAATTTCATGATTCAGTATGTTGTAAATCTTTCAGCATAATATTGTGCCATAAAAATGCTATTTTGTGATAATTATTATTATTATAATTAATGTTCCTTAATTGCTGATGTCGTAGGCACGTGTTATCTCCGTTTTCCTGCAGTGTCTCTGGAGGAGCTCTTCCACGGTGGGGGAGATGAAGAGGATCCAGGCGGGTACCTGGGCAGGTGCTGGCTGTGTGCACATGGCTGGGTGTCCATGTGCCCGAGCAATGCTGGCAGCCTATCCCACCCTGTGGATTGCTTTCTGTACTTCCCAGACAAGTAGGGTGCTACAAGCTGTGAATAATGCCTCTGCTCCGGGCTTTGCTGTGGTCATACACACACTCGTGGTTGCCCACAAGCTCCCCCCGACAGGGAGGTGGGCTGCGTGTGGCTGAGGGCTCTGCTTTTGGTCTGGTGAGAGCAGCCCAGGGTGCCTATCTGTCCTTGCAGGGGTAGGTGCAGATACTTGTGAGGAGGAGATGCAGGGTACAAGCAAGGGGAATATGTGATAGAGAACTAACAGTGGCCAGAGAGAGGTGGGGAAAAGGCAGTGGGATGGAAAAGTGGTGGGATGGATGCAGTGGCCAGACCAGGGCTTAGCAGTTCTCATTAGCATCCTTTATCAGCTTGGAGGATGCTACTGGGGTCTGGGAGGTAGCAGCAGAGAGTGGATCTTCGAGCCCAGGTGTGAGGGAGGAGCAGCAGCATGGGAATGGAAAACGCCTGATGCCAAGTGCGTGAATTTTTCATGTGACCCAGAGGCCTCACTTGTAACAGCATGGGGCTGCCCAGGCCCAGCTGAGAGAGGGAAGGCATGAAAATAGCCACTGAACCACCTGCTTCGCAGTAGTGACTGTATATGGGATGAAGCTGAAACCAGGATACATTTTTAATGACTCAGGCAGGGCTGGGTTTCTTTAAATAAGACTAGACAATGCATATGTGCTCCTGAAGCTGTGTAGTGCACCATGAATGCATTATTTACATCAGCTTCTTCCTTGTCCATTTTAATTTTACATGGGTACTGGAGAAAGGGAAGGGACTCTTTGGTGTCTCATGGCCACCCACTTGTTCCATATGACAGAGGTGAATTTTTGAGCCACCAAAAGATTTGGTGTTGATCTTTCCAGTGACTTGAGTCATGGGGAAAACAGTCATCCTAGAAATGGAGCCTGGCACCTAGGAGTGGAGGGAGCTATGGCCTGAAGGTTCATCTGACTGATGCATCATCTGGTTTTGATAGTGCCATTTTCTTCCTTCTCCCCATGGATGAGATGCAGCGAGGATGTTCTTAGGCCATGGCAGCCTTCCCCCATGCCTACACATGCTCAGCACAGAATCTCTGCTGCCTGCTCTGGTGGAGGACCAGAAAGCCTTTGGGAAGTGGACAGTGACACATGATCCTAAGAATGAGGGAGGAGGTGAATCTGCTCCATGGAAATGGTCCTCAGCTGACCCTGGCAGGGGAGGATATGGAGCAGGTGGCAATAAACAGCAGTACAGTGGGCTGTGGCGGAGCAGGGGAGGAGAAGCGCTCCAAAGGACACAAAGTTTCCCGGTGTCTCTTCTACTGACTGTTGCCATGGCTCCCGGTGAGCGTGGCGCCCCTGCACCTTGTGGCAGTGATGCCACGTCCATGGTAGCACATCTTGGAGATTTTGTGGACCTGGGGAATGAGGCAGTGACTTTTTCCCTACCTTCAACATTGCCCTGACTCGAAGTCTGTGCTTGGTGCACCTTGTGGGGGGATGTCAGGCTGCCAGGGGAAGCACAAATTGGTTCCTGCCCTCTTGAGTGGCTGCTAAGGTGGGATCAAAGTCGAGGAGCTGATGGACATGAGGCTGCTTTCCTCAGCACTGCCAGGCCTGGGAGGGTTGAGATGGCAGCTTGACGGCTTGGAAAATAGGCTGAGATGAAGGAATATCAATACGAGAGCGAGCTGTTCCTGCTGAACAGCCCCGGGGCAGCTAACGTGAAATGCTGGTTGTCTCCGAGGAGTTGACAGGTGTCTGCATCAGGCATCCTGCTAATTAAGCACCGTCATGAGTCACAGGGCTGGGGATGAAGGAGCTGGGAAGAAGCTCCGCCAGAGCAGGTATTGCCAGAGGGGATCTCTGCAGGACCTCCCTGCCCGCTGGGGATGGGCTAGTGTATGCGAGATTTGTCGGCTGGTGGATACACAGTCATTGGGGCGGGTCTTTTCGGAGCTGGCGATCAGGTTTGAGAGGAGCAGAGTGAGCCATCCCACTGGGTGTCTGTCTTCCCCCATTGTGGCTGCATGTCCTTACCCGGGTCCCATGCGCTGGCACTGATGTCCAGACCAATCTCCTGTCACAGACCTGGCAGGGGCCCCCAGATCCTCTCCCACACACACAGCTCCCAGCACCCATCCCATCAAACCTTTTCCCAAATCAAGGTGTGCATCACTGCCAGTATGACAGACTCAGAAAATGAGGATATTCCCACAGTCATCTTTCTCCTGATCCTCTTCAAGATCTTCTTCTTACTAAAATGAACAGTGGTGCTGCCAGCCCAGCAAGGCCTCTGCCAGAAAATTCCCAGGAACATGAGCATGGTGGGGTGGACAAAGGGTCTGCTTGCCTCTTTGTGGGCACTGGTGGTTCAGAGGGGCCCTGTAGCAGCAGGCCGAGGATGAGAGTGGTTCCAGCAGACAGCAAAGTGCCTTCCTTTCTGGGCAGAATTGAGAGGGAAGGAATGCTGCCCACCCTGGCGACAGCCCCTGTGCCACCCCGTGTCCCTTCCCCGTGTACCTCTCCAGCACCTTTTGCCCACTGCCCTTCATGCCTCTGCAGCTGCAATCCCCTGAAAAATGGCTCTATTCATTATCCTTTTTAATTCCACCCTGGATCCCCAGAGCTCCACAGACACAATTTGTTATCCTGGCTGTCGAGAAGCTTAAACAGCCGCTGATGCCTCCTAGAAAACTTTGACAAACCCTCTGGTCAGACCCAGTGCTGCTTCCCGGCCTGACTGCTCAGCCTTTCTGCTCCTGAGGCTGGATTAGCAAAGACCTCTGTGAGGGTGGGAGGAGGGAAAAAACCCCATTGTTGCCATCTGGGCAGAGTGGATCTCTCCTGGTGTCCGTGCTTATCGGGGATAGCCTTGGACCATCTGGGCAGAGCAGAGCTGCAGAATTTAGCTGTGAAGGTACCCAAAGCCCACATTTGGATTCCAGACTGTTCTCTGAGCCAGTCAGATTTCACAGCCTAAAAACCTCTGGGCTGAGGCCACTGGGTTTCTCTCATCCTTGTGTATTCAGTTCAGGGGGTTTAAACTGGGGTTGCAGGTTCTTGGGGGTTTATTTCCTGATAATTTTCCCCACTGTGGGTGATAACCAAGGGAAGTGACATGGTCTTGACTCCTGCACTGTGCAGAACTCTGCCTTTGAGGAGGAATTTTTTATCAATCAAAAAGTGCAAATAGTAAGAAAAAAGTGATTTTTTTTCTGATTATTTTTGGTCCCTCACCACTCACACTGAGAGAGCAGAGTAGAAGAGCATTCCCATCTCTTTGGTCTCTCTCCAGTGACCTAATCCTCTCCCAGTTAGTTTCTGGTTTTGACAAAGTAGTTGTCAGGCTGCTTTTAGAGAACAAGATGCCCCTCAGTCTCTCTGGTGACACAGGCAAAATGCCCCAGACACCCCAAGAACAGTTTATGTCTCAATGTAATTTTGGTCGAGGTGGTGTGAGAAGCGCCGAGTCAGCGTTTAGCGCAGTGAAGAGCCGCGTGAACCCCTCACCCCTCACTGCTGGGATTTGGATCCAGCTGGCTCCGAAGCCATCTTCTGCCTCCAGCCCTGCCTCCCAGCACCCTGCGGAGCTCGGGAGTGCTTTTGAGGTGCCACTCAAGCCGCTGTCCTCGGGGCATAGCGAGGCTGTCAGCCCGCGGGGTCTGGCGGTAGGGGGGCTGGGGATAAGCATAGGGGTTGTGGATGAACAGAGTAGCCCCCTGGAGACAGGATAAAAGGCCGAGCTTCCTGAGATAACGAGATTCTCTCTGCGGGGGTGAGGTGCCCAGACATGGGAGAAAGCCATGTGAGTGACAAGCGTGTCCCAGTGCCCGCTGAACGTGGTGTGGAACGAGACATCGGAGCAGCCATAGAAGCTCTGCGGGTCACTGTGAGCCTGAGGCTCTTTCCCACCCAATACAAACCCGGGATCTACCCTGCCAGCTCCCTCCTGACCCTTGCTGGGCACAGGCATGTGTGGTTCTTGGATTTTCTTTCTGTCTTCTTTTATTCCTTTCTCTCAGGGCTGGGCCCTCCTTGGTGAATCAGGAAGGGATTGGTGGTGCACTCTCAGCCAGGTGCCTGTTCTTTTCTCAGCTCCACCACCTTGGTTTCCCTTGTCACTGGATGTATGTGGACAAAAACATCTTCTAGCAAAAATTAATTGCTCCAGTTTCCTGTCCTAGGGGCACACGGGAATGGTAACACTGGCCATGGAGTCGGTACTGCTGTGTCACTCAGTCCTGCTCTGGGGAGGGAGAACTCATCCCTCTCTTTTTGCGTCTGTGGCAGGAGACAGCAGCCATGGGACCAAGGTCTGCCGACACTAGCCCTGGGAGAGAGTGGACTTAAAAGCAGTAGTGGGATATTGCTTGAATATCTCTCCCTTCTTTTTTATTCGTTTAAGAGGTTTTGCTGTCTCGGTAACTCCCCTGAGAGACAGGAGCAGCAGCCTCTTTGGATGTGAATACCTGACAAGTTTTTAATGTGAAAGGAATTCACTAAATTTATCTCTTCGAGGAAGGGGAAAAAAAAAAGAGAAGTGTTTCTTTCAGTCTGGGGGAAGTGATCCAAATCCCAGCCACTTCACTGCCGGCAGAGTCTGATGATGTCTTCTCTGTCTTCAAAGCTTTTAAGTCTGGACCCCATGTGTGTCCCTGCACAAACAAGAAGTGGGAGAATGCCAGCCACTGATGCTGTGCCCTAATGGAACAGGCCTGTTCTCAGCTTCTCTGGCCTCCTGGAAATGAATGCTGGTGAGGGCTGGATGGGGAGATAGATGAGAAGAAAACCTTGTTGTCCAAGTTGCAGGGACATCATCTCTGCTCTCAGGTGGACTCTGAGTGAGGTTGAGAACTGAGATGCTGAGGATGCTGAGGGGAATGCAGCTCTGCTGTTAAACTCAACCAAATCACTGCTTTTCTCCTCCATTTTCCTCCCTACTCTCACTGGAGTCTCTGAAGGTCCATTTTCTTCTCTGTTCTAGTACTTGAGACTCACCTGTGCATTGTGCTCTCCTTTCATGTCCTCTCCCAGAGTGCTCTGTGCTGCTCTCCACAGCTTTGAAATTCACTTCCTCCTGTCAGAGAAGGCAAGGGGGTCCTATGGGTTTGTATGCACACACACCTGCTGGGATCTTGCGGAGGTGGTCTACATGTGTGCCTGCACAAGGTGAGCACAGACCTTCCTCCACAGATGGGGCAGCTCCTAAACTCCCACGGTGTGTAAAGGACAAAGTGCCTAAAAGACAAAGTATCCCTGTGTTGAGAGGGTCTGACTGGTTGTAGCCAGGAAAACCTGGCTGAACAAGCCACCTTCCACCAATTGCCCCTCTGCTGCAGCAAACGGTGGGGTCCCAGTGAACCAGAAGTATTTACAGCTCCATCTCCTAATGGGGAGGTCTGGAGAGAACCATTCCCTGTCATTTCCATCCCAAAGGTCTCTTCTGAAATCTGTGGAGGTCTTGATGAGAAACACTCTATTTATTCCTGCTGACTTTTACAAAGGTCCCTTCCTGATAGAGAAATGATGGAGCATTTCATTAGGACCTAACCACACAGGACAGGGGAGAGGCAGGGTATCACAGTGGCACTGCTGTCTCTGGGAAGGGACTCTGGCTGGGACGGTGAGAGGGAAAAGTAGGGGAACGTTACAAGAATGGATAATACTGAGAGTGCTTTAAAAAGACAAACAACCACTTCAGACCTGTAATCAATATCTTTTAATGTTTATTGTTATTTTTCTCCCCTTTTGTAGTTTTAATTTTAGGTGGAGTGGATGTGATGCCAGTGGGAAGATGCTGAATGGACAACCCTGGGGAACGAAGTCCTGCAGTGGG
>VZSR01001459.1:846186-1003994 GCA_013398615.1 Brachypodius melanocephalos
GCGGCGGGGCTTGGCCGCCTCCCTCCTCCCCCACCTCTCCGCTGCACCCTCCCGCCCCGGCTCTCGGCGACATTCGCCGCCCCAGCCCCGCTGCCCACCCGGGTCCGGCACTGCTGGGGACGTGAACCGGGTTCAGGCTTTCTCGTGCTCACAGCCTTGGATCACACATCTGCCCTGCATCCCCGCTGTCATCCCTGCATCGTGCTGCCCCACATCCTCGCTGTCATCCCTGTGTCCGCACTGCCCCATATCCCCGCTGCCATCCCTGCATTGTGCTATCCCATATCCATTCACGCGTTCTCGCTGCTTTACATCTGCGCATCCCACCGAGGCGCGGTGAGCGGCATCCGGGCTGGGCTCGTCCCGAAGCCCACAGCGCCGCCGTTCCCTCCGTGCTCCCCGTTCCCCAGCCGCCGGGGAGGTGCCGTGGGCGCCCTGCGGGATGGGATAGGATGGGATGGCTGCCGTCGCCCTCGTTATGATCGTTACTATTGTGATCGCGCCGTAGTTTGGCAGTGCAGCGGGGGCACTCCGCTGCGAGGCTTGGGAGGCTGCGGTACCGTGTGGGGGGCTGCGCCGGTGCGCGCCTCCCGCCGCCGGTATGAACGTGGAAGGTGGCGAATAAAGCCGGCTGCGCGCTCGGTGTTCCTTTAGCCCCTTCCCCATTCCTGCCCAGCGAACACACAACGGCAGCTCCGGCGTGCGACTGGGGAGGGATTTGCAAAATCTCTGTGCTATGCCGAGATAAATCCCGGAATCCCGCAATCGCCTTCTCCTCCCTTGTCTTCCTTGCGGGAAAATTCTTCCTTCTGCCTTTGGCCGAGAGCCGGGGTAGGGGGAGCCAGGGGAGGGGGGCTGATGTGTAAACAGGGCTTAACATGAAGGTCACTGGTTAAAGAGGAGACGGATGGGAGAGAAAAGACAGGCATTAACTTCACTTGTTAGCTCCCCCCTGGCTCCTGCTTGGGGAGGACAAAACAAAAGCGGAACCTGCTAACGGAGGGGATGAATATTCATTATGCTTCTCTTATGCTCCGGGACACGGAGGGGAGAAAAGTTGGGCAGATGAGCCGCCTCCCGAAGCTGCTTTTCATCCAGCTTGCGAGAAAATCCTTTTCTGCTGAGCGAGAGCTGTGTCGGGGGGGAATTACCAGCCTTTTGCTGGATTTCTTTTTAAAGTTTTTTATTTTTCATTTTCTTTTGTGTGCGGCTGCAAGAATTAAAAAAAAGGGAAAAAAAAAAAAGAGCTGAGGCTATTGACTACATCAAAGGTTATCCATTTGAAAACACCATTTTCCTCTGAACAGCGGCTAATTGCTTCCTGAACAATCTCAGGGTCTTTTGTATGTACTCAGTGGGTAAAATGAGTGACTTGATGTCTCTCTCTCAAGACACTGGTGACCGAACAGGGCGGAAAGGTGGAGAAGCCAAGGAAAAGCAGTGGGGCAGATGCCTCTGGGAGGATGCATGGATGATTTTTTAAGAGGCTGCAAGAAAGGGAAGGTTTTTTCCTTCTTCCCGCTCGCCGCCGGGTGATCTACTGGTGCCGGTGGATGCCGGTGCTGGCAGCGGTGTGGCGACACGGGGCTATAAGGAAGGCTGGTGAGGAAGTTTGGATTCAAAATACCCGATCATGCGTATGATCTGGTGCTCCCCATCCGCCGGTGGCTTTAGCTGCCGGTTCCGCTCCTCCGAGAGAGGCAAGCCTGGATGCTGTCGCTGCTCTCGAGGGGCTGCGGGGAGGCAGCGCCGGGGGCTGGCTGGCTCCTGCTTCGTTGAGTGGTTGGGCTTTCTGCAGCTGCTACCCTGAAGATTAAAGTTTTGGCGACGTTGCTTTTGTTAGCATGATGATAGCGGCGTCGGGGAGAGTTTCCACCTCTTGGCTTTATTTTTTTTTTTTTTTAATAGAAGCGTCGGATTTGGAACAGAGCGCAAGCGTCCGCCTTCGTGCACGCTCGGGCTGTGCACAGAGCTGCGGAGCAGAGCCCTTGTGCTCCGTCACACAAAGCCCTTTCCCCGAGCGAGGCAGTGCCCTGCGAGAGATAAACAAACTCCTCTGAACTCCGCTGGAGACGGGGCCGAGGGCCATGTCGGCGGCTCCTGGGGAGTGTGTTTCACCGGGGTTTTGCGCAGCCGAAATGGAAAAGGGTAATAAAGCGGCGTTGCTGCATGCTGGCGGGGCTGCCCCCCCTCCTCCATGGCGGCGGCAGCCGGGGCTGGCCCCTGCCCTGCTCCCTGCGTGCGAATGTCACGCCAGGCCGGTTATTTCCGTGGGTTCGCCGCGTTTGACTTCTGCTGAACAAAGCGCAGGATCTGGCCCTGGGATTGAACTTAATGAAGGGAGCTCGGATGTGTTTATTCTCTAGGCTGAGTGGGGGTCAGGGCCTTTGTTGCTGCCTGCCTTGCTCCTGGCTGCAGCACTCACTGCCGCCGAGAGCCGGACCCGGCCCTGAGCTCGCAATTTCCGAGCAGCAGAGACTGGTGCTGCTGTGCTGGTGAGACTGGCTCACTGCAGACTGGGGAGAGCATTACCTGTATTGGGCTTCTGCTGAGTCCTACTGGGCTTTGTTGTAATTGTCTTTCTGTGTAGGGTGTTTTGGTGCCTTTGTCGTTTGCGTCTTCATTGAGGAGTCAGACGTGGTTTTTGGCAGCTCTGGCTCAATGGAAGGGGAACCTTGAAAAAGCCAGGATAGCAGAGGGTGCTGCCATGTCTCTGTGCAGTAACAGGAGGGTGGGCATGGGTCACCGCAATGCCCGTGATGCTGTCCTCACTGGCTGCAAGCTTGAATTTTTCACTGATCTGAGCTGGTGGAATATATGCCTCAAGAACCTGAGTTGTTGTTGTCTCTGATCTGTGAATGTCTCCTTCAAGTTTGTGTGCTATGTGAAAGAAACTGGTGAGTAGAGGGTTCCTGGCCAGGGTTTCACCAGTGGATGGCTTGGTGATGTACAGTGTGTGTAGAGGAAGGCCCAAAGGCCAGGAATTACAAATGATATGGGGCTTGGTTCAGCATGGACCATGACTCCTTACCTTTCCTGAGTTTGCATTGGGGCCCCTTTTCCCAGGAAGGTGCTAAGTGCCATGGCTTCATGCAAAATGGGGAGGAGCAAGTCTTTCCCTCCATCCACTGATGAGGTGGCCGGTTTGGCTTTAGACTGTAGACAACCAACTTCTTCTCTGGCTGTAGCCTGGGAAGTTTTCCATGCATGCTATGGGGAACATCTCGCTGCAGATTTGTGGTACTGGGTGAGAACATGTGTGCTCTGACACCATCCCTGACCCACAGCCTCACCCATGCCCCTCTTAGTCTTCCCCAGGGTGCAACATGGGAGCTGTGTAGATACCCCGCCATGGTCTGCCTGCTACACTTGGAAGTCACATTTGAGCAAGTATCTTATGCATCAGGGAGGAGAAAAGCTGCAGACAATAAGTAAGTTTTGATGGTTTCAATGCCAGGCATAGACAGTCCTGGGTCTTCTGCCCTGCACTAGGCCTGGGGTGTAGCCAAGCCCACACCTCCCCATGTGTTTGTCAGAGCGTGGCCAGACAGAGGAAGGTGTCCTTGTTTGCCTTGCTTCCCTGAGCACTCTGCAGCTGCCTCCAGCCCTTGTTCTGGGTGGAACATTTAAAAGCCACCATTTAAAAACCTGAATGAAAAACATTTCAAAGTTTATTTTCCCTTTAGCCAAGGCTTGGCACACCTCCTCTTTGTTGCTGGTGTGCTGAGATGTTTGAGTCTGGAAGAAAACTCCACATCCAGATCGTTGGGCTCACGCGCCACGTACATTTTTGCTCCTTTCTCCTCTGAAGTTGCCTTGCGTGGTGCAAGATGGACTGTATTGGGTGATTCCTCTGTCCCCATGGTGTCTCAGTGTAATGAGGGCCAAATCCACCCCTGCCCTGTGGGCTGCTGTGTGCTGGTCTGTGCCGAGGGTCAGAGACCCTTGTAAGCTGCCTGAAGCACGGAGGAGATTTTTTATTGCTGGGGTCAACTCAGGGCCTGGTGTGAGCCAGGGTGTGATATCCTCTTTGCTCCTTGAGCTGAGATTGTGAGGGATTTTGCTAGAGAAAGTGCCCGAGGTGAGAACATGCTGGGGTGCCAGGGACAGGCTGCGTGGCTCTGGGGGATATGCTGTGCAGGGACCATCTCCTCCTCATCTCTGCTCCTCCTCCTCACTGGCAGCCTGCAGCTCGCTGCCCACCTACCCATCTTGAGCATCCCGCAATCTGCCAGCCAAATTGGCACAGAGACCCAGAAGCACTGGTAATCCAATTTGAGCAGTTTAGCTGCACTTTGCTCTCCGTGCTGCTGGCCAGAGCTCGGCAGCTTTAATCCGGCTAATGACCCCAGCTTGAGTAACCACGACCATTTGCTTGATTCAGTTTTCCTTTCTGTCGGCAAGGGTGAACGGGCTGAGGCTGTTCCTGAGTCCTGTCCGTGGTATCAGGGACGATTTCCAGGTATGGGTATGTGTAGGGACTGGAGGGTGAGGGCAGTGTGGAAGGACACTGTAATCCCTGCTTTCTCTGTGGGAGATTTCTCCTTTTCTCTTCTGGTTTTTCATCTTCTCCCCCTCTTTTTCTGGTAAAGATAAGCCCTTCTTCCGGAGTTATTTTGCAACATAGAATTATTTTCAGAAAGGCAAGGCCAAGAAAAATAAAAGCTTGTCTCTTCCTTGGGTTGCCTACTGTTTAATGTACAAAATACAGGGGTGGAAACTGCATTAAAACATATATAATTATACTGGAGGGAGGAAAAAAATCCTGCTAATTGCACATGTGTTTTGAACTGATAAATGTTGAGTGATTCTTCGTGTTTTCTTGGGAGTTTGGAGGAGCAGAGATGCAGTCTGGCATGTGAGGGGTTGGGAGCGGGGATGGTTTCCCAAAATTATTGGGAAGCTTGGATGCTCTGAGCACCTCTGGGGTAGTGTCAGGGGCTCGATCCTTTGCAGATCCTCGTGTGATGCTATCCCCATCCAGTCAAGTGTTGGTGTCATTGTAGGAGACCTGTGAGTCCCTTTGCTTTATGTGTTCGGTTAAACAACTGTTTGTGTGTCAAAATATTCAGGCTCTCTCACAGAAGTAAATTTCTGGCAAGAGAAGAGGCAGATTCCTGTATTAGAGGGAGAAATTTCCTGTGTACATAGCCCCACATCCAAGGGCTGTTCTTTCACTTTACCATGGTGTTAGCATGAGTGGGTGCTCCTGGGGGGCAGGGGAGGAGGAAGGATGGTCACACTCGTTTCAAGTGGCACAACGTGAACCACATTTCCTTCTGCAAATGCCGACCCTGTCAGAGCTGCCGATAACATCGCAGGTAATTATAATGGCAGTAAGTTGTTTGCTTTGTGCATGCGGCTGGGCTTTGTGTACGGGCGGTTGCTTTGCTCTTCCTGTGCAGACTGTTAGTTTCAACAGGGGAAGAGGAAAACCCAAAAATATTTTAGGAGGAGTTTAAAAATAATCTTGGAGCTTGGCTGGTGGGCAGGATGTTTCGCAGGATCGTGTTCCCTGCTGGTCCGTGTCCAGCTTTGTGGCCCTCGGAAGGCTTTGCTGGATAGTGTTGAGTCCTGCATTGTCATTTTGGCCAGCCTGAGGGCTTGCTTTTGGGCTCTGGGAGCTGGAGTGAGATGTAAGTCTGCCCTGGGATTTGGGTTTTGCACTGGGTAGATCTGGCTGCCCTGTAGCAGAGCAGTGTCAGAACTGGGGCATGAGCCCCAGCTTACAGTTGCCACGGACTCTGTAAAACCTTTATATCTGTTCCCCACCGTCTCATTCCCTCCACCCCCATCTGCTTCGCCATGGTTTTTGTTCTATGAGTGTTGGCATGCTGGCAGGGTCCCTGCCTGCCCGCTGCTGCTTATCTCTGTGTCCGGCTCCTGGATGGCTGCTTCCTTTCTGGAGTCAAGGGGGGGCTCTCCCCTTGATGGCGGGACCAGAATCGGCCCGATGAGCCCTGCTGAAGTCAAAAACCTGTTTTTCAGGCTGATGTCATCGGGAAGAAATGGGGGAGGAGGAAGGCAGGAAGGCAGCCCGGTTTCCGAAGGAGAGCCGCTGCCCAGCCCCGTGACGCTGACAGCAGCCCCGGCTTCCATGGCTCCCACTGTTATTCCTTATCGGCATGGCCGAGGTGCCCGTGGGGCTGCTGGCACATGCAGGAGAGGTCCTGCTCTGTATGGCCTCGTGCCTGCGTGGGAGAGAGCTGGGAGGGAATGATGTGATGGTGCCAGGGAAGCGTGTCAGCTCCCAACAGAGCAGGATCTCTTGGCTCACTGGCTGTGCCTTGTATGGCTCCCTGGCCCTTTGTGAGGGTGATGGCACTTACTGGAGCTGCCATCCAACCACCTTCATTAGCAGAAAGTGGGTTTTTGGCAGAGGTGCTTGGACAGCCCTCCCAGCACAGGCGAGCAGCCGCCTCTTCTCGGTTTTGCACTGAAGGAGTCTATCCATTATGCTGATGCCTGTTGGAATCTCAGCTCCTCATGCATGGCGTCAGGCCATCGTAGCAAGGTGACCAACATGACCTGAGGCTGCAGCTGGGATCTGCAGGAAGAGGAGAAGCCTTGCTCTGCTCTCCCTCCCAGCCAGCAGCTCTTGGGCTGCACCCACGCTTTGAAGTGTGCTCTGCCCAGCTCTGGTGGGTGAGACCTCTTTGCTGTGGGAAATGGTGGTGGGGTGTGCTGTGTTAGCACTGCCCATAGGAAAGCAGAGTATTGACACAGCCACTGCTGTGGCACCTTCCTGTTAATATCAGATACTCTTTGCCCATGGTGCTGTGAATTAAGCCTCTTTTGGAGTCTCAGAACAGTTTTCCCTGTGGTGATGTTGCTGTGGGGGGACTTCTGGGCTTTTCCTCTTCCTGTCTCTGCCTGTCTCATTGCCAGATGAGGCTCTGCTGTCTCTCTGGATGTCTCACGTCTACTGGGTCAGCTTCACCTTGGGCAAATAAAACATTCGCCTGTGCTGAGCTGGAAATTCTGCAGGGGAAGCAGAGCCAGGACCTGAGCTGTTTCCAGCTGTGGTTCTTGGGGCAGCATAACTGAAACAGCAGAGGGGGAAGGATGGGAGGTTGATAGGGGAAGGAAAAGCACACATGGCTTGGGAAGGCTCGTTTGGAGAAGTTTTGTGGTTGTTTTAATCAGAACCAATGTGGTGGCAGTCATGCTTGGCTTGCCACAGGAGAGCACAAGTGCTGGTGTCAGCAAGGGGCCAGGCGGAAGCATGGGAATTTCAGTTTAGCTGGGATTAAACCAACACCAGAATGACCTCCCTTTGCTGTAACAGAGGGGATCCAGCAACCAGGAATCCTCCTGTGACAGTGCTCCATTGCAAAGAGGGAGCTCTCCAGATTCCCTCTGGGATTTGGGGGAAGCACTTGTGACAGAGAGGTGAAAATGCAGATTGGAGAGCTGGGCTGGAAGAGGGGCATTGATTTGGGGAGGGTGAGATCATGGCTTGTGTTTGTGGCTGCCCTGGCCCAGTGAGAGATGTGGAGCAGGAGGCTGGGGAGTGAGGAGTGATGCGTTATGCTCCAGGGAATGAGGTCAGACAAGAGAAGGATGTTGTTGGCCAGAGGATCTCTTGGTAGACTTCTCTGCTGTTGAGAGACCTTGCCTGTGGGTGACCTTCTGGATCTCTGCAGGTCCAGCTGGCCTAAGGTGACCTCTGCCAGCAGGGCTGGTTTTTGGGACATTTGTATGGGGCAGTGGACTGATGGGTTGTGAGAATCAGAGTCTGGGAGTGTGTGGGCCAAAGCCAAAGGGGGAGGTGGCCTTCAGGAAATTTGGTCTGTACTTCTTTGCTATTAAGATGGGGGCAAGATGTTATTAATTGGTCCTGATTGAGATGACAAACTTCACATTTTGTCACCTCAATCAGGACCAATTAATAACCTCAACTCAGCCTTGAGTTGACCTGGATGTTGATAGTAGGAGGCCACAGTCCCGTGGATGGTGTCCTGGTGCCTTGGGCTGGGGTCTGTGGATGATGAGCAGCAGAGAGGGGTTTGGGATGTTGTGCTCTGTGTATGCTGATGGACAAACTTCCTGAAGTAGGATGGGAAGCAGCAGGCTGTGTTCTGTGTGGATGATTACCCGTGGGCTGTACACTGGTCTCCGTTCCAGGCATCAGTCAGTCCATATCTGTGTACTCCTCTCTTGGCTGCAGGGAGTACAAAGGAAGGTGGGGCACATTTTCCTCCTGGGAAGTCCAGATCTGGCGTGTGGGCTGCAAACAGAAAGCCCCTCGGCAGCCCTTGTAGGGTCCCTGTTTGGACTGTGATACCCAGGTGAGTTGTGGGAATAAGGTGAAGGACAGCCACCGACTTTCACTTCTGGCGTACCTGCATGGAGCTGGGAAACATGTAAGGTCTCAGCTAGGTTTCCTGGCAGGACCTGCTGAAGCTGTCCTCGTCTGCCTCCTTGCCTTGGGATGTTGTGGTTGCGGGGAGCCTGGGTTTCCGTATGGGAAATGCTTGTGAGCCCTTTTTGGAAGGGCTCTCTGCAGGGCAGCCTGCAGTCTCTTGGTGGAGAGTGCATGAAGTGACTCCAGAGCTGTTCCGGAGTTCAAGCTGTTCTTGGCGTGGCATGACTTCTTACAGAGGACCAGAGATGGGGAATTGCGTGCTTGAGAAATGCTATTTAATTTCCTCACTGCTTGTTCTTTTATGCTCCTTTTTGCTGAGGGTCAAGCTTCATGAGCCCTTGGGCAGTAGATGGTTGCTTCTCCTTGTCACAATTCTCAGGACAAAAGAGGCTGAATTCTTTTCCCGGAAGATCTTGCAGGACAGGAGTAGAAGCTGGGGTGGATGGCAGGATGGGGTCCTCAGCCCCTGCCTGGAAGGGATGGCAGGAGCCTGGGAGGAAACTGAAGATGCTGAAGATATTCTTGATAGGGTGATAGTAATGGAGATTGGGACAGCTTCAGAGCCTGCCATTGATCTCATCAGGGTGTGGTTTCAGCCAGGTATAAGGTTGTTAATGATTTAACTCACTGGCTAGGGAGGGATCCCAGCCAAATACTTTTCAATGACTGTATGCAGTGAAGGAAGGAGTTAAAGTTTAGCCCTGTTGCAGCAACTGCATATGTAGTGCAGCTCCAATTTGTACCACCACCAGGCTTTCCTCATTGTTGCAAGGCTTTTCCCAGGCAGATGAACCTAAAAATACACCAGCTCTGTAGTGAGGCTGCCTCTCGTCACCCGAAGGCTTTTCTCTCCCCTGGATAATCTCCCCTCTCTCCCCTTTGCCAATTACTGGCAGCTTGTAGCTGGTCCCTTCTTCACTGTTTCTTGTTGCTGAGAGCAGCAAGTGACTTGGAGGGGTTACAGGTAAAGGCTCTTTAGATGCCATTTCCCCTTTTGTGGGTCAGTTATTTGGGGGTTTTCAATCCCATGCCTTTTCTCCTCCAACCTCCCTTGCAAAAGTGCAAGGCTATAAAGCTCTTGGGATGTTTTGCTGGGAATGAACCTGCTAGGACCCTGTTGATGGAAGAGCAGGGATGAAATGCACCTCTGTGCTTGTTTGCATGTTTTAAACCCTGTCTGCGGCTGTTCCCGTGAGGGCTGCTGCTTTGTAGGCTAGTGCTGACTCTTGGACTTGCTGCCCGGATGAGTGGAGAGCTGGTCCTTAATGCTCTGTCCAGTCTTTGCCTTTTAAGGTTAGTTTTTCCATCTCAGTACTCCTGCTTTGTGCTATCAAAAGTGATGATTGTTTTCCCAAAGAGTGATCTCCCATCCCAAACAGAGTTTTTTGAGCATATTGCAGGACCAGGGAGCTCTCAGCCTTGGGGGATGAGTGCTGCTGCCCCTTTCCACCTCTCCAGCAGCCAGGAAGTGTGGGGTGTGTCCTTGGCTTGTTGCTGAAAGGCTTACTGGAAGCTGAGATGTGTGAATGTTGGCCATGCTGAGGTTGGTAACCCCCATCCAAGTCTTGCAGTGGCTGCAACCATCTTAGTGTGGCCTCCTTGAGATGAAACTGTGAGCAAATGTCCTTTCCAGGGGGGATGAAGGGGACTGGGGCGGATTTGGCTCTTGTGCTGGTTTTGTTTCTGATGGCAGGTTTCCTTCTGTAAATATGTGTGTGTGTGTAAATCAAAACACAAGCCTGTGGTGCTGTCTGGCTGGCAGCGAGGCCCCGCTGTGGGGTGAGCCCTGGGGATGCTCAGTGCTGCAGATCACTTGCTGCCCAGCGGCACAGCCAGGTGTATTGGTGGTCCTGCTCTCCCAGCTGGCAGGCGTGCAATCGGGCTGGGGTGAATTATTTTATTGCTGCCTGTTTCAGGGCAGGGATCAGCTCCAGGGTATCTGCCCAGGGTTTTCCATGCCTTTGGACTGCACTGGATGTGTTTGTGGTGCAGGTCTTGCTTTCTGGTGATGGCAGTCATATGGTGGCCCTGGACCGGGTCCCCCAGGGTGAGGTGCTACTTGGCTGCAGCCCCAGGGGTTTGGGTCCCCTGTAGTTTAAAGAGTGTGCCAGTGGAGGAGCTGCCCAGCCTTAGCTGCACTGTGACCTCTCCGTGGAACTTGGAGGCTGTGTGACAGCACGGAAATGTCCTTTGGCTGCTGCTCCCACGGGCAGGGAGCAGGGGCTGTGCTGGCACCCATGCTCCAGTACAGGGCTGCCTGCACCATGGCAGGCTTGAGCCCTGCTTTAGTTCAATCCACATCACTGAATCCTAAAGAAAGCAGACAAACTAACCATTTGTGCTGTTTTATTTTTATTAATCATTGCTGATGATTTTAAGCAGGACTGGACAAAACCACCACTGGTGTCAGGTCACTAGGACGAGATGTTGCTGCTGTAGTATATTTAGGAGCAGAAATCTCAGAGGAGCTCTGCAGAGTGTCATCTCTCAGCTCGCCCCAGCTCTGCCTCACTTTGCTCTTGTTCCAACTTCTGATTTGCAGTTCCCTACGTTAATTTGGGAATCTCCTGTTGGGCTTTCTAGCCCTGGTTTGTGGCAGCAGCTCGACCTCTAGTTCTCTCACCCACTTCCTGAAATAGAAGCAGTGAATCATAGAAATGCACCAAGAAAGCAAGTTCCCTGTCACGCTCTCTCATCTTGCTCTGGGTGGCATCCCCACGCTGCACCATTCCCATCTCCCCCGTTCCTTCTCTCCTTGGCATGTCACTGACACATGAATTTGATGTCAGTGCTGGTCTCCTTGCCAGGCAGCCACTGTGCTGTTCCTGAAGGGGCTCAGCATGAGAGCAGTGGCTTGGTGACAGCTGTGCTAGTTTCTTGGGGTGGGAAACCACTTTCCGGTTTCCTTCAGGAAACCCCAATGCCTGCAGCTGCTGGGCTGTGGCTTTCTGGGCTAACCAGTGGGTTTGTGCTGACAGTGCCACTCAGTCCCACATCAATGTGGTTTGAGGATAATAAGTTCTGATCTGGGGTGCTTGTCATTATTCTCTTACCAACAAGCTCAGAAAAAAATGAAGATTCTGGGCAGTATGAGTGTCTTCTGGGAATGCTCTTGCCCTGACAGTGTTGTGACTACCTACTCTTTGCTGGGAGGCTCCCAGTGTTGAAAAAGGTGGTAGGAATGGGTGATTAGGACCTGGGGATGATTTTCAGGGTGGTGCTTTTGTTGTCTCCACACCCACGGAGCTCTGTGGCACCTGGATTTGGTCTCAGGGCTGCTCATGTGCCATCATCCAAATGTCTCTTGAGATTGTTGCCCTGGAGGTGGATGTGTTGGGAAGTTGAAGAGAGCAGGGTGAGGAGCACTGTGGGCAGAGACAGGTCTGCAGAGAGGGTTTGGAAGTGGTGCGGATGCTTTGCCCAACATATCTGGGGCTCAGGGGAGCTGGCAGGGGTGCAGGGGTGGCCAGGACTGGGCTTGCCCTGAAAAAGGAGAGAAGGGTCTTGTGTTTGTTGGGAGTTGGAGAAGGGGTAAAAAAGTTTCTGCCTTTCCTTATATCTCTCCCAGTCTCGCTCTGGGGCTTGGGAGGGGAGCAGCAGAAGTGAAGGATGCTATATGGAATGTTGTGGTAGCTGTATGGCTCACTTGCTGGCTCAGTGATGATGCAGCCCCCCCAAGGTTTGCATGTGGACTAGCTCGTGGGTCCCACAGCACTGCCAAGGGCAGGATGCTGAGGCTGGGACAGCCCCACACAGCCCTGCTGGTGTGGCAACTGGCTGCCCTCTGACATCCTGCCTTGCCAGGGATTGGATCTGGCAGAGCTGCCAGTCACTGCGGGCCATATTTCCTGCTTGTGCCACTCCCTGCTAGGGATCCTCTTGGAGGTTGTCCTGGGCTGAGTCAGAGATGGACGATAAGGATAGGAAGGAGAGAGATAGAGAGAGACTCTACTCCTCCTCCACTCCCTTTTGGAGTGGCTTATCTGCATTGGCTGGGAAACTGAGCTGGTGCCCCAGCCATGGACCTTGGTCTCACCTCAGTGGATGGGTTGTGATGGTAGGATGGGCTGTGTGCTGGCAGGGGCGTTTGCACAACCCAGATTAGTCTAGGGGTGCTTATGCCTGTGTGATGAGGGTGGATTGAGAAGACAGGGATGGGGTGTAACAGAGGGGTTGCTAAACTGGTGCAGAGAGCAGAGCTGTGCACTGGTCTCCTGTGGCCATCTCCTCCCTGCTGCTGGGATGCAAAGGTCACCCTGGTGTGGGGTATTTGGCTGGCTCCCCACTGCTTTGCCTCTCCATGTTGGCGAGCCCCAGCTGTGACACAGCAGCAGGCAGAACATTCCATCCCCCCTGCATGTGCCCCCTTGTCCTTCTGGAGCCTCTGAAACCCGCTGCCTCATGTCTGGCCCTGTGTTTTCTAATGCATAGAAATGCCAGAAGGACAGGTTTGTCCTTGCCATGCCTGTGTGCCCCCTCCAGCCCCTCCTGCCGATGACCCTCCTGGAAGGCAGGTGGCAGAATGGTGGGCAACATGCCAGGGCTCTTGGCTCTCTCAACTCCTTTAAAAGGTGCTTTTGAGATCCTCCTCTGTGTAGGGGCTTGGGCTGTGCTTGCTGCTGGGATTTTGCATCCATTCCCATGACTGCCATGGAGTGTTATTGGAGCAGCTGGTCACAGTCTCTTCTGCCTGCTAGAAAAATGTGAAGCAGCAGTCTTCTGGGTGGGGTGGAACATGCTTGAGTTTGCAGGAAAGCTTCCTAATGCAACTTTTCTTGTCTTTCTCCCTCTAGGGTTGACTGGACTGGCCATGCCCATGATGCCCTGAATGCTGAGCACAGCAGAAGCAGAGGAGAGGGTATCCCATTAGCTCCTCCTCCCTCCCCTATCCCTTTAGTTTGGGTTTGTTTCTATTTATTTTGTGGCTGGGTTTGGGTACAGCCTTGGCTGGATGTGAGGCTGCTGCAATGTGGCTCCTTTGGCTCAAGCACCACTTGTCCATCCACATTTGGACCTTGCTGCTCTTGGGGAGCACCTGGCTACCGCTGGCGGAAGGCAGCCCCAAATCTCCCTTTAGGACTTTCCTGGTTACAGACTGGAGCTTGACACACTTGGTGGTCCATAACAAAACCGGGGAGGTCTACGTGGGGGCTGTCAATCGGATCTACAAGCTCTCCAATAACCTCACACTCCTGCGGACCCATGTGACGGGGCCTGTGGAGGACAATGAGAAGTGTTACCCTCCTCCCAGTGTCCAATCCTGCCCACATGGGCTGGTTACCACCAACAACGTGAACAAACTGCTGCTGGTGGACTACTCGGGGAATCGGCTGATTGCCTGCGGCAGTGCCTCCCAGGGGATTTGCCAGTTCCTGCGGCTGGACGACCTCTTCAAGTTGGGTGAGCCCCACCACCGCAAGGAACACTACCTCTCCAGTGTCAACGAGTCGGGCACCATGTCTGGTGTCATCATCGAGGTGCTGAATGGGCAGAACAAGCTCTTCATTGGGACGCCCATTGATGGGAAGTCAGAGTATTTCCCTACTCTTTCCAGCCGCAAGCTGATGGCCAATGAGGAGAACGCGGAGATGTTTGGCTTTGTCTACCAGGATGAGTTTGTCTCCTCTCAGCTCAAAATCCCCTCGGATACACTGTCCAAGTTCCCCACCTTTGACATCTACTACATCTACAGCTTCAGCAGTGAGCAGTTTGTCTACTACCTGACTCTGCAGCTGGACACCCAGCTGACCTCTCCTGACTCCACTGGGGAGCAATTTTTCACCTCCAAGATCGTCCGCCTCTGTGTGGATGACCCCAAGTTCTACTCCTATGTGGAATTCCCCATTGGCTGCGTGCAGGATGGCATCGAATACCGCCTGATCCAGGATGCCTACCTGACCAAGCCTGGCAAGGCTTTGGCCAAGTACCTGGGCATCTCAGAGCAGGAGGATATCCTCTTCACCATCTTCTCCCAGGGCCAGAAAAATAGGGTTAAGCCTCCCAAGGAGTCTGTGCTCTGCCTCTTCACGTTGAAGAAGATCAAGGATAAGATCAAGGAGCGTATCCAGTCATGCTACAGAGGGGAAGGGAAACTCTCGCTGCCTTGGCTCTTGAATAAGGAGCTGGGCTGCATCAACTCGGTAAGTTCCCACCCTGTCTTTACTCAAGCCAGACTATTTCTGGTTTCTGGTGGTGTTCTCTGACTGGACTTTTCCCAGTGATTTGACCTGAGCTGTGCTTTTCCTGTGGATTGGGGCAGTGTCAGTCAGTTGGGCTGGGAGGGTGGTTATGCTCAGGCCTCTGGGCATCTGCTGCAGCTGTGGAGTCTCTTGCAGATGGCATGTGTAGATTTTGTGTGTTGTGTCACCTGGGGCTTGGTGGTGGCCAAGCAGAAGGTGTTGGAAGCAGCAGGATGTGCAGGACAGGGAGCACAGACCTGATGGAGGGAGATGGGGAGGCTGATGATCCCAGCAGAAGTTGGTCAGATGTTCAGCATAGAGGGACCACATCCTCTCCATGGGGTGCTGGGAGGGCACAAGGTGCTGTCACTGAGGTGGCTTTTGGGAGTGACCGGTTAAACTGTCATCCAGAGATACAGGAGGTGAGTGCTGCTGTAATGGAGCAGTCATTCCCAACTGAGGGAGCACTTCCCTCTGTCCCCAGAAGTGTTTTCCCACCTGGTTCTCACCTGGGTGCCTCTGCTCCCTGCTGGTGTCTCAGCTGCTCAGTGTGGGACTTCTCAGTTGTGGTGGCCAGGGGACCTCCCAGCTTGGCTCCTGGGGTTTGTTTTCTCATTGAACTGTTTCTGTTACTGCATTCTTTTCTGGGTAGTGTTATAAACCACAAGTAGTTGCTGGAGGCTACAACTCCAGGTGATGGAGAGGTCATAGGCTGGATAGTCCCCAGGTAGGCTCAGATACGGGGCTGAGGCAGGCTTGGGCTGCTGGTGTGTGTGTTTGGGATGGTCTGGAGGTCCTGACCCACCTGCTGTCACCCACCTTGCCCAAGTCCCGCTTGTTGGTGTTCAGCACCCATTAGCAAGCCCCCAGCCCTGCTCAAGCAGGGCTTTGGGTGCAGACAGGTAGGCAGGGGGGTCCCTGTGGAGCAGCCCTGCTTTCTCTCCCACTGTCCTCACCGCTGCTCTGAAGGAGACCTCTAACAGCTGCCTGACAAAGTAAAGGGTTTGCTGTCAAGAGTGCTGGGCTCACAAATCAGATTTTGGCTTTGAACTAATTCAATTTTGCTGGAAAATGATGAAATCGTTACACGGCTGCCTGTTGGGTTGTGCAGCTGCTGGCTGTGGAGTTGCTGCTGCCTCCTGCACTGCTGGCTCACCTCTCCTAGTGCCCCACTGATGCCATGTCTCCTGGATTTGGGGACGGTACTCTGCCCCTCTGCACTCTAGGGCTGGTTTTAAGCTCTGATGATCCTAGGATTGCTGGCTGGTGGCCAGGCCCTGGGAGTAAGTGGATCTCAAGGTACTCTCTGGGTCCTGCAGATATGGCTCTTGTGGGGTGGAAGGATGTGCACCATGATGAGGAGGCTCATGCTTTTGTATGGGTTGGGCTGGGGAGTGACACCCTCTCCCAGGGGAACCAGATGTTTTCTGTCCCAGTCCTTCTCCAGCTGCCAGGCAGAGTGGGGCAAGACATGACTACATGACTGGATCATACGTCAAGACCTCAGCTCCTTGCTGTGTTGAGCACAAGCCAAACCAGACCACTGGAAGTATGTAGCCTCTTTCTGGCAGGAATTTCTGTGCCCCTAATAAAATAAAGCCACCTCTGGGGTGAGTCTTGGCAGTGATGGGTCTCTCGGTGGTGAGGACTGGCCAGAAAATAAAGGACATGCTGGTTTTTTTATTTTTAAGGAGGCAAAATGTAATTGCTCTACTCAGTAGTTGCTTGGGATTTACACCCTATCCACATGGAAATGTGCAAGGAGCTCTCTTGCTCTGCTCCTTCATAGCAGTAAGGGGTTGAGGCTGGTCCATGCTGGAGGAGGTTTCGTCAGTACTGCTGTTGCAGACCTCAAGCAGTGTAGGACCAATGGATATTCATCCCCAGTGCTGCAGGGTAGCTCTGATTTTCCAGAACTGGTGCTGGAGCCAGGAGAAGAGGCTACCAGACTTGACAGATAGCTCAGGAGATGTTAGTGATTCCTCTCCAGTGCTGGTCAGTGGAGTGAATTCCTGCTTCCCATTTCTCTCTTCTTCCTTCTGGGATCCAGTGATCTGGAAGTGGGAAGGGAGCTGGCTCTCTAGGGAGACTCCTCACACTGATGCACTCAAATCTGAGCATGGACTTCCAAATGCAGCAGAGGCACTTTGTGGAAGCACCCAGGCCACTTCCCTGTGCCAGCCCCTCTGCTTAAATCAACCCTGAACCTCTCCAGAGGCTTTGCTGCTCCCAGTGTTTCACTGGTGTGTAGCCAGGCTCTTTTCTTCGCCTTTGCAGTGCAGGGCTGGGAGGTCTTTGTGCCTGTGGCCAGATGTGCTCAGTGCATCTTCCCATGCTCCTGTCCCCAGACTGGGGGAACAAGGACTGGTGTAGCAGGGCTGGGAAAGGGCAGTGGGCTGGAGCTGGAGTGCAGATGTTGCAACAGGGAGTTATTTAGAGCTCCTGGAGCCCTTGATTCCTGGGCTGCCAGTGTGGGCACAGCCAGTGCCTGGAGCCAGCAGAATGTGGGCATCAGCTTTCCCTGGGCTACCCCAGGGAGAAAATGAATTTTGACTCCTCAGTAAGGCTTGCTGCCCAGCTTGCTGGCAAAGGACAATGGCTGGTGACAAACTGGCTGAAAGTGGGCCAGGATAAGCCAAATCCTTTCCGGGGCAGCCAGAGAAATGCAGGTGGTAACAAACTGTACCACACTCGGATTATTCCTGAGTAGCGATTAATACAAAAAAAGCCTGGCATCCTAACCTGGCACGTAGTACCAGCCTCCTGTAACTTCCTCCCTGGCTCTTTGCATCCCTCCACATCCTCCATCGCAGCCCCTGGAGGTGCACAGGGGGATGGGGTGAGCCTATAATGGTGTTAACTGGCGAATTACTGGCTAATTAATAATGCTGAGTGATGCGAGCCTTGTCTTGCTGTCTGCTCCCTCATTGCTTTCGTAAGTGGGCTTGAAGGGAGGCAATGAGACAAGGCATATCAGGAGACACCCGCTTCTGCTCCCTTGGTGCTGTGGGCCTGCTTTCCCCCTCCTTCACGGCCCTTTCCCCAGGAAATCTGAATTTCCTGACCCTGTTTTGGGGAGGAAAAAGTAGTGCTGTGAGAGAGAAAACTGCTGTGCTGTGCTGATAGCAGCCCTGGGGTGTTTGAGCCTGGGCAACTGAGAGGGGTGCAAAAAAAAAAAGCATGGAAATAAAAACAAAAGTTAAAAATAATTGAAAAAACAAACTGCAACCCTCCAAAAGAAACACCGCATCCCCCCTTGCAGTAGGCTGAAGTCTGTGATCCCTGCAAAGACCCACGCAAATGTGAGAGTGGACAGATCCTGACACCTCCTGCAGATTCCAGTATCTCTTGCAGATCCCAGCATCCACAGGCTGAAACGCTGCAAGGTCACTGGCCCCTGCGTGCCATGGTGCGTGTCGGCTGGGGGACAGCTGTCCCCCTCTGTCCATCCTTCCCTCCATCCCCCTGCCTTGCCTCTCCCTGCAGCCTGCATCTGCCAGAGATGTTGGTGAGTTCCATAACCCCGGCACTGCTGCCCTTGGCCCGACCTCTCTGTGCTGCCTTCGCTTCCCCATCGAGGCAGTTTGCTGTTAATGAGCTAATTGTCGGCATAATTATTTATCGAGGTGGTGTCGGCATGGCGGCGGCGGGAGTTCCTCGGTCCCAGAGCGCAGCTGTATTTGTCATTTCCCAGAGAGTATGTTGAGACAAAGCAGAGAGCAGTAAACACCATAAACATCTCTCCTCTTGCATATTCAGCAGCCTTGGGGTTGGCGAAGCTGCAGATTGAGCTCAGAGAGAGCAGAACCTGCACCCAGGGTGCCGAGGCTTGAATACCTTTATGGCATTGCCCTGGATGCTTCTGCTACTGCAGATGGCTGGGTGGAAGGTGCTGGGGTTTATTTAGGCTGTGGGGGACAGAATCTTTTCCCCAGCAAACACCTGAGAAATCCCAGGTATTTGGATGGGAGCTGTGTATTGGCTGGAACATCCCTTGCATCTCACTCTTATGATTAGGAAGATAATTTTCTAGGATCTGCTGTTTTAAAATTCCTAGTCTTGTGATGCAGAGAAGGATGCTTAGTATGTGTGTTGGCCAATGGATAGAGGAGAGCAAGGCTGGCATTCAGTGGATGAGTGGAGAGGTTGTGATTTCCCTTCCCTCTTTTTCTTGGGGTTTCAGGGACGCATGGTGCCCCATGTTCCTCTTTCGGGGATTCCCGCATCTTTCATGACTGGCTGAAGGAGTTCCCCTAGTTCGGGGAAGCATGAACAACAGTCAGGTGGGGAAGAGAGTTGATCTTTGTACATTAACTCAACACTCAAAACCAGAAGTTAGAGTAATTGAGGGAGCAGCCCAGCATCCCCAGAGTGTCTGGTGGGCTGAGTGTGACTGGTCCTTCCCTTTTGGAAGGCTGGCACAGCATTGAGTTCCTGCTGCAGCAGAGAGGGAGACCACTGGCCTTGGAGCTGCAATGGGGGCACGGTGAGGAGGGTGAGGAGCCTTGCCATGGGAGGCTGATGTACCTGCAAGTGTATTGTGCTGGGGCATGGAAAAGTGCTGTATTTTCTCCCCTCCACATGGGTGACTGTTGGTGGGAGCTGGTCTGGGCTGATCCTTGCTTCCCAGGCAGTGATGAGTGGGAATTACAGAGGTCTGTACTGCCTTTGCCTACGTGGAGCTTGGGAGATCGACATTTTCCCATATGCGCTGTACACATGTGGTATGGATTTAAAACCCCTTGGGGACTGGCATGCATTTGGAGCCTGCTGCTTGCCAAAAAACCTCTCTCCCCTTTAAATGCAAAATTATATAAGGAACCTTGTGAAGTGGAAGAATCCTGTGACCGGAGCAGGATATCTCCCTGTCAAGCCATGCCTGCCTTGCTGCTTTACCCTCCTGCACCCAGGCTCTCTGCCACCCTTGGGGATTTGGCAAAGCTCTTCACTGCCTGGGACAGAACAGGGATTTTGCTAGTGCTGTGGCCATGTGAGTCTGTTGCCTCGTGTGGAAACACTGGGAGGCCCATGTGCCCACCAGGCAAGGCAGCTGTGGCTGGGGTCTGTTCTGCTCAGCAAATCAGGGTGAGGATGCTCGAGGTAGGGGTGAATGCTGTGGAGTTGGTCCTGATCCCACTCTCTGGCCTGCATCTCAGCTTTCACAGGGGGCATCCCTTTGCCTTTGCCTTGCCCATGGTTGGACTGTCCTTGGTGGAGGTCCCTGCTGTCACAGCCGTGAGAGTGGAGAGAGGTCACTGCAGCCCTGCTTCTGCCTTTCCCTGGGCAGAGGGAGAGCTTGCAAAAGCTTCTCTCAGATCTGTGGGCTCATGCTGAACTGAGGAGGCAGCTGGCTGACCCAGGCGCCTTGTCTGGGGCAAGGCAGCATGGAAAAAATGTGGGGATTTCCCGAGGGCGTTCCTGTGGGAGGAGGAGCAGGGCTGGCAGGTGGATAGTGTGTTTGTTGGAGACTTTGCTATGTCAAGTGAGGCTCTTCCAGGAGCCCTGACTTGTTTGCCTTGGCATGGCCTTGTCTGGGAAGTGTTTTGTCTGTGGGGGAAGGCTGGGGTGCAGGATTCAGCCCCTCCTGCCTCATTGCCAAGCTGGTGTGGTTTTTTTTTTTTTTTTTTTTTAAGCTAATGCTGGGATGAAGAGGAGAGATGTGTGTGTGCGGGGGAGCTTGTGCTGGCATCCCATGTGCTGAGATGGCATTGGCAGGGATGGAGTGGGAAGCAGGGATGCTCCGCTGGCTCCTGCTGTTTGTAAGTTTTGCTCTGTAGAATGCAGAGAACAGAGAGCCTTGATCTTGGTCTGCAAAGCCTGTTCAGATGTAGGGAGGGCCTGCATGCAGTGGATCTGTCCCAAGTGCCTTACATCAGTGTGTAGGGAATGTTAGGGCAATATCAATTCATGCCTTCCCTTGTCTGCTGTGGTGGTTGGCTGTGGTAGGAGGCTGCCAGAGGTGCTGTACTTGTGGGGTGAAGGTGGGAAATGGCTGATTGCCATCTGTGGCATCAACATGTTGAGGCATTGGCAAAAAGCTCATCTCTCCTATGCTTTCTTCCAACAGCCGCTGCAGATCGACGACAATTTCTGTGGCCAGGATTTTAACCAGCCGCTGGGTGGGACTGTCACCATCGAGGGGACTCCACTCTTTGTGGATAAGGAGGATGGGATGACCTCGGTGGCTGCCTACGACTACAGAGGACAAACTGTTGTCTTCGCAGGCACACGGAGTGGGAAGATCAAAAAGGTAGGAAAGCCCTCAGTGATGCTGATGGGAGGGATGACCTCTTGCCTCACTGGCTGTTTGCGGGGTGCAGGTTGGGCTGGGCCTCTGTAACAGAGTGACTTGATGTATTTGGGGTAATGTGCAAAGGGCCAGTGAGGGGCAATTTCCCCTTTCTTCTCTCTGCCAACTGAACTTACAAACCTCTGCCTTTCTGAAGGGTTATGACATTAGGAAATTGAGTCCTTGCTTATGGTTGATCACAGCCCATCCTGTCATGTCTTGGGGGCAGGTGGGATTGGCCTAGGGCTGCCACGAGGCAGGCTCTGTCCATCTGGATCCTCTGTCCATCTGGCCTTGTCATTGACCTGAGCAAGGTGGGCCGAGGTGGGTGCTGATGGCTCCAGCCCGGCGAGGGGAAGACTTCACTTCCTGTGCCTCGCCACGGCACAAAAGGCTGCTTGTCGGTGGCAATTAGCAAATAGCTCCATGCGTGTCTTTCTCTGCCTGCATCTCCACAGGGCACGGATTTCCTGTTATCATAACATCATGCCTATAATTACAGCTGTACATGCCCTGTATAAACATAGCTTCCATTAACACATCCTCAGCCAGGGAAAGGGCACATGAAGGTCCTGGTAGGGTCCCTGCTATGGACCAGAGCTTGCCTGGGGGGTTTGACCCATCTCTCTGTCACTTGCAAAGTGCTTAAGTACTCTGTTTTGGGCACAGGATTCTGCATTTTTGTTACATCTCCTGATCTGTGCTGGCCAGGGTGCCCTGTAGGAGGCAGAGAGGTTTCCCTGGCAGGAATCTGGAGCAGGATGCTATTGTGTAGTCCCCAAATGTCCTACTCACTCTGCCCCTGTTCCCCCACGACCCCTGACAGACCTACTTTTGCCCCTGCCTATTAGCAGTGTTTTTGGGGCATGGGCAACACGTGTTGATGTGGGGGGCAGGATGGAGGGGTTCTCTCTAGCCCCACATGTTCTACTTGCTTTTCTGCAGTCCTTGGAGGGGTGCACAGCAGCAGTAGGGCTGTCGGGATGGAGGCAGCTTGTCCTCCCGTCTGGATCGATGAGGAATCCAGAGGGACTGGTGTCATATTGCTGTCGGCTTCTTCTGCCGCTGGGCTCCAGATGGGAGCTTTTAGCTGGGGATGGGAAGGGAGGAGCATATGGGAGGAGGGTTCAAAAAGCCTCAGCAACAGTGATACACCTCTAGTTTCTCAGTTATCTAGCGAGGCCAGTGGTTGTTTTTTTGATGGCAGATTGGATTTTTCTTCTAACCGCTTTTTTCAGTTTTTCCCTGGTCTTTGCACTTTCAGAGCCATTTGGAAGGGGTCAACTAGTGTGGGTGCCTGGTTGGTGCGTGGGCTGCATGCTGCAGCCATGACTGCAGCCAGAACTTGATGCCCAGTGTGGTTTGAGAGTCCTTCTTCTTTGCAGAGCTTTCTCAAGCTCTATTTTTCCTAGTTTTAAACTTAGCTCCCCAAAGAGGTGGTGGAGCTCTCTGGCCCTGGCAGGGCATGAGGACATGGAGCTGGCGAGACTCAAGAGATGGGTCTCAGTCCTGTCTCAGTGCTGGAATGCTGTCTCGGTTTTATTGGCTTATTCTAACTGGAGCCTCCAGATCCCCTGGTGTTGCAGGGCTCTCTAAATGGCAGCATGGGACCACTTTGCAGGCTCCAAGTCCTGCGCCATGAGGTCCTCTCCTTGTCCCTGCAGTGACCTTGAGGTGGGCAGCCCAGCCCTCCTGCGGCAGGGGCTGCCTGGCAAAGTGCTGCCTCAGCAGCTACCTGATCCTGCTGCTTGGCTGCCAGGGCCGGAGGCAGGGGAAGGCGAGGAGAGGCTGCTGACCTGTCTTTGAGTGGAACCAATGTGTCCCCAGCCAGGGGATGCAATACCTGGCAGGGGTTCAGCAGAGTGTAGCCAAGGTGGCTCCTCCAGGCAGAGAGGATGTGTGGGAGAGTGTGGGAGGGTGCAACCTTCAGCAGTGGTTGCAATCCCTCTGCTTTTAAGCTGTTAGTGTTTCCCTCCATCCCCTTGGCAAATATCCACACTAGGCTTGATGCAGCCTGCTGGCTCCCCTGCCCTTTCCAGAAGCCCTGGCGTCTCCTCTGGGAGAGGAAGGGCTTCACTGACAGCTGGGTGCCCTCCTCCCCACCCCCAGGAGCCCTGTAATGGATGCTGCTCTGCTGAGGGGCACCAATCTCGCCATCTGGGCCGGGGTAAGGTCAGGCCAGAGTCACTGCTGCGTCTGGCTTTTCCTTGGATGGCAGCTTCCATGCCCAGCATTTGTCCAGACTGTAGCCTGCAGACAGAGCCTCCCTTTGTCCCCCCAAAAAAGCCATGCAAGCCTGTGGCTGTCTTGCAGCCTCTCCCCAGCCCTGCCACCAACAGTTGCCGTCTGGAGGGCAGGGTGCTGGGCAACACCTGCTGCCACCACAGCTGCAGAGAGACTCCAACTTTGAAGGGGTGGAAGGATCTTGCAGGCAATGTCAGGTTTGCAAAACTGTCTGCAGGACAGGGGCTGTGGGCTGGGATGTGGAGGCACCGAGAGGGGATGGAGATCACAACCCCTGGGATGGCTGAGCAGGCTGCAGCAGCAGAACCCATGGCAGGCCAGTCTCAGCTTGTCCTGCAGCGTTACTAGGCAGGCAGTTATCTTTGGCTGATCCCAAGTTATGTGGAGAGGCCAGGCTTGGAAAGCCCTCGGTCCCACGTGCTCGCTGTCCTCCGTGCCAGCAGTCATGGGACTGGGGTACTCGGGGAATTCCAGCCATGCCCAGGTGAACAATGCAGGGATGGGTTCCAATGCTGCTGGAGCTGGCACTGAACTGCTTCCTCTGTACTCCTGAGCTGGCACGACAAGGGCCTGGTCTTTGCACCCTGTAGTCTGAGAGGGTTGTGGATGGGGAAGTGACATGGGGACGTGACCCATGAGCATGCTGCAGCAGGAATATCAGGGGATGTTTTTGAAAGGAAAATGAAGTTTGTGTCCTAATGGTTGAGTTTTTCCTGGAAACCACCTGTCCTCAATTGGCAATGTTTTTATTGGGCAGTTACAATTTTCCCATGTTGTCTTTTCTATTTTTCAGGTGGGTAAGAAGCTGTGTGTGATTGCAATGGGAGTGCTCAGTCATGTGCTGGGAAGGCACGTTTGACACTGCACCCGTTTCAGCTCTTGAGCTGTGTGTGCCAAAGACTTGATTTTGAGTGTGCTTGAAATGTTATATGGAGAGAGGGAGGAAGAGTGATACTAAGGGGGGTGCGGTGATGGAACCCCTCCCAGTAGTTGCACCGTGCTGGGCTGGAAGCTGGAGCAGTGGGACATTCTGGGAGGTGCAGCACAGACCCGGCTGCCCTCCTTCACTGCCATCTGCTCCTTGTTATGCAAACACAGCACCGCCTTGGGGCTCTGCTGAGCTCAGTGTAGCCCTCGTGGGTTGACCCAGTTTTGGGTGCTGTCTGGTTATTTTTGGGGGGATGAGCTGAGTTCCTCTCTCAAAGCAATTGGTGGCTCCCTGCCCACAGCTGTCCCTGGCTGCTGCAGAATGGGGAGGCTATGAGCTGTCCCTTTTGCCACAGCCCTACAGGAGATACCCAGCGCCACTGGGGATCCAGGCACTGAAGATCCCTAAGGCAGGTGTAGTTACAGGACAGTGCAGCCAGTGCATCCCAACCAGGATAGCATCGGACTACACATTCCTTGCAGCCAGCTGAGCTCTCATTTTTTGGGGATTATCTGTCTCCCCAGTCACCACTGCGATCCCTGTAACTCCCTGTTCTGTCCTGGAACTGCCTGGCCTTGGGCATGAATGCATCGTGTCTCCATTGGGAATCTGCTCCCCACCTGGAGCTTGTGCTTGCCATGGCTTGTTTATTCTCTCCCACAGAAAGCACAGCTGAACTGGGCCTGTGTCTTGCTGCTTTGATTTCATTTCTTTGATAATAATAATGCTAATAATACTACCAATAATAAGCTCTTCATACTAAGTGGGTTATCCTCATCTCTAACAGCAGGATATGGTGTTCCTCTCCTGGCCTGGAGAGGGTCGAGGGGCTCCCCTGCAGCTCCCTGTCCTGTGGGCAGGGTGCAGGCACCTGTGGATGGTGCTTTGGGGGAGCAGATTTGACAGCCTGTTGAGGCACCCCCCTTGAGTTCTCTAAAAGCTTTGAATTAAAGATGCTTCAGTGTGTTCACAACCCTTGGTGTGTCTGGACAGCAAATGGGTGCTGTGGGGAGAGGGAGTTGCTGACCAGGGCCTTTTTCGGATTTCCCTTGTGCCTGCTGGCTCCCTTCTATCACAAAACCCCCATATGTTGGCCTCCTGGGAACAATGCATGACCTGATCATGGTCCATGTGAGCTGGGAGAAGAAGCCATCAGGCTCCCTACCCACCCTGTCCCCACGGACCCTTTTGCATCACCCTCTGCTTAGCGCTCAGGGTAAGCAGCTCTGGCTGAAAAGGGGCCCTTTGTGTCTCGGCCGTGAAATCCGTCTCCTGGAGTGCACGGAAGGGCTTGGCCTGCCTCGTGACCCTGCTGCTGGCTACCCTACTTACTGCCTGTACCTTGGCTGGCTTTTCTTTTGGGGTGTATGTGGAGGGACACAGGACAGATTTGGGGCATGAACCCTGCCCTGGCCCTGGTGGTGTCAGCCGATGACCCTTGAGGACTCCCCAGGCATCGACCCCTGCACAGCCCCTGGAAATGCTCTCCTGCTCGTGCTGCTGCCTCTTCCCAGCTGCCTGCCCGGCACAAGGGCCTTTTGTTCCTCCTGCCCTCTCCTGCTGTGTCCCCATCCCATCCTCTGGAGACCCCTGGCTGCCTCCCCACATGCTTACAGCCCCCGCGGGCGCCCGTGCTCAGCCCCGTGAGAGAGATGCACTCCTTGGAGCATGTGCCCGTGCCTTTCCCGAATCAATGGCAATAATTTTATTGGCATGACAAGGTAGCCGACGGTTGCCAAAGTGTATCCATCAAATACCTCTTGGCGGCTCCCCGCCCCCTCGAGAGCTCTCGCTGGAGTCGTTAAGCTGTTTTAATCAAGGTGGAGGCTGGAGAGCAGGCGTGTTAAGTGAATGGGGTGGTGGGGAGGGGGCGGCGGAGCCTTCCTGTCCCCTTGCTCGTGGCAGAGAGCGCTCGGCATCGCCCCATTGCTGCTGAGCAGGAAGGGGCCCTGCTCGCCCGGCGTTGGGCTTTGTTGCGCCGCCCGACTCTGAACAGGATGTCTCATTGTTGGAGGAAACAATTAGAAATTCATCGTGAACCGCTGGCCTCTGGGATCTGCCGGGGCGGCAAGGCCGTGGCTCCAGGCAGCTGCCAGCTTCGTCCTGGGGTGACTCCTGGAGGGGAATGCCACTGAAGTTCCTGCTTCTGCCTCGTGCAGGATGGACGGGATGAACGTTTCCAGGCTCCTGGCACTCCGAGGGCTGCTCCAGCATGCTCGTACAGCCCTGGGGGAGGAGAGGAGGTGTCGGGGGACACACTGCCCTCAAAGCCCCCTCCCTCCACCCTCCGTGTCCCCAGGCTTTTTGACTCACAAGCCACACCTCTCTCTCTTCTTTCCCCCTCATCCTCTCCGCTCTCCGTACAGAGCCAGCAGGTGAGGGAGGCCTGGGAGCCTGGCGCCCGGCCAGCCGGGAGGCAGCAGCAGCCAGCCCTGCTCCAGCCTTCGCTGCCGAAAGCGCTGACGGTGCGCGTCTCGCCGCTCCCTGGCGCCGGGTGCCCGCAGGCAGCCGTGTGCCTCGCCCCCATCCATCATCCGGGCGCCCTACGGCAGCGTGGCTGCTGGACTTTACCGGTGTCAGGCAAGGTGACTTTTGGGCAGCAGTGCCTTGTGAAAGCCGAAGGAGGCTTGGGGATGGAGGTGGATCCCAAAGACCCTGTGCCTTCAAAAGGGGTAGTGGCTGCAAACCTGGCTTCTGTAATTGCTGTGCGAAGGAGTTTGAGGGCAAAAGGCTGCTTGGCAGCCCCTCAGGACAGGTCGGTGCTGCACTGCAGGGTATGCTCAGGAGCTGGCGGGTCCATACCAGCAAAACACGGCAGCATCACCCTCACAGCTGGTCCCTGCAGACCGTCCTGTACTCTGGCAGGGGCTGCCACCCTGGAAGTATTGTGGAAATAAGGCTGGGAAAGGAAAATCAAGAGCCTGTGGGAGTTTGTGTCTGTGTGCCTCGCTGGTCCTGCCCCTGTTGTTACAGGACTGTGTAAGGCACTGGTGGCCATGCCTTTGCAGTTCTGAGAGAAAAAGGCGGATGAGTGATCTTTGGGGTCGTGGATGGGGATGGGGCAGATGAGCGATCTTTGGGGATCGCTGGGGTCAATGCTGAGTCCCCATAAATGTTTGGATCGCACTTCTTGGAGGCTATTGTTAGGAAAAGGAGTGTGTGAGCTGGTTGGGGGCATGCAGTGCCAGCAGCGACCAGTGGATTTTCCCTCCTAGCTGGTGGGGTTGGTTTGGTTGCTGAAGCGTGAAGCTGCTAAACATTTTCTTCTGCGTCTCTCTGCTGCTGAAGGAAGGGCTGTGGCCCCTGACTGTAACCTCTATTCTTTTAGGAAGAGCGGGAGCATGGCTCTTGTTTTGGACTGTGCCTCCTGCTGGGGACCTCTGTGGTGGCCTCAAGGGGACAGGGCAGGGGGAAAAGTCATCCCATTAAAATGGAAATGAGCTGGGAGGGCCCAGCTCTGTTGGGTCCCTCCTGTTGGAGCCATTGTGCCTATTCATTGGCTAACTTTCACAAACATTGACTAATTTTGGCTTTTCAGGTGGGAGAATGGCCCTTAACCTCCCACCGAAGGCAGCAAGGGAGGATATCTTGGCTCATCAGGAAGGCAGCAGTTTGGGAGGCAGGGACTGTCGGTATGCCTGGTGTGAAGGGGCAATGCTGGTGTCCTGCTTTGCCTTTGTGCAGGCCCATTACCCCAGATTTAATGGTGCCTGAAGAATTTGCCCCCACCCCCTGGCCTGCTAGAGGAGGGAGGATGTGTGCTTAGCAGAAACTCAGGCAGCTCCAGTGTTGTCTGGGTCTCTGCGTGTTCCAGCCCTGCCTCAGGTAGAGACATGACCGCAGGGAAGGTCAGATATCCCCATGAGCTGACCCCCCTGCTTTTTCCTTCTGGGCTGCGAGGAAAATCCATCACAGATCAAGAGCAAGGTGGAGGTGTGGTATGGCACTCTGGGGATGCAGGATGCCCCTTAGTGGTAGCTGGATCCTGTAATCCATCTCTGAGACTTTGATACATGCGTGATCATTTGTCTCCAAGTCCAGGCAGGGATGGAAGAGTCCCAGGCTGCTTGGAAGAGCTGCTGTTTGGCCTCTTGTTGTCCCCTGCCCTTGTTAATTACAGGCTTTTCTGAAGTGGAACGGGAGAAAGGATGCTAATGGCAGGCTGGTACTGATCGGGAAGGCTGCAGAAAGGTGCTGCATGTGGTCAGTTTTGTGAAGTGAAACAGGAATAGAGGAGCTAGGGTGAGTGCTGGGTGCTGGTGAGGGTGCAGACCCGTGGGACAACGTCCCTGTTTCTCTCTGATGCTTTCCCTGGATGGCTTGTGCTACCAGAGCTGATCCTGGCACCTCCCTGCTCTTTGTGAACCCATGGACCAGCTGCTAGCACGAAACCTCCCTGTGGCAGTGAGAGCAGTTTTCTACATGGGAAGCAAGTGGGAAAGTTTTATTTAATGGATGCTTAGTTCTTTTAATGCCATTTAGCAGCTGGAGAGAAGGAAGAGAGGCAGTGCTGTGTGACAAGCCAGCTCTCTGCAGACAGAGAATGCGCTGAAGTAGTGGGGAGCATCCCTACAGTCTGGCAGAGAAAGGCAGGATAATGTGATAGTGCTTTAATTTATCCATGCTTTGTGCTCTTGAGGGCAGCATCGTTTGGTAGCTTTGTGCTGGGACAGATCTGGCATGACTGGGGTGCTCAGCCCTGAGATGCAAGGAGAGGGATGCAAGCAGGGGTTCTGCTGGTAGAGCAGGTGCTGCAGAAAACAGCTCCCTCCCACCATAATCCCTGTATGGGCAAAAGAAACAATGCTAAGCTGAAAAAAGGCAGCGTGGTTTTTATTAGCTACAACCCTAATGATGTATTTTGGATTGCTCTCCTGCGTGGATAAAAATTACTAGTCCTTGAATGAAGGGGAAATAAAAAAGTCTCTCTGACCTTGAAGCTGTTCGTTCACTTGTCTTCATTTCATTCCCCTTGGCTGAGGATGCAGGTCAGTTTTGGGTCCTATTTATAGTCTGCTTCGTTTGGTGGTTTTCTTTACAAAGCAAAAGGTTGTCACCTTTGTTTCTGATACTGCAGAGAGGAACTGCTCTAGGGAAAAGGAAGAATAAATGAGAAATTTCTCAGAGTGTTCCAGTATGCGGCAAGGCTTTGCAATCTGGAAAGATAAAAAACCCCTGGACTGCCTGCCTGAGCCCCTCGTGTGGAGGTAGCCACGGTCCATAGTGCCTTGAGAGATATGTAGTGATGCTCTTCTGTGCTGGCCAGTGGCTGCTGGGGCTGATCAGAGCCTTTATTTGCACCAAAACAGAGATAGTTTCCCTTTCCAGGCAGATTGGCTTATGTCCCCAAGTCTGGCATGGTTGGCTTTTGTTGAAACAACATGTGGGCTTGATTCTTCCCTTCTCCCACCCCCATGAAGGAAGCTGTGGCTGTGTTGTCCATCTTCACTGAAGCCACACGTCCACAGGAGCCTGACTGCTGAAGTTGAATCCCCTGCCTGTGCCTACATTTCCTCCTCCAGCTCTGTCCCTGGCAAACAGAGTTGTTGAAACAACAAATGTTGCCATAATTTAATTTTCAGGCAAACAGTAGTCCGGGGACAATGTTAAATTCATGAAACTGGCTTAATGCGATGGCATTTAATGAAGCAATTTGTGCACTAGCATGGCTGTACGTGGCTCTGGAGTAGCGGGGGTGCCACTCCACCCTGCTGGGCAGTCCCTCTTTGGAAACAGACTGGGACAGGTTGGTGCTCCAGGGTAAAGGAGGGGGGTTGTCTTGCTGCCCTCCAGGCTGTGTGTGCTTTTGTGGTGCAGCTTTCCTGCTGCTCCCTGATGCTGCCGCAGTGTGGTTTGGAAGCTGGTGGGTCCAAGCTCCGTGGTTTGGCCTGAAGGGAAGGTTAGATGAGAATATTTTGGAGCAGTAGGAGACTTGTCCTCTGCAGCCTCTGCTTTCCTTGGACTTTTTCTCCCTGTGTCTGGGGCTCTGGAAAGGTTCTTTGCCTCTCCCTGCCTTCTTAGTGGGCCAGATTGAAGCCTCAAATCCTGTAGCACCCTGTCTCCCATGCATGCAGTGCTGGCTCTTCCCTCCAGGGTCACCCTGGGTTGCAGTATCCCATCAGTTGTTAAGAGGCTGTTCCCTTTGGAGCAAGAATTAGGAACTATGGTGCACTGGGAGAGCACAGGCTTGGCTGTGGGGGGTTTACAGTTCATAAAGCAGGTGAGAAGAGGCAGTTTGGAGGGTGGAGAGATTGGCTGCTTGCTCCAGGGGTGGATTGGATTTGTGCCATCTCTCCAACATCCCTTGGGCATCCTGGCACCAGCAATGTGTGGGCTTCTGCTGTGTCCTAGGAGAGGGTTCCCTGCCATTTCTTTCTCCCCTTGATTGATAGAGCCCTGTAGATCTTAATTATGTGCTGGCATCTGCAGAGCAAACCTGGCGCTGCTATAGCTGGAGGCTTAATGCTGGTAATGCTGCTCCACGGGCAGGCAGTTCCCAAGGTAAGGGGTTTCCTTGCCTTTCTAGGGACAACTTTTAGTCCTTGCTGGATATGATGGACCTCTGGAGGTATGGGAGTGGGAGCTGGACTAGTGACAGGTGAAGGGACGATGTTAAATGTACACGAGATTTTGGTGTGGCTGTTGTTCAGTGGAGCTCAGGGAGGAGGGAGCTGGAGACACATGGATGTCACTACCTTGGAAAACCCCTTGTCATGTTTTTCCACCTTGAAGATACAGTATCCATATGTATCCAAACAGGGCTTTTCTCACCTGCAGTCCTCCCTGCCCTTGCATCCTCCCAACCCTCCCGGCAGCAACTCCAATCAAAACCTGAGCTCCACCAAACTCATGTCACTGCTCATGCTCCTCCCAAGCAGGACTTAAAACTAAACTTTTACTGAAAGACAGTCAGATCTTTCTGAGGATGGTTTTTTGGAAAGCAGAGGTGCTTATGGGCAAGTTTGAGGTCTGTAGAGAAATTTGCAATCCTGCTGATCTTGGAGGCTGGGTCAGCGCCTGGCTGTTCTCTTGTTCCCCTGACTTCTTGCTTTCTGTTAACAGTGGTCAAAAATTAATTGGTAGTTGTTGAGCAGAATGCAACTGAAAAAATTAATGGAGGAAAATATGATGCAGTTTGATGTGTGCATGCATGTGTATCTCTCTTTCTACATATGTATTTATTTTTCTTTGAACGTTTCCAGAAATAGGTCTATGGCTTGGCCAGGGTGACTGCATCTGTAATTAGCTAGGGAGAGTGAGTGTCTTGGTGACAGCCACACAGAAATGCTCAGCATTCCTGACGAGGATGTCTTGATACGGGACCTTGGAGGCATCTAGAACTGGCAGCTTCCTTGGCAGAGGGAGGGGAGCAGCCTCTGCTCCCCTGGATGGGAACACTGGATCAGATTGGGCTTACTGCCACCAGCCGTGGTTTCCTGGGGGAGGGTCATGCTTGGGATGGTTATTTGAGAACTAAGCAAAGTCCCTTAAAAAGACCCAAACCCATGAAAACTGCACCTCACCTGCCTGGCTCATGCCAGCTGATCCCCACCCTGTGTGAGGGATGGGAACTTCCCAAACTGAATTCTCCCTTTATTTCTCCAGGATTACTCTGTGTTGGTCTCCTTCTCTTTCTGGTATGTTTATAGGCTCAAGGGATCTTGTTTTTACACTCAAAATTTAAAATTAAAGATGTGTTTCTAGTAGGTGAGATAAACACTCCCTATCTCAGCTGGGGGTTTCCTTCCTGCCTCTCCTTCCCTCCTCGAATCTGCCAGTGGGAAAATGTGAGCCTGTGGCTGGAGCACTTAACCTGGGAATGAGCTTCCTGGGCTCTCCCAGGGGCATGAGTCAGCTTCAGTGCAGGATGTGTGAGCTTTGGCTTCTTCCTTCAGTGGCTTCTTATTTTGAAAGAGGGCAAAAAAAAAAATTGCTGCCTTTGGCATGGAGATGGAGGAGCGGTGGGGAGGGGTAAATGTACTTGTTTGAGCTTCAAAGTGTGATTCACCCTGGTGGCTAAGGGTACACCATATGGTGATGTGGTGCTGCTGCCCATCTGCAGGTGCTCTCCTAAAATTGTGGTAACTCAGTTGTATGGCAGCGTCAGCATTTCTGGCTGAAGGCTGTGGCAGGGCTGGCACAGCCTGGGTTGGCACCCACCACCTGTGGTCCCTGCTGGGTGGGCTGCTTGGTGTGCCTTGAGCATGTCCCTCTGCTCTTTAGCCACTTATCCCAGAGATGGAGCACATCTGTGTCCCACCCTTCATGGAGTCCAGCATCACAACTCACCTTCCCTTCTGCAGCCTTGTGCTTCCAGACCTCATGCAGTTGAGGTTGTCCTTGCCCATTGCCTGCTCACCTGGGATACTGAAATGAGACTGGGCTTTATTTTGGAAATGGAAATGATAAAGAGCATCCAAAAACTTCCCGAGACCTTATCTGCCTGGGCGGCTGTTGATCCCTCCCTCCTGGGACGGAAGAATCTCTACTCACCTCTGCTTGGCTTTGGTTCCTCCTTTCAAGTGCTATCCCACTTGTGTGAGCATGCTCGCCACTATGCTGTGAAAGCCTTGGCTAGAAACCCACCCCAAATCTCCAAGTACATGATTTTTCAGCTGAGATTTGGCCCACTGTGCATTTCCGAGTTGGAGTCAGAGGTGACACTTCATACTTGAGGACCAGAGGTATTTTTGCAGTATCTGCTGAGCTCCAAGTCTTGCCCTCAGTGTCCCTGCCATGGATGGCAGCTCACACTGGTCAGGGCTGTTGAGTCAGAACTGGTTTTTTTGACCCCTCTAACCTCCCTAACTCTGTTTATGCTGGAGAGCAGGGAGAAACAGAGAGCAAGCAAATGTTTTTTAAATAGCTTGCGAGTTTCTGGTGGTGTTTTTCATGAGGAAAATGATAGTTGTATAGAGGCAATTAATTGGAGGAAAAGTTTCTGGTAATAAATGTCAAGAATATTTCAAGGATGGTTTGGATAAAATACACTTTTTTTTGAAGCCTCCCAGCAAAACAAAAGCCTTACCCTATTTTGAACCTTGCCAAAGACAAACAGCTACAAAACTTTTTTTTTTTTTTTTGCGTGTGTGTGTGTGTGTGAGTGTGTAACATTTAAGTGGTTTTTTTCCCTGCTCAGCCTGTGCTCCTTAAACAAAAGCATGTGTTTTCCTGGCGTGGCTCCCTCGAGGCAGCTCTGTTGGAGTGGAGGGCAGGGGCTGTGGAGGTGATGGCTGCGCAAGTCCAGGCAAGTCCTGGTTTTTGGCAGGAGCTGGAGTTCTCCGTTTTCGGCGTCGGGGGGCGCCGGGGGGAGGGGGAAGGGAGGTGGTGGTGGATTGCGGTCAGTTCCCCTCTCCTGCCTACATTGCCCAGTTCTTCTCTGTGCCAGCCCTGAGTGGTGATGCCTGCAGCCAAAAGGAGGAGCAATCCTGAGACGTGTGGAGTACTTTGATATCCTGGAGCAGAAGGTGATAAAGGAAAGAATTAAAGCTTCAGAGTGATGTTAGAGCCTTGGCTGCCTCTCCCGGAGCAGCCATCGCCTGCGGCTTGCGGGCTGTTGGTAACCCCGCTGTGCCTCTTGCTCCCTAGAGCTTGGGGAGGTTGGCATGGAAAAACTGACATTTTATGAGGGAGATGATTTCCTAGTGGAGATGTCTGTTTCTGTGCATGGTCTGAAACATCCCTCGGGTGCTGTGGCTGTGTGAACCTGCCAGGGAGCTCTGCTCACCCCGGAGCAGCCGAGCCCTGCTGCGTGCTGCCTTCCAGCCACAGCCGTACCTTTGGTCCCAGCTGTGGGGTTCAGTGCTGGTGTGTTTTTCATAAAGGCTCTTAATCACATACAGGATGTTTCTGTTTGTTCAAGCAATGAAATCACACAAACAACCCACCCCCACTTTGGCTTTCGCAGAACATCAGCTGCTTGACCCAAGTCCTTGGCAGAGCCGGAGCAATCCTCCCCTCTCCTCCAGCTCTCCACCCAGCAGTGCGGCGAGAGCATGCCTTTCATGTTGTGGACATGCCCTGGAGAGTCGCCTGCCTGCCCGGCGCTGCGGATGGATTACATTAGGGTTGGGAGCTGGGCTGACTCATCACTGGGGTGCTTGACTGAGGCAGCAGCAGCATCTCGAGGGAGCTGGCAGAAAGGCTGGGAGACCTTGAGTCAGGACCAGCCCTGAATTCTGGGGGCTTGGTTGCAGGCAGGCTGCTCCCCAGACCCTCTCCTAAGAGGAGCATGGTGGTTTTTTGGGTGGGTGGGAGGTGCGTTGCAGGCGTCTTGTTCCTGGGCGCTGGGGTTGTGTATTTTTGCATTACTCCAGGTACAGAGTCCTGGATGGGGACATCACAAACCTGCCACTGCATCATCATCTTTTGCTTTGGGTTTTGTCCTTTGGGGTATTAAGCAGAAGGAGACCAGGAATGCGTCAGGGTGGATTGAAATAAAAAAAACACCCTGACTTTTCTCACTCCTGTTGCGTGCATTGGTCCCATGGCTGCCGTTTCCATGGTAAAGCAGCGGGCCCGTAACCCAGCCCGCCCCGTGCTCCTCAGCATTTGGAGGAGCAAAAATCCTCGGAGATGACAAGAATAATTTAACGAGCTATTAACAAGAGTGGGGGAAAACACCAGAGGAGCTGGAGCAGGGTCGGGGTAGGGGCAAGGGGAGGCAGGGCTGGCTTTTGGCAGGGAGAGGGTCACATTGGCAGCCTGCTTGCCTCGCCTTTGATGTGTTATGAAGTTTTGGAGGTTGCTTGAAAAGTGTCTGGGGAGCAGTGGCGAGCCAAGCGGGCCGCAGGCCAGCTCACAGCTAAACATGTTGTTGTGTAAAATTGCAGTCAATTAATTTAAGACCTGCCAATTTCAACTGCAAAGCACTAGGAGGTTCTGTCAAGTTTTCAATGGGATAGAAAGGGGGAAGGGGAGATTAGTTTTCAGCACTTGGACGGGCAAATAGTGATCCTCTGCCCAAGCCTGCAAAGCACCTCCTCTTCTCTGCTTCCTTTGCTTGCAGTAAACTCAGCCTGCACTGATGTTAAAAGTCCTTCTGGTATGTGCTGTTGGGGCTGAAATGGCTGAAGGATGTCAGAGCCTGGTGATCTGCTGATGATCATTTCAGGGCTTGGGGAAGCACTGGCTGCAAGGGGATGACCCACGCACCTTTGACTTCACTGTATTCCTCCTTCATAGTCTTGTGGGGATTATCCCCTCTCTGGCATTCCCAAAGTGGTCTTCCCCAAACTTACTGGTTCCTGCAAGCCTGCAGGTTCTTGGCATGCTGGCCAGTACACTGGCTGTCTGAAATAGAGGAGGACCTGGAAAATGCTCAGGGCAGGCCCAAGAGGTGCCCTGGAGGTCAGTCCTCACTCACGATGAGATGCATAGGCTGGTACTCACTCTGCAAGAAGACAACCTGGCCCAGAGAGCGGATGGCCAGGTGGGCACGGTGTCTGAACCCCAGAAAGGATTATTCCCCCCGTTTCATGGTGGCAGTGGGGTGGTGCTGCTCTGCACAGAGCTCTGCTTTCTGACTGTGCCCTTTTTCCAGCTACTCCCTGTGCCTGTTGTAGTCTTGTGCTGCAGGAGCACAGCACCCCAAGTAATGGAACCTGGGCTGAAAACTTTGCTGAGGTTTTGCTCTCTTTACGGAAACTTTAATTTGGAAAGTGTTTCCTGGGTTCTGGGGGATGTGTGTTTGTATGTGCATCTGCAAGCTGGTTTTTGTTTTTTTTTTTTTCTTCCGTGTTATTTTTTTCTTGTTTTACAGCTTAATGAAACTTCTGAGAAAGTGCAGCTCTGCTGTGAGTAAGAGTCATGAGACTGGTGGGGTGAGCTGGTTTTGGCTTGCTGAGGATTGAGCTCCTTCTTGGGGCTGCTTGAGCCTGAGACTTGAGCCTCACCTCTTCCCTGTCCTTATCACAGCTTGCTTTTCAATCCACAAAAACACTGTACCTTAGATTTACACACATATGTTCATGCATCTTTCATTCCTGTGGCCTTATACTGGGCTTTGCTGTCACCTCTGCAACCTGGCTCTATGTCCCAAGGACACCATCTCCAACCACTGTTGCTTTCTATTTTGTCATCAAAGGGTGTAAATCCACTTCTCCCAGACTCCTGGGGCTCAGAACCAGCTGTGTACCCCACCATGGGTTTGTGCTTTTCTGAGCAAGGGCTTTGTGCTTTTCTGTGTAAGGCTTTGCTCAGCGCATGTGTGTGTGATGGAGCTGCTGCACGTCCCTGCAGGGCTGCAGACTGGCTGCTCCTTGTTGCTGGCAGGAGAGTGGATTTGGAGGCAGGTCCCTCTAGAGCCAGGCTCTGCTGCTTAGGCACTGCTGTCTGTGGACTTCCCCAGAATGTATTAAGTGTAATTTCCTCCTGCTTCACCGGAAGCTTGTTAATATTTCACTGGGGCACAGGGGCAGACTGCAAAGCCCACGCTTCAAAGGAGGGCAGCTTTCAGCAGCTCTGGGGTTAGCTTTTGGTTTTCCCAGCTCTTGCTATAACTTGTTCTGTGGTTTTGAAAACAGGTAAAAAATCCCAAACACCCAGCTGAGGAAAGAGCCCAGGCAAAGCCCACCAGGCCTGCCTGTCCCTGCCTTGCTGAGCCAGGCTGTGGCTCTACTGTCTGCTCAGCTCCACTCTTCCTGCACTGACATTTGGGGAAAAAAATTGTAAATTCATGTCTGGTTGCTTTGTGAGGCCACTTGGGTTTCAAAAGGCTGGGAGCAACCCAGTGCAGCCTGGATGTGCTCTACTGCTGCCAGCGTGGCTTGCGGATGGGCTGATGTAGGTTCCTCTTCCCTAAGAGAAGATTTTTGGAAATGACTTTTAGGGAATTACTTTTGCCTGATCCTGGACTCCACAAATCGGAGCAGGATTGGGCCTCCAGGAGCAATAACAAAAGAATTACTGCATTGCATGGGCGTCTTTATGTGTTTTTTAAACTGTGCCTCCTAATTATAAATAATGGCTGTGATATGAGATATGATTATGATGGATGGTGATTCTGTATTCTGTGTGCATTAGCGGCTTTAACCTTGCCGGGGTAATTATGTCTCATTTCAAATTCTGATACTATTTATTTGAGGTAGGGGACTGGGAATTTAATTTCTACTGCTCTATCTTTTAGTATTATTATTATTTGAAAAGGATACCTTTGTAAAATTGTTTTTTAATCATTCCCTCCAGTTGGCAGCACCAGTTTATTAATATTTTCAGTGCCCATGTGGGGCTGTTTTGGAAATGTTTGTAAAGGTGGATATTTTGGGGGAGTGTGAATCTGAGGGCTGATGTATGGGAGAGGAGCTATTCCTGCAAGACACCAGTGTGTACCCAGCTTCAGTCTTCTCAGAGCAGCTGCCTTTGGCACTGGCTGCTGCTGACCCACATGTCTCTGCCAGCCTGGGCTTCCTCCTCACATGAGGTCTCTGGAGGTCCAGGAAGGGCTGAGCCATCATCCTGCCCACCCCTCACCATCTTCGATGGCATGTTTAATTAAAAACCGCATCAACCCGAAGATTGTGCACGTGGTCCTTAATCAGTCTGAAGTCTCTGTGAGAATAAAGTAATTATACTACTCGTTTGGTTCCAGTAATTAAAACTTTAATTAGCATCATTTCCCACCCCTTGGCCTCCCTTTACAGGTATTCAGGCATGTGATGGGTGTCTGCCAGGGTTGGATCTTGGGATAAAGCTATTTATCCGGGTGCTGTCTGCATGTCCCCATCTCTGTTCCCTCCAGCACCAGGCTGGTAAGGTCCGGCTAGTTTTGACCCTGGCCCAGCTCTCTCCAGGCTGCTTAGTGTCACCTGCATTCCTGTGTGGGAATGCTCCTTGGTCAAGGTGCTGGCAAGTCCTGGTGGGTAGCAGCTCCACTTGAGATCCCCTGTAAGGACTGGGAATGGTAGAAAGGGTGATAGGTTTTCCTTGAAGATCTTCTGAGAACTTAGTTTTGGATGTGGCATGTGATCTGGTCTTGTCTTAGCAAGAGCTGGGCTTTTGAAGAGCAGCCCTGCATTCACAGGAGGAATTTGTTAAGGAGACGGCCAGGCTCTTCATTTCCTGTTCCATGCACCTGTAAGAGCTGAGATCACAATGCACTGTGGCCAAGTGCTATCACACCTGGAAAGCTCAGGGTGGGCTCCAGCCCCTGTGTGCCTCATTTTACCCCCTAGGTAAAATGTGGCCAAACCACCCTGTGGTCAGTGATGGGCTCTGTGTTGGCCAGCAGGACCCTGTGCTCCCTGAGAGCCTGCAGAAGGGATTACTGCCTGCAGAAACAGAGCAGAGAGTTCTGCATCAGTTCCAAAGGGAATCCACACTGTGTAAAACCTGAGCTCTTAAATATCTTGAGCAGCATCCTTAGGGAAAGCAATCTCTATATTTAAATCTTCTCAATCTCTTCTTCGAAATTGCTCTGATGCACAGACTGAAGGGCCTAATTTCCACCCTGGTTTTGAACAGGGAGCCCACTGCAGACAAGTAGTTTTCTTTGCTCCGAGTTCTGCATGGTGGGGAGCCATGGCCCCATAGCTTGCCAAAGCCCCTTGGCTTTTTGGAAATGTATAGAAGGGTCTAGTGCAGCCAGGGATGTGGCGCCCTGTGTTGGAAATGGTGTAGGAGGGCCAGAAGTTTAGGGTATGAGAATGAAATCCTAAAATGTGTACAAAAAGGAAGATCAGGGAATTTAGCATCTACAGCTCAAGCTGGAGTGAGTGAAAGGGTCTAAGTCTATTGCAAGCAAAATATTTGCAGGCACTGTGGTGTTCTCAGTGTGAAGTCAGGCTTAGCTGGCTGTTATCACCAGGATCACTGGCCATGGAATGTTGGAGGATTTCTTCTCTAATCTTGAAAGTGTTTGTGTTTGAAGCAGGGACTGTTTTATGAGGAAAGGCAGGATCTGGAGTTTTGATCATGGCACGTTGATAGTGGAGCTGTTGATCAGAAAAGGTTAAAAAAAGCGTGGCTGTAACTTTCTGTCTACTCCTGATGGCATGGGTTGCATTCTTGTGGAGTCCATCATGTAATGTATGATTTTGACATTGAATCTGTAAGAGATTCTGCATGCCCAGTCCTGCTGCCTGTGCTAGCTCTTAATATTTAATGTCACTGTGCCCTGCAATATTTAGACCCTGATTGTTTTTTGCTTATCAGCTTTTCCTGGGCAGTCTGGTACGATTTGTCCATGGAGATAAAACACCAGGACAGCCCAGAGCTGCAGTAGAAAGAGGACTGATGGATAGGAAGGGATCAAAGCTGGTGTTAAATGGGTGAAGCTGAACCCCCCATGCCATTGGTGTTGTCCTTCTCCCTGTGCAGAGGTGAATGTGCAGTGAATTTTGTTCCTATTATATCACCTTGCTGCAGGAAATGGCTTTTGGCTCTCTGTGCTGTGGAAATAGGAGCCGAATGAGTGTGGGTCTGAGATGGGGGTGCAGAAGGTATTGGAGTCTGATGGATGAGTAAATCCAGATACGAGCCATTGTGCCTGCACAGGCAGCCCCACTGCAACAGGGGTTGGCTGGTGCTGAATCTGTGGGGCTGCTGGAGCGGGCACTGGGGTCGAGGGGAGCTGACCAGGGGGAGTACCCTGAAACAGATCCCCCCTTGGGGTATGTCCCTCTACAGCCTCCACTCTGTGGGCTTTTCCTGCCACTGGCTCCTCTGTTTGCAAGACCAAGAGCCCCTGCCTAGTCCTCAGGCAGCTCCTCTCTCGCTGCTGTGTTGTTTAGGGACCAGGAAGGAAAAAGCTATTTTCCTGGAGCCAAGAGGGGAGGAGGGATCCAGCTGATCTCCAGCTGTGCTACAGCCCTGGGAGCTCATTCTTCCTTCCTGACATGTCCCTCGTGAAGGCCTGTTATCCCCTCCCTGCCTTTTTTACCCTGGAAATGGGGCAGTCCCATTCCTGTTCTCAGGCAGCAAGGCTTTGAGCCCCTGGCCACAGGCAGAGACTCTGCCTGGTCATTGCTCCATGTCCCAAGTGGGCAGGATGGTGAGGGTGGTGAGACAAGCCTTTGGCATTCATGTTGGGGTTATCTTGGTCTGGTTGTTTATCTGGGCAGAAGCAGAGGGAAGCTCAGGAAAGAAGGTTTATGCTGCCCTGTTGAGCTCAGCAACATCAGTAAGACATAAATAAATTGGGGTTGCAGAATAAACAGCGATTTCTAAGCTATGGAGAGGCTGAGGATGGTGGCTTTGTGTCTGCTCTGCTTGCTGTGATGGGCTGTGTGTCCAGGCGGACCAGTAGCTAAGGGTTTGGGCTGGTCCCCATGTGATCTCTGGAGGAGCCAGTGCCTTGCTGTGGAAGAGATGACTTTTGTCTTGAAAACTCAGTATTGAGTCCTTCAGGTGAGAGCTTTCTCCCCAGGGCCTTCTCTGGAAGGTTTAGGTATTAACTCGCCCCAGGCTGGTCACATGCAGCCTGAGTCCTGTGGGAGCTGGGCGGGTGACACATTGCCATGGCTTCATTCATGCCTTTCTTGCCTGGGGCCTGCTGGGACTCTTGGGATGCCTACGGTAATTAATGAACAGGAGAAAAAATAATCCACTATTTCTATGATATGCTCTGCCCTTCACTGTTGTCACCCAGGGCTTTATTTTTACATGTAGAAGAACAGTGGGATGCATTCCTGTTGCATTTTGCTTTGTACCTCTTTCAGCCTTTACCTTCCATTTTGCAAGGCTAGAATTCCTTCTCCATCTGTTGCTGGGCTTTCCAGAGCTCCCTCCTTTCTTCCCAAGGCTTGAGAAAAAGCAGGATTGTCTTACCTGCCTGTGCTCCTCTCCCTTGCAAGGGACATTTCTGTGGCGGGATGTGGTGCTGGGTGTCACTGGATATTTTTGCTGGAATGGGAATGGGCACTGTGTTGCTGGAGGCGTAGTTTTGAGATGCTCTGTCACTCACTCCTCAGGGAGCTGATGCCCTGGAAGCTGCCATGCTGCCCCGAGGGACACCCTGGAATTCTTGTCAGTTCTCTTTAGCCTCGCCCTTTCGTGGCATCCAGATCATGCAGGGTTGGTGGCTGCATGCATGCTCTGTGCAGAGGTTAAGTTGCATCACTGTTGCTTGGCTGAGGGTCAGAAAAGACCCTGCCAGGTCATACCATCACATGGAGGGGTCCCTGGAGTCCCTCATGCCACTCAACAGCTGCCTGGTCCCCAGCAGCCCCAGGGCAGTGCCTGCCCATTGATTTGTTTGTTGGGGGCCCCCTCTGACTGCCTCAGCCCTGAGCGATGCTGATTGGGAAATAATTGCAATAATAATAGAGATATTTTGCTCCTTAGTGACTAGATGATATGAACTGGGCTCTGAGCCAAGAGGGTTTTGAAGGGCAGAGCTGAGAAATCAATGGCTTAAGACTGCTGGAGCTGCTGTGGGGCATGGAGCTAGGGGCTGGCAGGAATGGGACCTAGGACTTTATTCAGGATGTAAGTGGGGCAACTGCCTTAACCCATCACACATTGTGTGGCTCCCAGTGGGAGCCTGTAATTCCTCCTACCACTTCTTTGTGACTTCACCATCCATCAGTCTCCCTTACACCCGGGTTTGCCTCTGCCAGAGGTGCTTCTTCTGTGCATTATCTTGGCACTTGCTTCCTCTTTCCAGAAGTTCAGTTTTGGTACAGAAAGATGGGAAGGATTTTTCTGACAGCGTCTTAATTCTGTCAAAATTGCTGGAACAGTGTGTTGGGCTGTACTTCCTGTCCTGCTGATGGAGCAATGCTGGCAGACCTGGCCAGGAGAGATTTTGAGAAGGTTTGCAGATGGTGAGCGTGGAGCTGGTCAGTCCTGTGCTGTGCTGTGTGGGCTGATGCCAGTATAACTGGCTCTGCTGAACCCACTTAGCATGGTGGAGCACCACTTGTGTGGGTGGCTGAACAAGAGGAAAAGATGGAAATGAATTTAAATGAAAGGAAAAGGTGGTTGAGAAGTTTTGAGGAAGGTGTTGCTGCGTTTTGGGGGTCTGCTGGGCAGGGTAGCTGCCCTGCCTCCTTCTCTGTTCTCTTTCCTGTGGCAAACCCCAGTGCTTCACCCAGTTCCCACCCTACCTCCCAGAGAGGCACAGTGAGTGTGTCTGTCCTCTGCCAATATGGCTAACTCAGGATCCTGCCTGGGGATGGCACACTGGCAGTAACACATGCTTTGAAAACATTGGGTGAACCTGTGTCACATCTGCCAGTGTCGGTGAGGTGCTGGATTTGTTGCTGAGCATTTGAGCATTGATTTAGATTAAGCATCTCCTTGTATTTTGCTTTATTGTACCAATATGATTGAAATTCCAATATTCTCCAACTCAGGGTGATGTGGGGCTCAGGACAAAAGTCTAGCTTGTACTGTACTCATCTTTACCAAGTGAATGGGTTTCACTGAATGGAATAGGGCAGCTTACCTATCTCCTCGGCAGGTTAGTGATGAGGCAGGAGCATCCCAGCCCTGTGTGAGAGATCAATGAAGCCTTCTCTCGCAGAGGTGGAGAGGCCAGAACCCAGCTCTGCCAGATTCGAGCAGCCTGCAGCTGCCTGGGCTAGCGGGAGGCGTGTGTTTGGTCCCGGTGCATTCCTGTGTGGGCAGCTGGCGGGATGGCAGGGAAGGTGGCCAGGGGAGCAGTGGGGGCTGGGGGAGCAGTGGGAGCCGGGGTGTCGGCTGCCAGCCTGCCCCGCATAGCTGGGATGTTTCTGTGGGGCCCATCCTGTCATCAGTCCTGGGATAAGTCCCTGCAAGATGCATCTCCACAGCCCTGCCCATGGCCCTGCTGCTGGCTGTTCTACCCTTCCACTGGGTGTTGGCTCCTGCCCCTTGGCACAGAGCACCTGTAGGGTTAGCCTTGGTAAAGTGTGGCTGAGGCACTCCTAATGGCAATTTTCTGGTTATCTGAGCAAAGCCAGAGGCAAATCCTCACCACCCTGGACACCAAAGCTTGGTAACCTGAAATACAGAGGGAGGGAGCAGGAGCCACTGCCTTGACCTCCCTGCTCTTGACCTCCAGCACGACAGTGTCACCCTCACCAGCAGTACCCAGCTCCCAAGGCTGTGTCCATGGGACAAATGATGCCATGGCCCTGCAGCTGCTCCTGTCCCTGCCTTTCGCTGCACCTTTCTGGGTGAAGGGAAGAAGAGAGTGTGTCTCCTTGGAGCAGCTGATCCAGGAATTTAATTTAAACCCTTTCCCTTCATTTGGAAACTGGAGAGGGGCGTGTGTGTGGCAGCTGTTTGTCCTGGGGAAAGGCATGTGGAGGGGCAGCTGGTGTCCTTGTCCCTACACTGTCCTACTGCCTTGGGGTGATCCCAAGCCATGTGCCAGGAGGGGCTGTGCAGGCTGACCCCCCAAGGCCATCCTTTTCCCTGTGAGCCCCCCTGGTTGGACATGGGATGTGTCTTTTCCAGCTGTAGGCTTGTCAGCGTGGTGTTGTGTGACACTACGCAGCAGCTGTCACCTCTGCCCCGGTGTGGCCAGGCTGCATAGGCTGTCTGTTGCCTCTGGGAGGTGGTCCTGTGGCTTGTAGGGGCAGCTCTGCCAAGACTGACTCCTCTTCTGGTTCTGTTTGGCCTGTCCTATGCCTTTTGGGTGGATGGTGCCAAAATCAAAGCAGGGTGCTGGGGGTGTTCACACGGCCCTGCTCTCAGGGAAGGGGCATGTGCACCTGCTGATTTGGGTGTGGGGGCCTGGGACTTCTGTGTTGCCTGAGCTGCAAGCACCAATGGCCTTGGGAGGAAAAGGTTTCACTCCTGAGGCTGCACTCTGCCCTCCATCCATGACAAAGCATATTCCTCCTCCCAACTCAGTGATGTGCTACGGAACTGCTCACTGGTAAGATGACAGGGCAGGAGAGGACCAGGACATGGGCACAAGTAGGGCAGGGTCCTTTTTCCAGCATCCTCTCCTCACTGCTGTGTCTTGTCCCTGCCTGTTTAATCTCTGTCCCCAATGGAGATCCTTGGGGCTGGGGAACTCTCTGCTTCCCTAAGCGTGTGTTGAGAGGGAAGAGGGAAGGCTTTGAAATGCACTCCCATAAATAAACCTTTCTTTTGCATTGCCTGTCAGTACCGTGCGAGCCCCGTGGAACTGGAAAGGGTCCCCGTGAAAAGGCTGCGGAGTGTGTTTCAGGCAGATAAGTCCCTGCCTTTGAAGTGTGGCAGGCGGGCAAAAGCGCCCTCCTCTTGTAGCTGCTGCCAGCCGCTGCGAATTAATCACAGCCCTGCACAGATAAGAGTACAAAGCCTGGCTGAGCACTTCTCCTGCCCGGAGGAGGGGTCTGCGGGGGACCGCTTGGGACCCAGGATGGAGGCTTGAGAGCCTGGAGGTGGGGAGATGTAAGGCTGGGGTGGGAGGGAAGACTGGCTGTGGGGCAGTGAAGAGCCCCCTCTTCCTGGTGCTTCCTGGTGTCCCTTGTGAGATTAGGTCTCTTGGGGACCTTCTCCATGGGCCCCCAAAAATGTGGATTTGGTCCTGTGAGGAGCCAGTGGCCCACCCAGACACCTCCCAGACCCCACAGAGATCTCTGCTGGCATGTGTTAAATCCAAAATCAGCCTTGGCATGTCTGCAGCTGCCTTCCCTCTCCAGCTGTGCTTCGTCCCTCCCCACCTGGTGTCCCTGGCCCCGAATGAGCTGCAAAGCCCTGTCCTCCAGTGTCATCCTCCTCTGGGTCTGCTGCCAATGCTGGGTGGGTGCCAGGTCACGGCTGCTGCCCTGTGTTCCTCTCCTTGCCTGTCTTTCCAAAAGTCTGCTCTGGGGAGATGCTCCTCTCTGCCTCGTGCCCATTGCTGGTGCCGTAAGGATGTTGGGAGATTTTTCTCCTGGCGATTGACTGATCAGCAGTGGTTATGGCAGTGGGGACATGTCCTCACCTGGACAAAGCCTGAAGGTCACCTTGCCCGGGGAGAAGCGTGCTGCCATGGAAGGAACTGTTTCTTAGCAAGGTGACATACTTCCCTCCCCCAAAGCCTTGTATGGAATGGCAGCTCCTTTCTCCGGACAAAGCCATCCCCAGGAACCCTCTCTGGGTCTCTTGGGAGAGGACTTTGCAAATGCCCAGCTGAGGTGTGTGGTGTGCAGTCAGTCATTACAATGGAGTTGCCAGAGGTTGAAGCATTGCAATCCATCCTTTCCCTCATCCTTCCTTTGACAGGGTTCTCAGCTTCTGGGGGGTGCAGGTCTTAGAGTGAAGTTATGCTGGGTGCTGGCCCCATGGGGGTGGGCTCGTTGTTTGAGTGGGGAGGGTGTGCACATGGGTTTCTGGCAGAGCAGCCCCTGGGCTTGCTTTGAGGTGATTCACCCAAGGAGGGAGTTTATAATTTCATGCCTCTGGTCTTCCCCATGTACTTAACGAGAAAGCAACCTTTCAAGTCGACCGTCACTCCTGCTCCTGTGCCTCAATACAGCCCCGGGAGCCGGTTACCCCTTGGGGCTCCTGCAGCTCCTGGGAAGGAGACACCACTGCCAAGTTGCTGCCTGAAGCCAGCCTGAGGCAGGCAGGAGTGAGGGCAGGAATCCTGAGCAAGAAATTAGTGTGAGTAATTATTAGTATTGGGTAATTATATCAGCGTCAGGATGAGGAGAAAGGTTAATATGTTTATTTATTTATTTATTTATGGTAAATCTCTTTTCCCCTGGGTGGGAAGGCAGTCAGGGTGGGCAGGAAGGAGTGTGTTTCTGAGGGGGTCTGCTCTGATTAAACTGCATCCTCTCCCCCTTTCCCTGCTCCCAGCTACCCTGCAGGTCCAGGGAGGGGGAGGAAAGTGGCCTCTTCCAGTGTCTGTAGGAGATGGGAGGCTCCTTGTGCATTCCTTGTGCTGCTCCATTATGCTATTGTCCAAACAGCCCATCCTTATCCTGCTGGCCAGGATGGGTAGGTTCCTGTTGGGCTAATCCTGCTGGAAAGGCCCTGATACTGGGTTCCCACCTCTGTCTGCACAGCAGTGGGTGCTCTGTGAAATTGGGTCCTGCTTGGCCTGGGGAGAGTGTGGGGTCTGTCTGCTGACACAGGTCGTTCATGGAACTTGTGGATGTGCCATCCCCAGGAGTCCTCAAGCCAGGTTGGATGAGGCCTTGAGCAACCTGATATAATGGAATCCAGGGAGCTGGAACAGAGGTGTTAGATCTAGATGATCTATAAGCTTCCTTCCACCCAAACCTTTTCTATGATTCTATGATCTCCTCATGCTGGAGAGGAGTGTTAGGATGCATTTTCCTGCCATGAGCTAACTCACAATCTCCCTCCGTCCCCTGTACTTTGGCCAACCAGAAAACATCTTGATTACCAAGTCTTCCAAATTTCATTTTCCTGATTCCCAAACACATCTACAGACTATCCTTAACAGGGGTAGAGGTGCTAGAGAGAAGGGTTCTTGTGTGTGCATGACCCCACCAGAACATCTTGACGTGTGTCAGGCTGGCTTCCAGCCCCGTTTGACTACTGAGAGTATTTTTAGGTTCTTCCTGGAGCCTCAAATTAACTGGAAGTGCTTCATGTCTGTTGTTTTTTTAATACATCTCTTTCTCTTTCCCAGCACTGCACAGTGCAATAATGTAATGGAGAAATTACCCCGCTAGTTAAAAATTACTGCCAGCTCGACATCCAGCCATAGATCTATTTTAGAACCAGGGTAAAACTGTATCGATTATTCTGTGCCGCAACTGCAGCCCATAAAAGGATTGGAAAGGTGCGTTTGTCACTTTGCCATAGTGAGGTGGGGAGATGGTGCCTTGCTGGGATGTGGAAGGGGCTCCCTGTTACTTTCCTCCAGAGAGCTGGCTTGGGAAGGACTTTGTAGGGGAGAAATTGAGAGCTGGGAGGGGAGCAACTTGCGAGGAGATGTGGAGAAGCGGGGTTGTGCTCTGGGGGGAGCAAGGGACACTGCTGGGCGGAGGTGCCACATGCCGCTGTACTATAGGTGTCTGGGGCTTGACCTGCTCTGATCTGTTTGGAGTAGGAACAAACACGGTCCTGGACCTGGGCAGAAAGACACCCCTGCAAGAAAGGCAGGCAGAGACTTTAGCACTCTGGCTTCCCCAGCATACAGTGGTACCAAAGTGTGGGACTGATGGGGAGCAGAATCTATGTAAGGGTCTAGTAAAGGATGCTGAGAAGGTGGGTGAATACCAGGACCATTTTGGGTTATGGTGAAGGCTCTTTAGTCTTGTGGAAGGAGGTGCTGGGGGTTCTTGGCTATGCCCCAAGAGTTAGCCTGGCCCTGCAAGCCCAGTTGTCACATCCCTGGGGAGAGGGCAGGCCTGTTGCTCACTGCTATGCAGGACTCTTCTCTCTCTGGTTGCTCAGGGGTCTCTTTCTTAATTAAATACATTTGTTTTGTAAAACTGCCTAAAAATAATCCGGGGCTGGTGCATGCAGGAGGCTGGCAGTGAATCAAAGGCGCCGCTCTAATTAAACGGGCCCCGGTTTGTTTGTGAGCTGCATACATTTCCATGCTAATCAGCTGCACACCGGGATCCTGCTTTCCCGGCTCGTATCCTCCTGATTGGAAACTGTGCAAATGCTGGCGGCAATTTACTGCAGGAGGGGGTGAGGTGGCTGGGATGCTGAGGTGGGTACTGTGGGGGCACAAGGGGTGATCATGGATGTGCTGGGCTGTGGGAGTGGATGTGGTTGGTGCAGGGCCGTGGGATGTATTTGGGGGCTGCTTCTAAGCAGCCAATTTGCCCCTCCCCTGTGGGGGGATCCTGAGTCCTGCAGATGGGGATGCTAGACCAGGCCTCTATGTGTGCCAGCACCAGCATGGAGATGATCACAGGTAGAGTTTGCTCCATCTTGCCGGGCAAGGTGCTTCACTGTCTACCACTGGGAATTTTGCAGAATGTATGGCTAGTGTGGCTCCCATCCCGTCCCGTCCCATCTCATCCCGTCTCATCCCGTCCCATCCCGTCCTGTCCCCTGAGCATTTCTCTGTCACTGTCCTGCTTGAGGCTGTCCCATGCCAGGGTCAGCCTGAATCTGGGGGTATCACAAGTAATAGCATAAGCACAAAGTTCTTCTGGCTCGTGGAGGTGCCAATCAGGGTATGCCAAGTGGCACAGCTGAGTTTAGCCCTGTGTGGTGTGTGCCTCCAGCCTCACGGTGCCTCCTGATGTGCTGATCGCCGGGACAGCCAGGAACCAGTGTGCTTAGGAAGAGCTTTAATGTAATTGTCAGCCATAAGGAGATTAAAGCCTTTGCCGTGTTCCTGCTCAGGGAAAAAGGCACTTTCTGAACCTCTGTTGTCCCCCAACTTCCTTGAGACCCTCTTGACTTCCCCGGTCACGAGTCCAAGTGTTTCCGCTGATGGGAGCTGAGCCTGCGTGCACCGCAGCGTCCTGCCTGGCAGGGCTCGGAGCCTGTGATGTGCGGGCTGCTCTCGGCACTGCTGGGGCAAGATGGGGTTTGATGCTTTGCTGCAAGCTAGGGACTCATCTGCTCCGTGCTACAGCTTGGAGGGGCTTTGGGGCTGAGCAGCAGCACATAGTGGGATGCAGTGTGAGAACCAGGGATGTGTCCTCCCTCCCTGGAGAAAGATGAATGCCGTCAGCATGAATGTGGTGAAATGCACCAGACAAATGTAAAGCGAAGGAGGCATTGCAGTTTGGCCTTCTGGAAAGGGATGCTTGCAGAGCAGCTGATACTTTGCTGTGCTGCAGGGGCTGTGAAGTCACCACACTGGTGTGGGATGGAGGAGTGGTGTCCCTAATGGGGCACATTCTGTATCCCACATCCTGGATGGAGGCTAAGGTGTGTGAGGGATCATGCTCATCCCCCACTTGCTCTCCCCACAGATCCTCGTGGACTTGCTAGCTGAGAGGAAGCACCAAGCTCTGCAATACGAGAACGTTGTGGCTCATGAAGGCAGCTCTATCCTGCGAGACCTGGTGCTGAGCCCTGACCGTCAGCACATCTATGCCATGACTGAGAAACAGGTAAGGGGAGGGATCAGCAGTCCTCTGCTCTCCCGACTTGGCAGCCCACATTGCAGCCCTAGTCTACAGTCCTGTGTGCTGGGAAGCCTTCTGGGCAGCTCTCTAGGGGGGTCTGCCCTTTGCTTCCTGGGATTGGAGCTGCCTAGAGACCCTGAGGCAGCTCCTCCCTGCAGAAAAAACGTCCTGAGGCTTTAATTGTTAGCAGCAGCTGCTTGAAATTCCCATGGTCCTTGGGGACCAAGGGCTTCCTGACCCTTCCTTGCAGTTAGTGGCTGGCCATAAACCTCCTCCCTATTTTGGCAGTCCCCTCCTGAGCAAGGGTTTTGCAGGTCAGCAGGAGCTTCTTGCTCTAAACAATTTTTTGTCTCCTGGAGCAGTTGCTTTTGCATGGCAGGGCAGAGGAGACATAGGGCTGGTGCACACCCAGACTCTTGGTGTGCACCCCTTGGTCCCTGCCTCTGCTTGTGCTGAGGCCCAGATACAGACCCAATCTGTATCTGGTGTTGTCATCCTGGCAGCGTGGTCTGGGCACATGATAGGAAGTTCTGGTTGTCTTAGTGAGCATTTGCTTGATCCATGACCTGTGGGAGGGCTGCTGGTGTGAGTTCATCCGTCCACAGGCTGAATTGGAGAGAGTGAAGTGGGTTCCTGTCATGGTGGTGACACTTTGTGGATCTGGCACACCATGACTGACAGAGTGGCTGTGCTGGGATGTGCTGTGCCTGTGTCTCCCAGCACCTCCGCTCCTCTGCCCAGCCAGAGGTGTGTGCATGTGAGTGGGACTGCAAGCAGAGCTGGGAGCCTCACAGTCTCCTGGCCACCAGCCCAAGGGCTTGGGAGGGGAAAGGATGCTGGAGCAAGAATGTAGGTTTGTCTAGACAGTCCTGAGGGGACAGCAGAGCTCTTTTCCCCCTCCTCCCGGTGGCTGTTTCTGGTTTCTGCTCTGCTGCAGGAAACATGCACTTTCCCAGGTTTCTGTCCCAGAGCTTGCTCAGCTAAGCTTCCCCTCTGTGGGGCAGATGTTGAAGAAGTGGATGCCAAGGGGGCAGTTGCATTGACCCGGACTGAGGATCTCCTCCAGGGACCAACACAGTTGCTGGGACCTGACACTTGTCTCTGCAGAGTCTGACTGGGGGGTACCCTCTGCCCCCACCTGCCTAAATCAATGTCGGGGACAAACAAATGGGAACATTACAGGTGTATTCACCACCCTGGGGGGACTGGTTGGCCAGCCCTGTAGACATCATGCTGAGCCTGTGCAGTGCTGTTCGGAGGGAGAACACCCCAGGTTTAGCCTTCAGTAGAGAAGTTTGCAAATTTTAATTAATGAGTTAGTGCTGCCCCATGGGAACAGTGGCACAGTGGAAACTGAGGCACAAGCACAGCAGGCGTGGGCAGCTGCTTGGTGCTGCAGATTCCTTATGGCAGGCAAGCAGGAACCCCCTTCCTGCACCCCTTCCCTGTCCCCCCTCTTCTCCTCCTATCTCCTTAATAAAGCCCACTCTCTTGCCTAGTATGCTCAGTGTTATCAGAGTGCTGGTGGAAAGTAATTAAATGAGCAGTTGTAACAGAGCTCGAAGGGCTTGGAGAATGAGGGGATTTTAATCAAATCTGGAGGAGCAATTAATAAAGGACTGGTAACCCTTTCAGAGCAGGGCTGCAGCAGCCATGGGGTGCCTGGCTAACACTGGGAGCCTATGTGGAGCTGAGTTGGCCCAGCAAAGGTGCAACAATGAAAGGAGCTTGTTTGAAGTAAAAGTCTCTCTGTGGTGAAAGCATTGCCGTGCGCTGCCTGAGCCTGGAGAGGTGTGGGCAATGGCAAGGGGCTCAGCTTGCTCCCTCTCCTGCCTTCCCACTAACAGGCCAGGGTGAGTCTCTGCTGGGTCTGTCTCTGCCATGTCAAGGTGTGGGCATGGCAGTCTGACTCCCTTCACTCTGTGTCTATTCCCCCCACAGGTGACACGTGTGCCGGTGGAGAGCTGTGAACAGTATGAGAGCTGTGAGCTGTGCCTGGGCTCTCGCGACCCCCACTGTGGCTGGTGTGTCCTCCACAACATGTGAGTACACCAGGATTGTCCCTGGAGCTGTGCCAGTGACCTACAGCTGACAAAATGTGTCCATCCCCACTGCTGGTCTCCTTGTGGGCTTCCCTCCTGGACTTTGGTCCCAAAATGCTGAGGGATGGAATGGTCCAAGGGGTCAGTCATCCCCTCCTGTGGTGCCCAGACTGTGCTTAGGAGCTTCCATGCATGGTAAAACCGCTGCCAGGGCCTGCTCATCCTGCCCATGGGCTCCTGGGTTTAGTATTCTTGTGCCAATAAGAGTATAAAATACTCCTGAAGTCTCAGGGGAGAGCAGAGCTCTGGTACGAGCCTTGGTCATCTGAGGTCCATACCTAGGTGTCATTTCCATGCCAAAGGGTCTGTTTGCCATGGTGCCAGCCCAAAACCCTGCAGGACCCTGGGGGATTCTCCTCCTCACCACAGTGCTTTCATCCCCCTGCAGCTGCTCCCGCAAGGACCGGTGCGAGCGGGCGGATGAGCCCCAGCGCTTCGCCTCCGACCTGCAGCAGTGTGTCCAGCTCACCGTGCAGCCCAAGAACATCTCGGTCACCATGTCCGAGGTCCCGGTAAGACACCTCTGCTCCCTCAGACTCCTCCCCAGCCACCTCCCAGCCCTCCGGAGGCAACGGCCGGGGAGGAGGCAATTAAAAATAACTGATGACTATATGATGAATAGGGAAAAAGGGGAAGAGAGGTCTGAGAACAAAACAGAGCAAAGTGCAAGGCATTGATGAGGGCGGGCCATTGGCTCCATATTGATGGAGATAATAAACCAGTTGATGATTATTCAGAAACTACATAACTGAGCAATAGATATTTCTCCATAATGACAGCATGACCATCAGAAATGCCGTTCGTAGGCCAGCGATCTAGCTCTAGTTCAATAGCCTGTCTCTGACTCCAGCCTGCAGTAGATATTTTGGGATGAGACTTTGATGCTCAACTTGCTGCTCTCTCTCTGTGCAGGTAGAAAGGATGAGGCACTTCCCTGAAGTATTTTTCAGGCCATTAGCACCATGAAGAGAATAAGAAAGAGCATATACTAGCAATAAACTGCCAGGTTTCTGCCATATCTGAGTGCCATATCTGGCACTTACGAATCCTAAAGAAGTTGACCGGGGAGTTCTGTGGCCTGGGGAATGTATGTAGTAATGTGACTTCGTAATAAGTAACTGAATGTTGGGAAAAGCCCCAGAAACAGAAGAGGTGCTCATTTCCTTTCTCAGATGCATAAAGGACCAAATAGCCAGAGACTGCTTAGTTTTACTTCAGAATTAGAAAAGAAAAAGAACAGGTGCAGAATACACCTGATAAGGATTTAAGGATGCAAATATAATTTACGCCAGTCAACGTGGGTTTGTGTCTGACAAACCTCATTTTGCTCTTTGGTGAATTTATGACATGAATTAGAAGAGGGACTGTGGGGATGTGATGACTATAGGCTCCTACAGGGCTTTTGACTTGGTACAACACAACATTCTGATTAAAAATTAGCATTATATAATATTGATAAAGCACATGTTAAGCGGATTAAGATCTGGCTCTGTGACTGATCTCAAAAAGTTCTCATCAGAGAGAAATTGTCACTGAATGGAAACAGTTTGGAAAGCACTTCTGCAGGGGTAAATTTTCTTTGGTAGCATGGAGATAAATGGATATGGCTGCAGATGTGACCCACTGGGGTGCTGGGACTGGAGGATGGCACGGCTGAAGTTCCTTCAGAGCAGTTGTGTTTGAGTGGGGCTGTTTAGCTGAGAAATTGGGGTTTGGTATTGCTAAGTCTAAAGTTAAACATGGATGGAGGCTCACCTGGTGTCCTGGAAAATGGTGCTGGAGCTGAGCCCTCACCACAGGTTCTTGGTGCTGCTGGGATGAAGCCAGGAGCTGGGCAGTGTTTTCAGTCCTGGGGTAATTATCTCCATACTGATGGCAGGATGCTGCACAGAGGTCTGGGGTGGATGATGCGGAGATGCTCGGCTTGGGCTGGAGTGCAGCTTTCAAAGGGAGGGACTGAAAAACTCCCGTAAACATCATGTAAATGAGTTGAAGGCTGGAGAAAATGCCTTGCAGTGAGAGACTTCCAGAGCTCAATCTGCTTAGCTTATCAAAAAGAAGATTAAGAGGTGACTTGATTACAGAGTATAAGTGCCTTTACAAGGAGCAAATATCAGGGACTAAAGGGCTTTTTAATCTATCAAGGAAAAGCATAACAAGAACTAATGGCTGGAAGCTGTGAAAAATTCAAATTAGAAATAAGGCAAGCGTTTTGTAAAGTGAGAACTGCTGACCCTGGGGATGACTTTGTGAAGGAAGAGGTGGATTCTTCCCCTCCTCGCCTCTCTTGGAGTGGGTGCCTTTCTGCCTTTCTGTGCAACACACTTCAGCCGCGATGCTGTTCTTGTTCTCTGTAGACAGCTGAGGCATTTAGGCTTGTGGTGTGTCAAGGGCAGAGGCTGTGAGTCATTCCAGCTCTTAACCCATTTAAACCTGTGCTCCTTCCTTGAGCAGGGAGGTACATGGATGGGGCTCCCTTGCAAAAGCCCAGAGCAGGTTTCCACACCATGTGTGGGTGGCAGAGGAGGAATTGCACCCCCTGCTCTTTTCTGTTGGCTAGATTTATAGCTAGATTTACACATAGGGACACAGAGGAGCCTATTTTCCTAGTTCTCTGTGTTGATGCTCTTGCCTCTCCTCCCTAGCTGGTCTTGCAGGCCTGGAATGTCCCAGACCTCTCAGCAGGAGTCAATTGCTCCTTTGAAGACTTCACCGAGTCAGAGAGCCGCATTGAGGATGGGAAGATCTACTGCAGCTCTCCCTCTGCCAAGGATGTCATCCCCATCACCAGGGGCCGTGGTGAGCTTGTGCCCTAGAGTGGAAAAAAAGCCTGAGACAAATGTTGTCCCATGTATTACCCCACAGGCAGATGTGGACAAGGACTGTCCTCTCGTGACAGTGATCCCAGTCTTGGGATCTGAACCCCACTTGGGTTCTCGGGATATAGGAGGAGAGGGAATTGTTGCTTGTGGGAGGCTGATTCTTTAGTCTCCTCCAAGCCATGGACACAGCTGCTTGGATGCAGCCAATGGCAGTGGGCTTGTAACTAGATAATCCTTAAGGTCCCTTCCAACCTAAACCACTTTGTGATTTTACTTGCTGACCACTCCTGGGCACCCTGACCCTATTTCCATCTGTGAACCATTCTTGGGCAGATGTGGCCATGGGGTCTAGGACATTCTCCTGACCCCAAAACTATTAAACCCTCCTTCAGTGTGCCCAAGGCCCCAGTCTCCCTGCCAGCAGGTTGTGTTTAGCTGTAGGGGCTCAAAGCTGTACTTGGGCTCTGCTGGCCTCTTAAGTATCTGAATGGGGGTGGATGAACCCTCTCTTTTTATTGCCACACTTGGAGGATTTTGTTAATTAACTGGACTAAATGGTGATGCCCAGCTTACCCCAGGCCATCACAAGCCTTGGACTGAATGCTGGGCCATGCACTGTGTCCTTTCTGATGTCTTTTTTTGCCTGGGTCTCTTGCAGGTGATAAGCGAGTGGTGAAGCTCTACCTGAAATCCAAGGAGACGGGGAAGAAATTTGCTTCTGTGGATTTCGTTTTCTACAACTGCAGCGTCCATCAGTCGTAAGTGTCTTGGACTTTGTGGGAGGGCTCCAGGAACAGATTGGTGGGATGGTGTGAGACTGGGAGAGAGAGTTTTCAGCTTTGTGGGTGCTGATGTTGCAAGAGGAACAGGCAGAGATCAGTACAGTGATGATTACAGTGAAAAACCTCCTCCTTTTGCCTATGTAAACTGGGATGGTGACCAGAGCATCCACAGTTGGTTTGGATGTGTGGGAACATGTAGCGTCAGGACAGAACCTCACGTAAAAACAGGGCTTTGGGTTTGGCAAAACTTTGGAAGAAAAGGCGAGTTTACTGCACTGCAGAATGTAGAACCAATCCATGTGACCAAAAATGCCAAGTGTCTTGTTATTCCTGGAAACAGTTAAGAGGAGTGACTTGGCGATGCAAAAGGAGAAGCCTGTACTTTCCTGCCACAGTACCTGCTTCCCAGGCTTGCTGGAGAGGGAGCTGGAAAGTTACAGCAACATGGGATGGTACATGCCACATGTCCTGAGGCGTTTACCCAAGAATTTCCTAACTGGAAGTAATTGTGAATTTGCTTTCTTATCAGGCTGCTGTGAAATCTACTCCTGTAAAGGTTTTTAGACAGCTTGAGATATGCGTTTGATAAAATAGAGGAGGTGTGGATTATTGATGTGCTGTCTAAGCAAGGTGTCTGAAGTCTCAAACCACAACTCCTGATGAGGAGCTGCAGGCAGCGTTCTTGAGCAGTGGGGGATGGCTGTGCTGTAGGACCATCAGAGCTGATGCTGGGGTGTGTTTGGGCAAAGAGTTTGGAACTCAAGAATGCAAGAGATTTCATTACTCTGCCAGAAACCCCCATGGATGGTGGCACTCTGGCTGATCAGTAATTATAGACAAGCAAATGCCAAGTGATTTCTTTTGTATGTCTTTTTGCAAAGTGTTGAGCCTGGCTAGGGGACTCTGCTGGAGTTCACTCCTCCAAAACCTGTTCAGAGTTTCCACTTTGATCAGGGAAGAGCAGGTGAGATGCAGGTGCCTTGACTGGGAACCCACCCGCAGTGAGCTCCAGGAGGGATGTGTCAGAGGACAGCACCTGCAAAGTTTCTGCAACACAGGGATTCCTTTCCTCGTGCTCTTTGCACAGGGAGCAGGGCTCCTCCTGGGAGCACTGTGCCAGTGAGGGAGGAGAGACTTTGCTAACCTGACTTTCTCCCTCACCTTGACTCTGAGATGAGCTTTGTCTCCCTTCACATCCTGTGGTTTCAATAACATAAGCTCAGCTTTGGCTTGGGCTGGCTGCATGTCAGTATTTTGCAAAACAAAAAGCAGATATGACTTTTATTTTTCTAAATGAAAGAAAGATGACTTTTAAGTACAAATGGCATTAGATTTGGTCCAATCAGTGGTCCGGTGGGAAGAGGTGGTGAGGGAATTGGCATTTTATTTTATGTGCCTGACACAGAGGGGAAAAAACCCCTACCCCCCCCGAAACAAACCTACAACAAAGAGCCTGACTGATTTATTACTGCGTTGATGTTTAATTTTGGATGCATTATTTAAAAAGACTAATTATGGATGCATTAATATTTATGGGCTCCAGTTGAAGCTGATAGAAAAGTCCATGTTCTAAGCTGGTGAACATTATTATTTTTTTTATGTCAAGGGTTTCAGGGTTTGGAGGTAGTTTTGACTATGTGACCTGCAGTCGAATCATAGCCAAAGAGCGTGACAATATCTCCTGGGATGATGCAATACTTTTAAATACCATTTGCAGACAGGCGTCTTTAATGGATCTCTCTAGAGTTAATAGCCTTTCAGATCCAGGTTTCATATTTTGTGGAGGAAAATCTATACGTCAGCCTGATAAATTCTGTATTAGGAACAATATACTTTTCCACAAGGCTAATGTTTTTCCTGTGGAGATCTCTGATCACTGTGTGCTATGTTTTATTTTTGTATTTGGACGGCTTTGCTTAGGTTGGAAGGCAGAGTTCTGCATGTTGAATCATTTCTCTGAGGACAAAATGTTTGAGTGAGATTTTTCAGATGGTTATGGAGACATGAGAGGCTAGTGAGGCAGCTCTTTGCTGATGTCAGCTGGGGTAGCTCCGAGGGAAGCCAACGCAGCTCCACCATATGCACCAGGGAGAGTCTGACCCTTCTTATTTTCAGCAGACATCTGGAAAGGCATCAGCAAATTGCAGGCTGTGAGGCTGGTCCTGTTGCTGCATGAGCATCCTGGCTCTCTTATTTCTCACCACCTTGGCAGGTCTTCTTCCCATGCATTTTCAAGGTCTGCTGGAACCTGACTGGTCAAAGGCGGGGTTGCAGAAGGGAAGATGCATTTGTTCACTTCTACAGGAGACGAGGGTACAGAGGGGGTTGAGTTGCCTGTATGTTTGGCTGTGATGTACTGAGCAGAGGGGTGCCTTCCAGGTAGAGCTCCAAAGCTGTCCCATCTGTTAATGGGACTTTATGCCTGTGTGATGGAACTGTCCCCATCACAGACCAGCATTGGTGGCTCCTGGGGTACTTTGTGCAGGGTCCCTGGGACCCCTGGTCTGGAATTTGCATCCTATCTGGGGCTTCATTTCTTTCCAGGAGTCACCTGGGAAGCTTCTGGGGGTCCCGGCTTTAGGTACTCAGGGCTCCTGAGGGGCTTGGGCATGTCTTTTGGTCATCCTGCTGCTAAAGGCTTGAGCATTAGGCAGGGGATGCTTCTGGCTGAGCTGTGGGGTATGCATTGAACAGGGGAGTGGAAAGAGTTCAGTGCAGAGAAATGGGGCCCTTGCAAGGGGGGATGTGGCTGGCTGAGGGTCGCTGCCAGCCTACAGCAGAGGAGCAGGGCTGCCCACAGGCTTGTCTGCAGCTCCTGGGGACAGGCTCTGGTTCCTGCAGTGGAGAATGAGATGAAAACCCCCATGGCAGGGACTGGGTGGATTCCCTTGGGGGTTTCCAATGGGACACCGATCAAGTGCAGGCATTTAAAAGGCTGCTCGGCACCTTTGATCGTGTAATGAATCAGCCCGAGTTCAGTGCGTGCATGGGCAGATGTTGAGGTCGTCTTTGTCAGAGTTAAACATCTTCTTCAAAGCATTTGTGGGGAAATGAGTCCCCTTTTAAGATAAAGATGTAACACCAGATTCCCTGCCTGCCTCTGGCAGAGCTTGCTGGCGAGGTAGGGAAGTAGGGAATCCTCATAGAAAGCTAGTGAGCAATTCCAGGGAATAGTATGATGTATTTATTTCCTCCCACTGTTTCCATGTTTCTTGCTGGATTTTTCCTCTGGAAACTGTTTTTCATAAATCCTGTTCTGGTTTGGTTTTTTGGAGTGTGTGGCTGTGGGAATGGAGCTGGCAAGTGGAGTGGGATGGGGAAGAAGATGAGAGCCTTTGGTGTTTCCTTCAATTCTGTGATAATTTTTTGCAGAGCTGCTAGTTTTTCAAGTACCAATGTGCTCAGCGCATCACTAGCATGTTCTGCCACTGCAGTGTGGAAGCAAAAATCCAGGTGGTGGCACCGGGAAAAGGGGAAAATCATATCAGCAAGTGTGATTCCAAGAGGGAATCCGAGCATCCTGGAAACCTCTCTCCAGTCCAGGAGGTGGTCATGATGCTACCAGCCTTGTGGTTGTGCCTCAGTGTAGTGACAGCTGTGACACCCATGTCCCATCAGCTGCAGGGTGAATTTCTCTGAGGCTAGAGCAAGGGCAGACATGCCAAATGGCTCTAACTCCTCCAGGCTGGAGAGATGTGACTCTGCTGTGTCTCTATCCCACAGGTCAGGCTTTCTCTGTAAGCCTTCATTAAGTAAATGGGATTTTAATGAACGTCCCAAGTGCTGGGAGCAGCAGGGTTGTGCTGGTAAGGCAGGGCTGGGCTGTTTTGGTGTCTGAGGCACCTGTTGGCACCCATGGGACAATGCCAGCCCTTGAGCCACTGGGCTCCTCTCTGCAGCCTTTCTTTCTGCCTGCACATGGCATGCTTCTCTGTTGGCCCACTGCTGCTCGTTTCCAGATGCTTACAGATGCTTTCTTTTCAAAGGCATAGACAGATGGCTGCAAGCAGTTGAGTGCGTGTATCTGAGTTTTCATGGCTAAGCTGTGTGGTGGTAACAGATCCCTGTGTGTTGCTGGGCTGGGGCAGGTGGAAAATCCTGTAGGATGGCCCCAGAGACAGCTCAGGATAACCTGGCTTACATCACGTATCTTGTGAGTGAGGAGGGCTGGTACAGCCTGGTCTTATGCTTCAGTAAGGGGAGGCAGGTGAGTGTCTTTCAGGAGAGTTGTCTTAAAACACAGGGCATGATTCTGCATCCTCCAGTGTAATGGTGGATGCTCTGAACTACCCTGTGAGTTAGGACCTTGGCAAAACCCGGCAGGGATTTTTTCAACCACCAGTTGGGTTGGTGTGAAAGGAAGGGCAGAAATAGATTGAGATGGGCAGGGATGGAGGGAGGCAAGAGGTGACTCTCACCTTTCCTGGGCAGCAGTGAGGAAGCTGCCTGTAGGTCTGTGTAGGGGCTGGGGGGACACTGACCACATGATTCCATTGCTCTTCAGGATTTCCCCTTCTCCCTAGAGATGGATACAAAGCCCAAAGCACTACAGTTCAGCCCCTTAGCCCTGACAGCTGCTGCTCCAGATGCAGGCTGTGCTGGAGCTGAGTATTCGCTAAGGATGCATCCTCCTGCCAAGAGGAGATCTGAGGAGCAGTCGGGGGGCTTGCAGGCGGCTGTGCTGTGCCTGCACAGATGCTGTTTTCATCAACACTGTGTTTATAATTTCCCTTCTTAATGGACCTCCCCTGCTCTGCTCTTGGTGCCATTCAACTTCCCCCTGTTCTTCCTCTCTGCCATTCGCTCCATGTCCTTCCTTCCTTCATGGACGTGCTGTGCCATAGAAATAGCCTCAGTGTCTGTGTGTGTGCAGCGCTCACACCTCCTGTCCTGCTTGTGTTCGCTGCTCAGGCTTATCTCATTCCTGTGGATGCTGTTTTTGTTTTCTGCCCCCGCTGTTCAGTGTGATGAAGAACTTCGGGCTCCTTTGGGCACGTGGCATGCCTGGGGCTGGCAATGCAGGAAGGAGAGTGAGGAATCTGAATCCAGCACTGCTGGCTCTCCCCACTTCCATCAGCTACAGCTTTGCTTTGGGTCGTACGTGGAGACAGCTGGAACCTCTCCATAGTCACTGGAGGTGCCTGCACACTCAGGGAAGAGTCAGTCCCTGAAGCTACTCCTGGGTCTGGGCTCATCCTGCAGTGATGCTTTTGGCTCTGTACCCACCCTGGAGAGGTGTCTTTGCTGTCCTTCTGCCCTGTCCACATGTCTGCTTCTCTGCAGCCCTGTCAGGTGTTTCCTGTTACCAAGATTGGGATCATTTATGGAAGTGGAGGGGAGCAGTGCTGGGCATTTTTGGCCCAGCTGTGGGGTGAGATGTAGGCAAGCTTGGGGGCTGTTGGGAGGCTCTGGCTTTGACCCTGGGGTGCTCAAAGTTGGGCAGAGCTTCTTTGTTGCCTGCAAGGATGCCCACCCAGGCTGGGGGAAGTTTCAGGCCAGCAGTGAGCCTGGTCGTGTTTTGGGATGCAGCACTTGGCAGAGTGACCCCGCAATGCTGCTCTGAGGCTGGTGCCACACCTCTCTCACAAGGTCATCAGGAGGCAAGGAGGGCGCTGCCAGTGGGTCTGGCCCCCTTTCCCTGTCTCGTTTTCCCAGGGCTTCATCTCCACCAGCACCTGGCAGGGCTGGGGAGGAGGCAGATGGGGAACAAGCTGTGGGTCCATATCGGTGCTGCACCCCCACCATCGGTTTTCTGCCTCGCTGGGCTTCTTGCTCTCCTGGCACGCTTTGGGGAGGCGGAACACTTCAACACATGAAGGAGAGCCTCCCTCTAATTACCAGGAGTGATGAAAGCCTCTTAGGCAAGAAGTGATGAGGGAAGAGTGCCTGACCGTGGGAAGGAGAGAGACGGCACAGATGGCATCATGCTGCCGAGCAACCTGCTCCTGTGCCAGCAACAGACAGCAGTGGCACACGGACACACCGGGATGCGGACACACTGGGATCCCTGCCTCAGTCCTGGGCTTTGGGGAGCGTTGCAGGGTGTTGTGGTGGTCAAACAGCTATGCTGAGGCCAGCAGGACTGAGGCAGGCTGTAAACAGTGTTTCACCATGTTACTGGCACCTGAGTGCTGACTTGCTCACCACTTTGACCTGGACGGGCACTCTAAACCTAACAGAAATGCTGCAGAGCAAGGTGTGTGTGGTGAGTGCTCTCACGGTGGCAATTTGATATCCTTATGGCAGAAGGAGAACCTTGGCAGAAGGGAGAGTGTGGAAACCATCGCCGAGGATGGGGCTTTAGGAGTGTCTCAGTTAAGTTGGAAGCAACTGGGAGGGCTAAAGTAGGAAGGGGGAACCGTGCACTTCAGTGTGGACATGGAGCATAACATGAGATCTTCTGACAAGTGGAGACTGGGACACCAGCTGGGACTTGCAGTAATTAAATGGCAAAGGAGACCCTCAGGTGAGGAGGATCTTGAACTAGCCAAGACTTGGCTTTGACCCTGAAGACCTGCAAAGTGGAGCTGCAGCTGTTGGGGCTGGGGTACTCGGCACAGGGCTGCATCAGGAACTTCACCCAGCTGCTTTGAGATGCCTTGTGAGGTGGTGGAAAGGGGACTGGGGAACTTTTTTGCAGACCCTGAAGGACCTGGTGACTGGGAAAATCTCTTCTTTGGAGGATGGTGGGAGCAATTAATGGGAGGTTGTGCTGCAGCTTGGTAGTTGGGCCCCAGCATGTGGCTTGTGGCTGCTTGCACTTCTCTCTTACATGATCTCTCTGGGGCTGTGCTACTCCCATGAGGATTAATCTGTATGTTCCCTGTCCCGCCCCTCCATATCTTGGATTTATCTGTCCACTGGTCCTGCCTGAGCTCTTAGCAGGAGGGCAAGAACTGTCCTTTGCCTTTGTTTGTGTTCCCTATTCCCCCCGCCCTCTGCACCTCCCTCCATCAAAGCAACCAGAGATAGGAGGCTGTGGCTCTGCTTTTAAGTTGAATCTCTGCAGCTGAAATAAAATTGCATATATTTGCATAAGGAGCATCTCAATTAGCATATTTGTGGGTAAAGCTAAAAGGGCTGTTCATTTGGAAGTGAAAATGTGAGCGAAACATGGAAATGACTTCCAGCCCCCTTTGCAAGCAGCTTAATTAAATATTTCCTTAGTGTGTGCGCATGGATTTGGGAAGCTCTTGCTGTATATGTAATGGTGTGTGAAACCCCAGGGCGCGCTGGGAGACCTGGTCCTGCAAAGCCTGGGTGTGTCTTTGCACCCTGGGCTGCCCTCGCCCTGTGGCTCCCTCAGGTCCCCACACCTCCAAAGTGACAATTCTGCTGGAGGGTGAGGGATTTGGCATGCTAGGCTCTGCCACCAAGGATATCTTCTTCAGGAAGATTGTCTTTCTGCTGCCTCACAGGGTGATGCTGTGTTTTCCTGTCGTTTCCCAGGGGTAGAGGCAGAGAGGTAGCTGTGATTAGGAGGAGGATTGGGCTGGGCAGGGCTGCCTGCCTCCTGCCAGAGCTGTGTTCAGGGAAAGAGCCTGTCTTTGTTTAAATATAATTGCTTTGGGCCTGATCCTTTTGATGCTTGGATCAGTGAGGAGCAGGTATGAGCCTTCTAGGGAGAAAACTAGTGCTGCTGCTTTTTTCTTTTCTTCTTTTCTTTTCTTTTTTTATCCTTTTTTTTTTTTTTTAAGCCAGGCTGATTATTTTTATTGCCTTTTAGCTTATGCCTCAGCAGCTCTCCCAGCTCCTCATCAGGAGAACAGCTTGGGCTGCACAGACATGTCTGGTGCAGACCCGCCCTGTGAAGGCTCATGTACTAAATGTGGGGCCTGTCTGCTATGCCTCCCCAGACAGCATGGCAGGGAGGGCTCAGGCCCTTCCCTCTTCACAGGGGTGAAACCTCCAAAAGCCTCCCTTCAGCTATGGGATGCCCTGTGCCTGCAATCAGGGATGCCTGGGAGGGGGTTAGTGAGGGAAGCTAACCAGGTTGTTGAGGTGCCACTCCTATGAATGTTTGTGGGAATCTTTGTGTCCCCTCCTGCTTTGGGGAATGTCATCAGGTCCCTGGGGCTGGTTTTATTGCTAAGAGGAATGGAAAGCAGAACATGGGGCTCCTGGCATCTCTGGGTCTGAGCACAGAAAAGATGTGCTCAGAATGTGCTCAGATGTGCTCTCCCCCAGAAAAGATGGGGAGAGGGGAGCAGGGGTGATCCCTGGCACAAGGAGCCCTGAGAGGAGGCTGGGGAGGGAGATGGAAGCGTCTGGGGCTGAGGAGGGGTGGAAGCCACAGACACAACGCACGCGCGGCTGTGGAGGGCTGGGGCTGAGGGGGCTGAGGGAGGGGGTCACACACAACCTATTGTGAGCGGCTGAAAGGCGCTACAGTCCCGAAATGTTAATCTGACCCAACCTTTCGCCAGTTATAATTTTCCTCTCAATGAGCATGCACTAATCTGGCCCTTTCTCCCCTGTTCCCCTGTGGTGCAGAGCCCTTGTTGTGCTGCCTCTTGCTAAAATCGCCTTTCATTGAACCCAAATAAAGCTCCCAAAGTCTGGACCTCGGCCCCTGCTGGAGGGGGGCGGTCAGGGTCAGCCTGCCAGGAGGAGGAAGAAACATGGCCTCTTCAGCTGGGACACAAACAGTGCCTGAAAGACCATATACCCCCACCCTGCCTGGACAAAGCCTGGGGGGTCAGGTTGTGCAGGCATCTCCCTCCCAGTGCACGGCCTGTGCTCCATGGATAAGGGAGCCTTTACACCCTGAGGTACAGGATCACCTACAGATGCTGTCCTCCTGAAGCATGCCAAGAAATGTCCCTCTGGACTCTGCCTTGATGTTACCCTAACACTGTCTGCTTCTCTCCCTCTGCAGCTGCCTGTCCTGTGTGAACGGCTCCTTCCCCTGCCACTGGTGCAAATACCGCCACATCTGCACCCACAACGCTGCTGACTGCTCTTTCCTGGAGGGACGTGTCAAGCTCTCTGAGGTAAGAGTGTGAGATTGCTGCCTTCACCTGTTCTGGTCCTGTTACCGTCCCCTGCTCTCTGGGGAAGGGTTTAGAAGAAGGCAAACTCCTTCAGAAACCATTCCCACTGCCTCTCCTGGGGTGCTGGAACTGCCTGAGGAACAGTGAGGGAGGAAAGGGAAATGCTGATGGAACTGTGTGCTGGTAGGGAAGAGACTGTGTGGCTGTGGAGAGGCAGCTTGGGAAGTCGGCTGAAGCCCGGAGCACTTTAGACTGAATGAAAGGAAAAACAAAGGCAGAGACGCTAAAGCATTTTCCTTTGATGTTTGTGAAGGGAGCAAGCTTGAACTGTCATTGCAGAACAACTTGTTTTTGGAGAGGGGAAGGTTGAAATCTGTAGAACAAACTCTTTTTGCTGCACCTCACGCCTTCTTCATCTCAGCTGCTTTGCTGAGGAACATGTGCTTCTGTAGGGGTTCATCCTGTGCTTGGCTTGGGTATGGAGGTTTGGCAAACCACTGCTGGCTCTACAGTAAAGGCTGATTTGGATCCTGAAGGGAGAGTTATGAGAAGGAACTCTATCCCTATTCTGGAAGGGGTCTGCAGTTGAATTTATCTGGGTTTCCCATTGACTGTACATGGCCCCAGTGGGAAGGGTCCTGCTGCCTCCAGGGGAATTTACTAACCTGAGAAAGTTGGAAAAAGCTGTTTTCTCTTAGCTTGTGCTGTGAAGAAATCCAGTGAGCAATCTGCCCATCTCAGGTATCGCAGAAGCCTGCTCTTGAGGTCATGCTTCCAGCCAGCCCTGGCATTGCTTCTGCAAATGTGACACGTGGTGTCCAGACCACTGGAACCCAGCAGTTCTCATCTGCCCATTCCCCTCACTGAGGCCATGGGATCTGCCCCCTCCCTGCCAGGTCAACCCCAAAGCATCTGGATGTACCCCACAGTAGTGGTGCCCTTGGGATGCGTGCAGCTCTCCCACGGGCTGGCTGCTCAGGAACTTGTGTCACTCCCCAGTGTGAACAGGGTGTCCCCCAGCAGACCTTTTGGTCACACGGGAAATGGACCAGTGCCTGATTTGAGGTTTGGATCACTTGGCTCAGCCTGTTTGCACATTGGTGTGGCCTCAGCAGTTCCCAGCAGGGATGGCAAGGCACCCTCAGACCAGCTGTGGCTGTGAGCTCTGTGACCAGGATGGGATGAGACATTCTGTTCCCATCCCTGGCCATCCTGGTCCCCAGCAGGCTGGTGTATTGCGTGGTGGGGTGGGTGTGGGGGCTCAGTGCCAGTCCCATGGCACCACTGGACAACTTAATGGTAGACATCCAGCCCCATCCTCTCTGCGGGAAGGTTATTTTGAGCAGGATTTGGTCTGTCTGTATTGGCTGGAGTGTGGTGGGCACTGGTCAGGAAATGCAGGGACAGAGGGTAACTGTCTCTGCTTCTTCCCGTGGGTAGTTCACCACAATTTCCTGGGTGGGAAAGTGGTTATTTTGTAGGAAAACAGAGTGACCCGTGGCACTCTGTCCTGGGCATGCCAGGAATGTTTGTCTGGATTTCTGGGGGTGGCGGGGTTGAAATGGGGCATGGGTAGGAGCCACCACTCACATAAATGTGCCTGGAAATGGTGACAGTAGTCAGGATGTCCCTGTCCACTGGCTGTGGTAGCTTTAAAGTCTGGGCTCTGGAGATTGCCCTCCTCTGTGGCTTTGCTGGGGGGTGCAGAGCTGGGGAAGAGGTGATGAAGCAGCACAGGCTGCTGTTCATTTTTTTCCACTTGTGATGTGCAGTGGTGGTCAAAGAGTGGTCAGTGATGGACATTGGAGCATCGCATTCCAGAAGGCTGCTCTTTTGAGACAGCACCTGCTGATGCAGAGCTGTTGTGGAGGGTGAAAGGCTCCCAGACTGTGGGGAACAAGTGTGTTGGTTCAGATTAGGTAGGTTCAGCTAGTGTTTGTTCTTCAGTCTCCATCAGTGGGAAGGGTTGAGGACTTCATGAAGGAACCTCAGAGCTGGGGTCAGGCCTAGTCCCAGACTGCCTTCATCCTATCTCTGCTGATGCACAGCCTTGCAGCTGGAGCTGGGAGCTGCCAGAGAAATCCAAATGGCAGCATTTGCAGCGTGATTCTAAAGCTCTTACCTCTCCGGACAAGCCTGGACACCCATGTCGTGTTCTCATCCAGCTAGAAAAATGGTTTTCAAGGAGAAAATCTGAGCTGTGTGATGTTTGGGAATTTGTGTGTGTTGGGGCCTTGCTTTTCTGCTTATCCCATGCCTTCATAGATGCCTGCTCCTGGGGCCTGGGGCTCTGCTGAGAGGGGCTATTTTTGGCAGGATGCTGAGCTCTGTGGGCTGTGCAGAGTGTTCCCAAGGGATGGAAGTGCTGGGCAATGCCAGAGCAAGTTGTGTCAGCAGTTGGACTTGCTCATAGGGGAAATGAGTTGTCCTTGTACCCCCACCCCTCCGGGCACCCTGGGCGCCCACCAGCACCAGGTGCTTCCTGTTTGGGCACAGGCTGACATATTTGCTGGATGAGACACTTCTGCTGGCAGATGTGGAGCGTGTGACATCATGGGGGGATTCGGCTCAAACTGTGAATCGGCAGAATGAGCCCACCTGCCTGTTTGGGGAGAGGGACACACGTGCCTGGGCACGTGCCTGTGCTCCCTGGGCACCAGCCTGCAAACAGCCATGGTGAGCCCAGCCTGAGGGGCATGGACTTACCCACCACCCCAGCTGGGCTATGGCAATAATTACTGAAAAAGGAGGAGATGGAAGTGTTGGAGAGTGAGCCAGGAGTTAATACTTGCCAAGTGTGCATGTGCCCCGTGGGGAAGGCTTCTGCCACCCATGAGGTCCCCCTGCAATGTGGAGGAGATCAAGTGGGTGGGGCTGCTTCCTCTGACATCACTTCCAAGCTGGGAACTGGTGGGGAACAACCACCATGCAGTCATGGGGACACTCCCTGGAAATGGCAATGGGCATGAAGTGTCTCCCTACTGTGAATTGAGCTGATTCTGGAAGTGGGGGGAAACTGAAGCCCACTGTGATACAGAGCAGGGAGGTAGCAGAGCAGTGCCCAGCGTCCTCAGACTGCCCCAGCTCTGTTGCCGTCTCCAGTTTGGGGCTAACATTGCTGTTCCTCTCAGCTTTTATTTTGTTTAGTATGTTTTGGAGATAAATAATTTCTTCCTTTGAAAACTGTGCTTTTGGAGAATACAGACCTGTAAAGAACAGAAAACCCAGAGAGTAAAAGTAGTTGGGTATTTCCGTCCACATTTGCTAAATGAAACAATTTCTTTTTCTTTTCTCTGCATTGTTTGAAAGATAATTGATCCTACTGGCTGAGATAAAGCGTGGCACTTTGCAAGGTTTGGCCTGGCTTGCTGCAGGATGGCAGGAGGCAGCTGGACAGCCTTGGTCACATGTGGCTGCTGGTGGCCTTGGGGCTAGAGCTGTCCCTGCAGCTGCACTGTGGCCATTGGAAGCTTTGTGAGAGCAGTGGAGCAGATGCGTCCACTGCATTTCTGTTTTTAAAGCAGCTCACATGTTATTCTCTCTTGATGTTATTTCAAGCCAACACTCCCAGGAGTAGCTGCCATAGGTGTGAGACCTCTGCCTGGCTCGGCAAAGCCAGCTTGGGATTGCATCAGGCTGTTGTTGCCAAAGTGTTACCCACCGGGGCTGCAGAGCTGTTTTGCTGCCTGAGCTCATTTATTTTTGCTCCCTCCTGCTCCCCTGTGCTTTGCACACAAGGGTCACTAGCTCCCCTGGAGCAGCTGGGAGCCCGAAGCTATTAAAAATGGAGTGCTTTGCCCTCCCAATGTCTTCTTCCCCAGGGGCTGGCAGGGAGGTGCTTTCCTCTCCAGCTCAGACTCAGCAGCATGTCCTGGCTGGACTTGCTGTCTGCTGGGCAGCCTGCAGCTGGGCTGGGTGGGGTGACACTGTTTTGAGCTGGTGCAGATAGAAGCAGCAGCAGCAAAATTTGCTGCAAAGCAGGTTTTCTGCCACACTGCAGGAGCACATTGCAGTATCAAAGAGGGAAAAGGCTTTTCTCTCTACTTTCGAAGGAAGGGAGATGGAAGTTGTAAGGGAAGCAGGAAGGCACAATGCAATTGACAGTGCACAGTCCAAAGGGCATTAACTCTAAAACCTACTTGCTTCAATGATGGCATTGAAGTCCGTATTGTTACCGGTTGGCCCAAACGTGTTGCTGTTGCAGTGGCAGGTTACAGATTCCAGAGATGGATCCTCTCCCCACCTCCCATCTGAATCAACCTGAGCTGTAGAAAACCCTCCACTGCCATGCCACTAGATTTCTTTGTGCTCTTCTTTCCTGTCTTCAGGGCTTTGGGCAGAGCATGCATAAGAGGTTGGTTTGGGGTTGCTGCACATGAGGATTTTCTCAAGCATGTGCTCACAGTGGTGTTTTTTGCAGTGCATTGCCAAGCCTGCCAGCAAGGGGAGGGTCACAGGGTGCTGGGGGAGGCTGTACAGTGTTCCTGTCTCATAATCTACCTCATGTTCCCCTTGCAGGACTGCCCTCAGATCCTGCCTTCCACCCAGATCTACATCCCCGTGGGTGTGGTGAAACCCATCACCCTGACAGCCAAGAACCTGCCTCAGCCGCAGTCAGGCCAGCGCAACTATGAGTGCATCTTCCACATCCCCGGCAGCACCACCCGCGTCACTGCCCTGCGCTTCAACAGCACCAGCATCCAGTGCCAGAACACCTCGGTGAGTGTGGTGGGAGCTCTCCTTGGCGTGGGCCTTGTCTGTGGGCTGCTCCTTCCTGCTTGCCCCAGGACCATCCCAGCTTGTTGCACGGGCAGTTTGCTCTCTCCTGGGCAGGTAATGGGGGTTTCTATTGCTTGTGGGGTGTTAGGCAAGTTCCCTGCCACTATCCCCAGGGGCACTGGGAGGCTGCTTGGGGTTGTTCCAGATAGGATCAATGCTGAAGCCACCAGGCTTTAGGAGCACTTCCAAGGAAATTAGGTTTGCAAAGCTGAAGAAAGCTGTCTGGACTGAAGCCAGCTGGGCCCGGATGTGCTGGAGCCCCCGACACCAAGCTATCCCATTTTACAGGCGGGAAGGAGGTAACACCTCTGTCCCATTGCACACATGGAACCCTCCACACGCAGCTGTGCTTGCCAGCCCTGCAAGCACTTCCCCTCCTCCTTTGCAGCCTCTGTCCATCCCTGATCTGACCAGCAGCTGCCTCCTTCCCCTGCCTGCCCTCCATCCCGTGCTTCCTGCGTCACTCCCAGCTTCAGTGTCCTTGCCCCCTGCAGCCCTGTCACTTCATCTCTCTGCCTTCTCTGCCCTCTCCAGGCACCTTATCCCCTAACTGGGAAGGGGTTTAGCAGCCCTGGGTGAGCTGTGTGTGTGCCTCTTTCTGTGCACCAGGCCCATGAACAAAGCCACTCTGGGTGCTAATAGCCCCACTGGGAGCTGCTGTTGCTCAGCTCCTCAGTTGCCCGCCGTGCTCTACACTGACCTGCCCTCATCCGAATGGAGCCAGCCCCTCCCTTTGCTCTCCCGTTTAATCCTTTTAAAATTTGTTTTTCATCTCTCATACTGTGAAAGCTCATTTGCAGCCTAACACCAGTGCTGATCCCTGCTCCCTTTGGTGGCACAAGTGACATTTAGAAGCCATTGAAGATGAGCACTGGCTCCCTCCCTCCTCCAGTGATCTCAGGGCTGCAGAGCCTTTGGACACGAGGAGGATCCTGAGCCATTGCCTCCTGCCCTGGGCAGCAGTCCTGGGGGAATGCTATGCAGCCAATCCAGCCTCCTGCCAGGTCTCTCCTGCCTGGAGCTGGCAGCCGTCTCCTGCCCAGTTCTGTAGTGTGGGGTTTGGCTGAGTTTATTCCAGAGCAGTTTGGGACATGTGTGCTGCAGGATGCTCCCTGTAGGGAAGTGCTGTGGCTGCACAGTGCTGACAGCAGCAGCCTGATGGCTCCTGTGGGGTGTTGGGGAGATGTGCCTGCGCCAGAGGGGAATCTTTACATAATGGAGGTGGAGCTTGCAGAGAGGCTCTGAACCATGTGGACTCATTTCTCCCCAGTATGTTTCAACTTGTCAAGCAGGAGGGAGAGTCTAAAGCACAATGCATTCTCTGTGTTTCCCAGGGGATGCTGCGGCTGCCAGGATTGGTGCCATGAGCTGCACAGCCTCTGCAGCTCTCCAAAGGGGTGGGACAGCTGTAACCAGCACCTTATCCTGGGCTGACAGTGGTGGATGTTTGACCTGGAAATTGTCAGGGGTGCTGTGAAAACAGCGCAAATTGTCAGATGGGCATGTGCGTGGTGTTGTGAGGTGCATGGGGAACAGGTAGCAGCAACTCCATGGGGCAGCAGCCTGGGGCAGGAGATGTGGCTTTTGGGTTCAGTGTGGCTTCACAAAGAGACAAAGAGAGTTTTGACTTGAAAGAAGCTGCTTTGCTTTTGGGGTCTGCTCGCCTGCTTTACTGTTTGAGGGCATTGAGCCAGGCTGCATTATGGTGTGGGGGATTCAGATTCACACTTGCGTGGTGTTTGTCTCCTTTGTGCCTTTTTGCAGTCCATCTGGCTGCTTGATAGTGCTTCAGGCTCTGCCAACCATGGCCCAACAGCTTCTTCCATTGCACTTCATCCTTTGGGTTTGGATTTTGGTGTGGAGAACACTGGTGAGTGGAGAAATAGGAAAAGGATGACATCTTCCTAGCCAGCATGTGAAGGATGGATGCCAAAAGGCATTTAAGCATGCATTGTTTCCAGGAGTTCACTGGGATCTAAACGAGGTTAAATACTCTGTGGAATTAGGGATGCTTTCCGGAATCTCTGGTGAATGAAAGGCATAATAAGTCAAGCCCCTTAAAACTCTGTCTTTTGTTTTAGTGCTTGTGAAACTCCACTGACTTGTTCGCACTTTGAAGAAAAGACATCTTGGTTAAATATTCAGCAGTCCATTCATTAAGGTCTTAGTGTTGACTATAAACATAGTTTGTAACACCCAATAGGTTTTTGGCAAACTCAAGGGAGATCAGCTCTGGTATTCCTCAGCATCTCAGGCCGTAAACCAAGCCGAAAGAACCTTTTCTGCCTCCTCACTTTGGTCTCTTTCTGCTCTTCAAGAGGAAAGCAACCCTAATGGTCTTCCATATGTAAAGATGCAAAAAGGAAAGACAAGCCTAACTACGAAAATGAAGATCTTTGCCAATAAACTGGTTTTTGCAAATTGATTGTGTTTAGTCTTCTGGAGGCAGACGTTTCCAGGCTTGCTTTTTGCAGCAGAGGGTGCAGAAATGGTCACCTGTCTTAATGCATAAGGTTGATGCCACTGAGATTCATTTACCAAATATCCTTGCCTTTGCCTCTTCTTTCCCATCTGACATCTGTCAACAGAGTTCATCCTCATGATTGCTGCAAAAATGAAACAGTTTAGCAGTTGAAAAGTGCCACAGTCCCAAATCTGCACTAATGGTTGTAGCATTGGACTTGATCTGATTTAATCCTGGCCTTTGCAAAATGGCTACAGGTGTTTCTCACTGTCAAGGGTTTGGCTTTTTCTCTGTAAAATGTTCCTCTTAAAGCTGAAATATCCCCTGAGCAGCTGTTTCCCTTTAAATGTATAAATAGGAAGAACCCCTGATCTCCTTTTCATGAGCTTGTTGTCTCAGCACTTTAAATTAAGCATCATGCCTCAGTTATTTCCCTTTCTTTTTAACCAAAGCCCCACATGGTGAGAAGCAGCTGTATCACCTTCCTGGCTCCCTTTTGGTTCCTTTCTCACCAGTGCCCCTGGCATGGAGAGCCCACCTTGCCCACTGTTTCTGCTGTGGAGGTTCCTGCCCTCTGGCTAGACTTGGGTTGGGATATTCACCCTGGAGTGAGCATTATTCCTGGGACAAAGTGATGTGGGTGCAGAGCAAGCTGGGCTGACAGGGTGGGCACATGTGTGGTACCCCAGCGTGGATGCTGAAGCCCAGCCCCAAGTGTGGATGCTGTGGAGTGAAGTAAGACCTCTCAGATTTATGTTTTCTGGGTATTTTTTTGTTGCTGTAGAACCTGAGTGTTGCTCTGACATATTCCCAGGGTTTCAGGTTCTCATACTATGGTGGATTTGAGGCAAGAGGAATCCAGGTGAAGAAGCTTGTGTGTGATGGGGGAGGAAAGGAGGAGATCCATGTGAAAAGAGAAAAAGGAGTTGCACAATCAGAGGCTGAGTGTTACTGTCAAGTTGTGCTGTTGTGAGGATGACGGTATTTTACTCGGCCCAGGGTATATTTATAGAGGAACATAAATCATACACACATGCCCTGTTCCGAGCACTGCACACCTCCAGTATACATATCTCTAATTAACCAGCCATGAAGAGGGAAGCAGAATTGGAGCCCACAGCCCCAGCTCCGTTCACCAACAAAGCCGCGCTCTCCGTCCTAGCAGTGCCTACATTTATCTTTCCTGCAGCAGTGTTTAAAGTGAAAAGGGAGTATCAGGAGAGTTTGATAGGATCCAATTAAATTCCAGCAGATAAAATAATGATGAATTGCAGTTGAGCCCTGGCGAGATGCGATGTACATTACTGCCGTCCCCGTAGTGCAGGGAAGGAGTTGAGGTCATCAACTGCAGAAAAATAGGACACAGCTGCAGCCCAAGCGTTCCTCCAGAAATGCAGCCCAGGGGGATGGTGCATGTGGGAGTGAGGGGGGTTGCACAGGAAATTTGGATGTGTGGGTTTGCTTGCAGAGGAGCAGCCCCTCTGCTGCCTTCCCTAGGGATGGGCTGGGTGGATTGTGGCACAATTGGGATGCATGCCCTGTGGAAAGGGATGTGATGGCTGTGGGGCTGCCCTGCCTCCTCTGGGATGGAAAGGGCTAGCGCCTTGTCCAGTTGGCATGGCATTTGCAGGAGCATCTCAAAATGCGTCTCAGTGCGATCTGCCCACAGACTTGGGGTGTTTCCTGCTAGCTGCAGATGTGTCCCCTGTGTGGTTCCCTGGAGGCACCTTCTCAGAGTGTTGAATCTCTTATCCCAAAGGAGGTTGGGTAGTTCTCAGTGCCTGTTGCTGCTAGCTGGTGGGTGTATGAGCTGTGGGCTTGCCAGAATCAAAAGTGAGACTTTCAGGGCAGCTGACAGCCACAGCCCTTGTTGTGTGCAGGGCTGGTGGCATTCCCCGCATGGGGGCAGGGTAGATGTGAGAATCAGAGGTGTAAAAAGAACATGAGGTTGATGGTTGTTACTTGGGAAGATGCCTGAGATAAGTTTTGGGTAAAGAGCCTTGAGAAAGTCTTAATGAGGAGTTCTCGCCTGAACCGCATCTCTGCAGAAGGAGACCTTGCTGGGAAGACCAGTATCCAGGTGGATGGGGCTGAAACATCCTCTGGATGTTTCACATTCGCCTTGTAAGCTCTTCAGGGAGGGACAGGGAGGCTGACTGGGTTAGGTAAGGAGCCAGGCAGTTCTCATTTCAATTGCTGACTCACTTGATAACATCTTTTCTCCCATTCCCTTCTGTGGCCTGTGCTGCATCAGAACACATCACTTTTGGGCACTGTTGGTTTGCTCTCAGGCTGTGCCTCTCGTTTTTTTGCTCCCAGAGCAAACATCCCTTTTCCACAGCTTGTCCTCATAGCAGCTGCCAAGTCAAATCATCCTTTGGTACAGCTGGGGGTCCTGAGCACCTTTGTAGAGTGAAAGATGGTCTGACTGCCTGGGCAGGTACATCCCTCCACTCACACCCATCCTGGCCTACTCTCCTGCCACTCATCCCAGTCTGCTGCCAGCTGCTGAGATTGATTAACTGGGAGGTTAATAACAGTTAAGTGTTTAATGGATATTTAATACCATGTCAGCTCTGAACAGGGAGGAGCGTGATGGAACCTGTTGGCTGTCTGTGAGCTCTTTTTTGGATCCCATAGGATGGACAGATTGGTAAGCATCCCCTGCCTGATTCCCACCAGTTGTGGGGCCTTCAGGGTTGGAAGGTGGCTGCTATTTTACTTGGATGTTGCTGCCTCCCTGGCTGTGCCCTTGGGTTGAGAGGCCACTTTTGTGCTTACACTATGCATGGGCTGTTGTGAGGAGGCCTTTTGGAAGCACCTTTCAAAATACAAGATGCTTTGGAAATTAGAGAGGGATCTGATGGATCTCCAAGTCCCAGGAGGCCAAGCCTGGAGCCCCTGCAGCTGCAGCTCCTGCCTGTGTGCAGCCAAGTCCTGACTCCAGCTCCAGCATTCTACAGGGACCAGCAATGGTATCCAAGCCACAGACCCAGTGCTGTCTCTGCAGGGCAGGTTAGAGGCTGCTGACAGACATGCAGACGCAGAGGACACATTTTTCATTGATATCCATGTTCCCTTGGTGATCCCATGCTTTGAGCACCAGCTGAGGTAACGACTCCTGCTCTGCCACTTCCCTTCACACAGTCCTGTGCTCACTGCTCCCCGCTGTCCATTCTAGCTCCCTGCCACAGCAAAGTCAGCATCCTTGGTACTGTGTCCTTTCCCAGAGGGAGACAGTCTCTCATGCAATTGGCCTCTTGCTGTCTCAGAACTGGTGGATGAAGAGTTAATGTTCTCCCTCCCTCTCCCCCTATTCTTCTTCCTCCAACTCTCCTCCCAGAAGAACTAATTTCCAAAAGCAGCCGGGGCAGAGAGATGCAAATAAGTGTTTTGGACAGCTGCAGGCTGGATGCCTTCCCGAGATGCCAGAGCCCCAAATGAGACATGTCAGAGTACAAATTGAAAATGCCAATTTCACTTACGCTGCCACGTGGCTCGTCACAGCTAAATTCTGCTCCGGTGCCGCCACCACCCTCCCCAGCATGTGCTCCCTCCTGCTGCCAGGGAATGGTCTCTGCTCACTGCTACAGGTCTGGCCAGCTCCTTGTTGTGTTTCTGTTGAGGATATCCTTGGGTTTGAGTAGGATAGGGTGAAGTGAACAGATCTGGACTCCTAGCCAAGTTCTGGCTTTATCTTCTCAGGCCTAGTAACAGGAATGTTGCTGAGAGGCTCTGGTGGTAGATGGTGCGTGGTGGAGATGTGATGAAGGTGCCATGTCTGGGGGGTTGTGTTGAGGAGTGATGGAGCTCTGCCTGTAGAGAGATGGTGGTGGAGCTGTTGGATTTGTGGCTGGGTGTGTTATGTCCGATAGCTGCTGTGTATGGCTGACCAGCAGCAGCCTTCCTCCCTGGGGAGAGCTTTATTTTGGAGTCCTCCACCCTATGTTTGGGTGGAGTGGCTCATGGACCAAGGATCACCAACAAATTGCTGTAATGGAGGACCAGGCTTGGCTCTCATTGACACCCTGTAGAGCTGAGGGAGGGGTGTGTTACCATAGCCAGGTCTCACACTGGGTGTGTGCCCCATTTTGGTGCCATCTCTGATGCTGGACTGGTGATGCTGCCTGTCTGGGAGAGACTCAGTGCAGAAGAGACCAGCTTTGATGCTCAGGTGAGAAGACTGAAGTGTTGTTTTCCTGGGCACACTGGCCTCCTTCATGGGCCACATACCTGGGCCTTGTGGAGGGGTCGAGTAGAACAGACCCACTGGAGAGGGTCCTGTGTGGGGCAGCAGCTGGAGATGCCGAGACCTCCTCTTCTTGGTACGGCCTGGGGCTGCGAAAGGTGATGCTGGGACTGGCTGGAGGTGGTGGCAGGGCTGTGGCCAGCCCATGGTGGCCAGCCCACTGCCGGTGCATCTGCTGCTCTCTAACGAACTCCAGCAATCCATGAATCATTCATTTAATCTCTCCTGACACGCCTGTCATTTTCTCAGGCGAGGAGCGGGGAATCTCTTGCCGAAGGAGGTCATTAGCTGTCAGGGATGGTTCCAAATGCCTTCCTGCCTCTGTATCGATTAAACCTCTCTGTCTGCATGCAGAGCCTTTGCAGGGAATACTGATGGTGCTGCTGGGGCTGGGACTCAGATGTTGAGGCAGGGGAGAGGGGTCTGGGTGGGGAGAGGGCACTGGTCAGGCTGGAAGGAGGAATGGAGGTGGATAGGTCTGGACAGCAGAAGGTCCAAGGGTCTGAGTTTTGGGTCCTCTAAAGCAAGGAGGGTAGGATTCCCTGGTGTCACCTTCCTACATGGAAACTCAGGGTGGTGGTTCCTGAAATGGAGTATAGCCAATGTCCAAGCACAGTGTGGAGCTGGGAGTGGGACATCTTGGGGTATGGTTTGAAGGGGAGGAGTGCTCTCTCCTGAGATCTTTCTGAGGGCTAGTATGGCACTGGAGTGGTCTTCAGCTCTGTCCCACTCACAACCATATGGCCACAGCGTTGTCATTTTGTTATGGGTGATGGAAGGGACTGTGAGGGACATCCTCCCACTGGCTGTCGGGGTGACTCTACTGAATCCACTCCTGTAATGTGCCCAGCCTATCTGCCTCAAGCTTAACTAGTGATGACCATAGTCCCAAATATCCAACTGGGCATCCCTGGAGTGTGGAGGACATGGGGAAGGGCTCAGGAGCCTTGTGGGGAGAAGTACATCTGTGCTGCAGAGGCACCATCTGTTTCTTCCTTTTCCAGCAGCAGCAGCACCTTCAGACCTTTGAGTCGATGGGCTTTGGGTCTATTTACAAACCTTCGGTTTTGCTGCTCTATCTTTTTTTGTCAGTCCAGCTGTGGCTGTCAGACCTGTTTGTTCCTAGTCAGCAAGTCCCAGGCAGGACCCCATCCCTCTCCTCTGGGCTGTTGGAAGACATCCATATAATGGGATTATATGTCTCTCTATGCCCCTTACCACCAGGACATTTTGCCTCAATAATTAACAGGCTCTGCCTCCTCTGTTTCCTCCTGCAGTATTTCTACGAAGGGAATGACATCAGTGACCTGCCTGTCGACTTGTCTGTGGTCTGGAATGGAAACTTTGTCATTGACAACCCCCAGAACATCCAAGGTGAGTGAGGGATGGGACGGGACCTGGCCCAGTGCCCCCTCAGCCTCCAGCCCACCCTGGCTCGGACCATAGTTTGTGCCAGTGCTTTGATGGGTTTCTAAACAACAAGCTTTTTCCAAGCAGCTTTGGGAGGCACTCTACTTTGGTGTTGAATCCAGGGTGCTGCTGGCTCCTGCCTGTAGGGGTCTGTCCCACTGGGAGTTGGTGGGAAGGTGCTAGAGCAAGTGCCTTTTTTCTCCCAAAACCTTTGCCCGTGGCTGGGGGGCCCATGCTGACCCCAGCCTCCTCCTGCCATTGCAGCCCACCTGTACAAGTGCTCGGCGCTGCGGGAGAGCTGCGGTCTGTGCCTCAAGGCCGACCCGCGCTTTGAGTGCGGCTGGTGCGTGTCGGAGCGGCGCTGCTCCCTGCGCCAGCACTGCCTGGCCTATGAGAACAGCTGGATGCACGCCAGCAGCGGCAACAGCCGCTGCACCGACCCCAAGATCACCAAGGTATGTGGGGACGGGTGGGTGGTGGTGCCCTGTGCTGTGGGACTGCAGCGGGGGATGGGGATGGGGCTTTCCAGTGGCAGCTCACAGCAGCCAGATCTACTCGGTGTTTAATACTTGAGGGTTTTTTTGTCACCATTTTCATTTCCAAGGCTAAAGTCCTCTCTTCACCACCCCCATGCACTGGGCTTTCTGGCTCATTTCCAAAATTCCAACCCCTCCTGCACATGACTTAGGGACCCAGAAAAGCTCTAGGTTGCTTCTTGTGTTGCCATGTGTCCTGGGGCCATTAGTTAATCATCATCATCCCATTTCCCTGACAGCTTTTATGACCTTTGCTTATAAGATTGTGTATAGTAATGTTCACATGCTTGTTGGGCTGGGATCCAGGTTCACAAGGAGAGACTGGTGGATATTTCAGCTGGATACCTTCTGCTAACCCGTGGTTGGCTGGGCCTCGATGGTGTTAATTACTGGAGTCTTAGCACAGGATCTGATCTGTTTGGGTTTCAGTGCCTTATCTGATGGAGGCTGGAAATGAGAGTCTTGGCTTTTCCCAGTGTATGCTGCCTGCCTCTCACATGGATGGGCCCTGTAGTGTGCTGGGTGGCAGCCGTGTAGAGATGGTGGGTAACAGCCCTGTTGGGCATATCCCCGCCTACAAAGAGCCCTGCCTGCAAGAAGTACTGCCTGCAGAGCTGCCTGGGGCTGGTGGAGTGCTGGCAGGAGAAGGGATCCATTCCTGAGGAAGTGGGATCGAGCCTCACAGCCTGCATCCCTACATGGAGGTCTGCTATTGTGTGCAGAGCTGCAGGGCTTCCCTGTAACCATGCTCAGGCTAAACATCCCAAATCCAGACCCCCTATGGATGATGGGAGGAGAGAATGCTGTGGGGCAGGTCATGGCCAGGGTGGCCTCACTGTAGGCTGTGCCCTTGTCTCACCTGTGTTCAGGTGACCAGGGCTGCGGGCGTTTACACACACACCACTCACAGCAGCTTCCCAGCAGCTGATGGTGCCCAGCATAGGTAACAGCAGTTGGTCCAGAGCTGATGGTAACAGCTCTCCCACCCTGAATCATTATGAAATTTTACAGTAATTGCAGGTGCAGCAGGAACAGATCTGTTAGCAGGTGGGCTTGACCTTGGCACTTCTCTGCATTAGTGCCCTGGGAGGTGGCAGTTGATGTAGATGTGCAGCAGCTGTTGGTGTGATGCTGCTTCTGTAGCCTGCCTGCTGCCTCCCACTACCTCAGTCTCACATCTGGGCTGTGGGCATGCTTGCAAATGGTCCAGAGAAAAGCCTAGTGCAGAGGGGGCAGCATAGGCCGATGGGGGAGAAGGGTCTCCTACGGTGTCTTCATGGGTGGTGGGGCTGGGCTGGGCTGGGAGATGACCATGATTCTTCACCCTTGGGGTGAAGAATCATTTACCCATTGTTCAGTGGTGGAAACAAGCCCCTTCCAAACCTCTGTGGTGTCTTGCGTAGTGCTCACTGTGACCCTCAGAGTGACCTCCTTTCCCTTGAAAAGAGGGTACCCCTTGGCCTCTGCACCTCCTGGTCGTGCTGTGGCCACCAGAGCTGAGAGCAAGCCAACTGCTTGTACCCGCTGGAGCTGTTTGCTTGTTGATGTAAAAGGACCCTATGAAACCAATTAGGAGAAAAGCAGCATTGTTTGTTGGGGCCAGGGGTCCGGAGGTGGAGGGTGGAAAGGAGGGGTTGAGCAGCTATTGCTCTCCTTGGCAGCTCCCCCCTCCCACACACCTTGTTTAACTGTGACCTCCCTGTGCTGTGTGGCCAACAATGTCATTTCATTCCTGGGCTCCTTCCTCCCCGAACACATGGCCCTTGCCAGCTTTGCTGTGGAGGAGGAGGAATCGAACATGCCGGAGCAGCTTTTAACACTCATTTAGAAACACCAAACAAACAGCCGCTTCTTGCCAGCCGCCTTGCCAGAGCTTTTTTAAGGGGAAGACCCAACCTGATGCTGGCTGCAGCTGCTAGAACGAGCTCCAATTCCAGACTTCCAGCAGGGGCTGAACAAGGTCTAGGCAAACAGTGGTTCCCCACAGCCCCAGAGGGTTTTGTTGCTGTGTAAGTAGTGAGCTGTGACTGCCTCGGCATGACCCAGTGGTCAGGCACCAGTCCTAGCTCTGATGCTGGCCTGGGACATGTCCTGCAGGATGCGTTTGTGCAATGGGACTGGGTGCTCCCGTCTGAGTTTGTGTGTGCTGAAGGTCACCAGCCCAGTGTGAATCCAAAGGGCAGAAGTTAATCCCAGTGGCAATGGTTGTAATAGGACTGTGGAAACAGCCCCATGCTCCATGTAGTCCATCAGGGCTGATAATGTGGACAGTGTCCACTGCTGCATGTTTCCCACCCTCAGCTCATCTGCTTTTTCTTGCTGTGGAGATGATGTTCAGGACTGAGCCCTTCACAAAGAGGAGGAGGAGGATCCATCTGGCTAAGGGTCCAGGGCTGCAGCTGCCCAGATTTGCCAAGAGTGCAAAGAGCTTACACGTGCTTGATCGTGGCTTGAACCTGTCCAGGAGCTGGGCTTAATGCAGGCAGAGGTGCCTACTGGTGCTAGAGGGGATCTCGGCCAGGAGAGCAGAGGAGGCCATCACCTGCAACAGAACCATCCCTTCCCCTCGATCAGGGTGTGATTTCTTCCTGGGCTGACCCAGCTCGCATTCCCCTCTCCTGCTGCCTGCAGCTGCCTTCTCCTCTGCTGTGTCTTTGTATCACTGGGCACCCAACTGTATCCCTGGGCCCACTCGGGGCATTCAGATCTGCCATTCATGCCAGTTAGTGCTGCAGGTGGGTGCTTGACCTTGGGGCCGGCAATCACTGGTGTAAAACTGCCTGTAATTGCCTGTTTAGAGGTGGCATCCACACATGCCTTGGAACAGGGCCCACACCTCTGTTCATCTCATTCTGCCACTGTCTGTCAGGCCACACCTGTCTGCTTTATTGGGCATCATCCTGGTAAAGGAGGTGTGGTGCTGTGGTGAGGTCCCCTCCCTTCCCAACTGGCCTCAACAAAGGGTTTGCTGGTGAAGAGAAACACATTTCCCCTCTGCCTGCCATTTCACCTCTGCAGGGACCTGTTGGAGTTTCTTTCTGCTTTGAGGATATCTTGGACATGAGAATCTCATCCCTGGGTGCCTGGGACCTGGCCAAAAGCCAGGCACATCCAGGGGCTTCCTTGCCAGTTCATCTGGAGCCGTGGCTGATGCTGTCCTGTCTCCTTCAACTCTGGTGTCCTTGTCACGTAGAAGATGGCTGTGTCTGCAGCAGGGTGTCCATATCCTAGCCCTCTACTTGGACACATCTCATATCTCCTGGCTTGTTCTTGGGGGGATTTTGTGGATGCAGCTGTCGCTGGGGAGGTCTTTCCTGCTCTGTGGGCAACTTACAGATGTGTTGGCATTTCTCACCACCTGTCTGCTCCTTGCTGCTTGTAACAGCCATCCTGCAGCTGCCTGGCTGCAGACTGCCTGAGTGAGGTGTCCCTGCAGCTCTGCATCCTTGTGACAGACCATGCTTTCTCCTAGTTGTTCCCTGAGACTGGCCCCAGACAAGGAGGGACCCGTCTGACCATTACTGGCGAGAACCTAGGCCTGAAGTTTGAAGATGTTCGCTGGGGTGTCCGAGTGGGCAAGGTGGTGTGCATCCCCATTGAGAGCGAGTACATCAGCGCTGAGCAGTAAGTGCCTGGCGAGAGGTGGGTGTGCTCCAAATCACCTTCAGGAGGGATAGGGACAGCAGTGATGGCGTTCAAATGCTGCCCTTGGCTGCAAAAGACATAGAGCTGACTGGGCTGAGCTGGCAGGGAAGTGCCTGATGGTTATGTTTGCTCTGGGAAGAGCTCAAAGGCTTTGGGGAAGCTTCTCTGAGGGCTGGCAGTGTCAGCTGCCACCACCTTGGTTTCTCATGCATCAGCTGGCACCTGAGACCTTTGCTTTGCACAGGGAGTGTCTCGATGCCAGGACACTGCATTTCTTACTCTCATCTCTTAGGATTGTGTGTGAAATTGGAGATGCCAGCACGAGCAAGGTCCATGAGGCACGGGTAGAAGTGTGCATCCGTGACTGCGCTCCCAGCTACCGGGCCATATCCCCCAAGACCTTCACCTTTGTGGTAAGCCCCATGCTGGGGACAGGTCTGTCACCTCTAAAGGGAGGTGATGCTGGGTGGTTTTGGGTGGTTTTCTGGCTGAGTTGGAAACTTTGCCATCATTTTCCTGAGGGGCAGGCAAGGATTCTCTGGTCAGGCATTGAGTCCTGATGATTGAATTTCTCCAAGGCTGCCACTGCTGTGCCTCCCCACTGTCCTGCTGGCACTGCCAGGCCTTAGTACTGAGCCTGGCTGCTATCTCACAGGTCCCTCTCCTCTGTGGCCCTGTCAGCTGGTTGAAGCTGGTTGGGATGGGTTTCAGTTCCCAGTCTGTCTGACTCCAGGGATGCCCTTTTCCTTTGACAGACGCCCACTTTCTCCCGTGTTGTCCCAGCCCGGGGCCCTCTCTCTGGTGGCACCTGGATCGCCATCGAAGGCACTCACCTCAATGCTGGCAGCAACGTCTCCGTGACCATCGGGGGACGGCCCTGTGCTTTTTCATGGTGAGGGGCACAGAGGGTGGTGGAGGAGGGCAACAAGCACCCTCAAAGGCAGTGGGACCCCCAGACAGAGCAGCAGCCAGAAGCCTGGGCTAGGAAGCCAGGAGAGACCGTGGGAGCCAAACCCCCTGGGTGGCCAAAGGTGTCTCCTCTTGAAACCTCTGTGTGTTAGAGGCTGCAGGAAGAGCCCTAAGAACAGAGATTTTTCTCTAAAAGCACAAAGCCCTGAGGCATGAAGTGGATAATTTTTAGATTAGGGATGATAATGGAGCGGCTCTTTAAATATTTTCCTGCGGTAATTACTGGTTATCAGCCCTAATCGCTGCTGTTTGCAGCCGCCGCACGATGGGAACGCTCAGGAGCTGCTCAGTCTTTCCTGGCTGCCTTTTGTTTCATTTCTTGGATTTTTGTTTTTTCTTGTTTTCCTCCTTTGTCTCTTCACCCCCCAGCTGTTTCAGAAGGGGAGAGGGGCTGGGGCAGGGGGCTCCCCAGGCAGCCCTGGCCTCCCTCCTGCCCAGGCACTGACAAGTTGTGTGTTTCTGCCCCAGGAGAAGCGCCCGTGAGATTCGGTGCAGGACTCCCCCGGGGCACACCCCAGGCGGCTCACCCATCCTCATCAACATCAACCGGGCAGAGCTGAGCAACCCAGAGGTGAAGTACAACTACACAGAGGATCCCACCATCCAGAAGATTGATCCTGAATGGAGCATCAACAGGTGAATTGCAAGGAGCTTGCGGAATGCATGGGGAACTGTTTCCCATAAGGATTTCCCACTCCTGATGGGCACATCTCAGTTGCTGTGATATCTGCCAGGCTGCACTCCAGAGATGTGGCAAGAGGAGTGTGAGCAATGGCTTGGCACCAGGGCCCTGCTAACTCCTGGCCTACAGTGCTCAGCCTGGCAGGGGGCAATAGCAGAGAGTGCTTTGGATCTGCTTAATTTCAGCTTGACATTTGGCGGCGGCAAATAAAATATTTCCCGTCGGGGGATTTTTTAAAATGTTTACATATTTTTCTAAAAGGTTTGAATTGGCTGGAGAGGAGGCGAAGGAATCCATTAAGAGCTAGTGCCAAGGGAAATCTTCCCCAGGCTGTTGATGAGGAGCAAGCTCCCCAGAGGCACGGCCAAGGTCTCTGGGACCATGGGGCTTTTAACACCAAGCCATGGAGAAAACCTGGCAGAGTTCAGCCTCTCCTGTCACCCCCTGCCTCTGTGGTGGAGAAGGGGTAGCAGAGAGGAGCTTGTACTTCTTGGGATGCATTCCTGTTGTGAATGCTTAATTGACTTTAGCTTGGGAGCCATCTTCAAACCCTAAACCTGCACACAGGGTGGTATGTCAGTGTTAATTACCAGATTTTATATCTCTAGTTGGCCTTTGGGTCAGCTGAAATGATTTGACATTGGTGCATGCCAGGTCCTGCCAGCCATGCAACATGTGGGTGGGATAAGAGATCCCTGGGGCATGGTGGCTCACCCAGACTGGGGTAGATGGGCATCTGGCTGGAGATGAGGGCTGCTTCCTTCCTAGAACTGGAAGCTGACTCTCCTAACACATTGTCTCCATGTCTAGTGGTGGGACCTTGCTGACTGTGACTGGCACCAACCTGGCCACCATTAAAGAGCCCAGGATCCGGGCCAAGTACTGCAGCTCTGAAAGGGAGAATGTAAGTGGTGCTGGCTGGGGCTGGGGGCAGAGCACAAAGAGGAAGGGTGCTGTCTGTATGCAATGTAGGGCAGAAAGTGCACGCTTTACCCTTCAGGTGTGATGGTCTTGAGAGGCTGAGGTCTGGGGGCTGCTGCCCCAAAGAGAGGCACCAATCTCTCTGCAAAGCCTCCAGCCAGGTGCTTTCAGGAGAGGGTTGAGATCTCAGCATTCAGAATTGATGGGAGGTTTGTGGGATATCCATAAGATATTGACAGAAAGAGCCCATCCCCAGTAACATCTTGCCTGCCACCCCTTGCACATCCATTGCAGACAGGAGTCTGTCTCTGCTCTGGGGTGGGATGTGATGCCTGTTGATAGAACAGAACAGGAGATTCCGTATCTAAACCTTGTCTCCAGAGCCGCTGCTTTCAGGAGATCCTTGTGGGTTCTGATTGTGACCACCTTGTTGGGAGTGGGTCTGATCTCATTCCATGCCTCCTGCAGAACTGCACCGTCTACAATGACACCACCATGGTGTGCTACGCTCCCTCCATTGACAACCCTGTGCGGAGCCCCCCGGAGCTTGGCGACCGCCCGGATGAGATCGGCTTTGTCATGGATAATGTCCAGGCCCTGCTGATCATCAACACCACCAATTTTGTCTATTACCCGGACCCTGTCTTTGAGCCACTCAGCCCCACAGGGATGCTGGAGCTGAAGCCCAGCTCTCCCCTCATCCTCAAGGTAAAGAGTCTGCACCTGGGGGCAGTGCCAGGGACATGTCCCTCTGTGGAGGTGGCATTTTGTCTCTCCTGGAGGAAAGATTTTGCCATATGTTGGGTATTTTTGAACATTCCCCATTGCACAAGAACCGACAGTCTCATTCCTTGTTCCCTCAAAGGGCAGAAACCTGCTCCCGCCAGCTGCTGGTAACTCCCGCCTCAACTACACGGTGCTGATCGGAGACACTCCCTGCACCCTCACAGTGTCTGAGACACAGCTCCTCTGCGAGTCCCCCAACCTCACTGGCCAACACAAAGTCACAGTAAGTGCTGACACTGGTGCCTTTGCTCCTTGTGCCTCATGTGTCTCAGAATTTCAGTCTTTATCTCAGCACCAGCCCTGCTGTGTGCTCATCCTTGAATGAGGACCAGATAAGTAGGTGTACATGCAGGACTGTCCTCAGGAGTCATCTTCCTGCTTCCCAGGCATCCCTCTTCCTAATTACATGTTTGGTAGGACTAAATACTTTGTCACCCTCCTTCAGCTTGGTGTTACTGTGCCCTGGTTGGTGCTAGGTGCAAGGCAGGGGAGGATTCCCACATCTGCCTCCCCGTGCTGGAACATGCTGCAAGGCAGGTTCCTTTGTTTGTGGGGTTGTAGTGCAGCAGTGCTTGCGCTCCAGGACTCCGCCATGTTAAAAGGGACCCAGTACAGTCCTCCCCAGGCTCCACATCCATGGGGAAACGTGCTTTACATCCCATCTGTTACTGAATGTTGTCTGAATGAGACATCAAACTCGATGCCTGCTCCACGTGCGCTGGCAGCATGTGTGCTGCATGCCATTAAAGTGCCTCGAACTGCTCCAGACCAGCCCCTGCTGTAGCTGCATTTGTCCACATCATTCAGGCCATGGGCTGGGAGTCATGCCCCTGTTCACAGCATGGTGGACACAGCAGGGAGCGCTACCTGTGGCACATATTCCTTGACAGCAGGTCCATTTTTTCCCCTGCCATGGTGCAGATCAAGGCTGGAGGATTCGAGTTCTCGCCGGGGACGCTGCAGATCTACTCAGACAGCCTGCTCACCCTGCCCGCCATCATCGGGATTGGTGGTGGCGGTGGCCTGCTCCTCCTCATCATCATCATTGTCCTCATCGCCTACAAGCGCAAGTCCCGGGATGCTGACCGCACCCTGAAACGTCTCCAGCTGCAGATGGACAACCTGGAGTCCCGGGTGGCCCTGGAGTGCAAAGAGGGTGAGGGGTCCCTTTGCCATCAGCATGAGGGTCTTTGGGTGTTTCTTACTGCTCCATGACTCAGTGTGCTCCTACCCTTTCCTTACTGCCTTTCAGAGAGGGAATGGGAATGGGCAAAGCTGCTTTGTCAGTGGAAGTGAACTCATTTTAGGTGGGATTTGGGGATTTTTCCAGTTAAGAAGTTCTTCTCCATTTCTCCAAGTGGGAGAAAAGAGAGCAAACAGGGTAGCGACGGCTTCTTGTGAGTGGGCAGTGGATCTCTCATTATGTGACAGACAGATGCTGTGAAACTGGACAGAATTCCTTGTATGATACTGCTGATAAAACCTAATTGCCCATTATCCCCCTGAGCTGGCTCCAGAGGCCCCGACCCTGCCAGCCACAGCCACAACCAGCCTGGACGCTGCGAATGAAGCAGGCACCAAAAACAAGATAATAAAAAGAGGAAAGAAAGACAAACCTTTGCTCCCCTAAGTCCACATCCTTCCACATGCCTGTGGATGGCACTGGTGACAGGGAGAGGGGAGGGAGCTGGTGGAGGGGATGGTGTCTTGTCTTCCACAGCTGGCAGATAAAAGGATCTGCTTTTAATTAAAAGGCACAATCTCTTCCCTGCCTTTTCTCTTTTCTAGTCCCGCTAGTTACAGATAAGATAGCATGCCTTTCAAGCTGACGGTTTGTTTTTTCTCATCAGGCTGACGAGCCTGCAGTCCTCTGCCTGGCTTTCAGCTCCCTTTAAAGTGCTGTTAATTTGATTTTTCTGAGGGTTTTCTCCCCCCACCCCAATCCCCTTCCCTGGTGCATTTCCAGGACTCTTCTCCCATCAGCTTTTCCCTGTAGGTGCAATTAAAGGTTCAGGACCCTCTGGATCATATTCCCCTGGGAGTCACAGCTGCCTCTGCGGGGATCGGGAGGTTTCGGGGTGGGTGTGTTCAAGCTCTTTCTCTCAAGTAGTATTTAGGTCAAAAAGAAATGAGGGCAATCTTGTGTCGGCTAACGTTTTCCCCAAGAAACTCTGTTTTTATTCAAACCTTGCTGTTCCCCCCTGCCCTCTGGGAGGGAGGGCGGGAAGTGCTGGGCAGGGGGGATTTGATCCCCCTGGGACCTGGCAGTTCTGTCCCCAAATCTGCCACTTCATTTGTTCTGGGGATGTCATCCCCCACTCTGCAGCTCAATTTCTCCATCTGTGAGATGGGGACAGCAATCACAGCCTGCTAGGAAGAGGAATGCTGAGAATATTCATGCCTTGGGGAGGGTCCACGTGTGGGGTGCTGGGGGTGTGGTGAGGGGCTGAGTGCTCATGCTGTGTGCTGAGACCCCAGGATGTGTTGTTCAATTCTGCTTTTCCTACCCTAGCCTTTGCTGAGCTGCAGACCGACATCAACGAGCTGACCAATGACCTGGATGGGGCTGGCATCCCCTTTCTGGATTACCGCACCTACGCCATGCGGGTTCTCTTCCCGGGGATAGAAGACCACCCTGTGCTGAAAGAGATGGAGGTGTGGGTCTGTCTGTCTATCTCTGTAGTGTTTCACACTGGGGACGTGCCCCTGCACAGTCCCCTGCACAAGCCCCCGTTTCCCTGGGCTGGAGAGATGCTTTCATTGGATGCTGGCCCGGCGTGGTGCATCTCTCCGCATGGCAGCCGGCATGGATGTGGACTGGCTGCCAAATGCTTACTGTGCTCTCTGACATTAATATCAATATTTATATTAATATCATTGCTGCTGTCATTTTCTACAGCACTTGCTTTATTCAATTGGGTTTGTTTGATGCCTGACCGGTCACTTGTTTTTAGCAGGGTTGTCTGACATTGCCTGCTTGCTTGGCTCCATTTCCCCATGGAGAACCCATCCTTGGCATCCTTCCTCTGCTCCCCAAACCACCTCCTTCTCTTCTCCTGGCCTCCCTACCTCTGTAAAATTTAGTGCATACAATTGCACAGCAATTGCTTCTTGTGTGCTGGGCTGCCGAGGCCACTCTTGATTAGAAGAAGGAGGGGGGTGACCTTCGCTTCCCCTCACTGCTGACCCAGCACAGTAATTAATGTCGACGTGGGCTTCACAATGTATTTAGGAGAAGTAATTGGCCCTGGTGCAAGATGCACGGTCACTAATTACAACACAACAAGCTCTTACCAACTGCAAGTGCATGTGCTGGTGTTGTATGCCAGCATGGCTATGGTGTTGGCCCTGGCCTTCTGCCTGCTCTGTTTCCCCAACCCCTAATCCCAGCTCTGGAGGGTGGTGGGGACCCGGTTTCCATGGATTTCCCCTTGCAGCTCAGGTTTCCGGATGCTCAGAGCCAAAGCAGGCATGTAGGTCTCCCTGGGGCACAGCCCTTCCTGTCTGTGCAGATGCCTAGCTCTCCTCTCCTCTCCTCTCACCTCTGCTCTTGTTCTTAAAGATTTTCCCTAAAGAGGGAAAGTGGAAAGGGTACAAAAAAGGGTATCAGAGGAGGAATTCTGTGTTTGCTGTGGCAGGCTGGGTGGACTTTGTCCACTTCCAGCTCCTAACTGAAAACATCCTGGTTGAGAGAGCACACCAGCTCAGCCTGGCCTGGGAAGCAAGGGGTTAAATTTACAAAGGGGAAAAAAAAAATCCCCAAAAGAGATTAAATAAAGCAACTGGAGTTGTGTAAGCTTCATATAATTTAATCAGGTTTGCTTTTATTTGTCTCTTTACTCAGAGTGTAACATTAGCTATTGCAAGCGATGGAAGGAAGCGGCGCTTGCTCACGCACATGCTAATCCACAGTGCGCCCCGGTACCAGCTCCCTCCCTCTGCTGGGTTTATGGGGAGGCTGGTTGCTTTTTGAGAATTTAAGCCTGATTAAATGTTTAATTCAGTATTGTTCATTTATTTCTGCTAATGATTAGCAAGTTGAACATGGGGGCTTGGAAGGGAAACGGGGTTTTTGTCCAGGGGGAAAGACTATTTTGGAGAGGGAAGTTAGAACTGCGGAGAATTTCACTGAACTGAAGAGCACCAATCCAAAGTTTTGATTGAAGTGAAATGATTTGACGTGTCAAAACTCTGTCCTTCACTTTGAGTTGGTGTTTTGAAATGAAAAGTGTTGTTTTTGTCTCCAAATACCAACATGAAGTGAAATTTAATGCTCATTCACCCAATCAGGAAGACAAGGGGCAGAATTAAAGAAAAAATTGATGTTTTACCACAGGAAGGCCTTTATTCAGAGGAAACCGTCTTTTCTAATGGGAAAATGGAGTGTTGTAAAAATACTCATTTCTGATAACAAATGTGGTCAAGGCTGGCCAGAGCTGGGCTGCTGATGGCAATGCAGGTGTGAAAGCATCTGAGCCCAGTCCCTGCTGGGTCCTATATGGCCAAATATGGCCAGAAATACAACTTCAAATGTCTCATGAGTAAAGGGACTGTTTTAGGGTGGTGTCTGCAGTGAGACAAAGCCAGATTTCTGCTATTATTTCCCTATCTGAAATCCATCCCCTCCAAACCAGGTGGGTTTGCTGCTGGTGGAGCTCAGGGTTGTGGCTTTATTTGTAATACCCAAAGTGCATGTTGCAGTGACTTGGGTGGGAATTGACCTGCTTGTTATGTTAGCTGAAATTGAAAATTGTAATTTGTGTGTGTGCTTGGGAGAGAAGGAGTGTTTGTTTATGGGAGGGAAGTGTGTTTATGTGTCTGCACACAAGTGGGAGAGAGTCTTTGTATGGAAGAGTGTGTCTATACAGACATATATATACATTGATGCCCTGAGACTGTGTTAACCTGATGCTGGGATTTTACAAACTAGATAGCTCTTCTGAGGGAACTGAGACTGATCACCAAAGAGGAAGCTTGGTAGTAGGGAGAGACCTAGTCCAGCTGCTTTTTGACCCTTTTTCATAATTTCTTTTTGTGGGATTGAGGGTGAATTCAGGGTGTGGATCAGTCCAGCCACCTCTTTGTCACCCTCCCTATCATGCCTGTCTCTCAGCTTTGCTCTATCCTTGCAGGTCCAGGCTAATGTGGAGAAGTCCTTGACCCTCTTTGGTCAGCTCCTGAACAAGAAGCACTTCTTGCTGACCTTCATCCGTACTCTGGAGGCCCAGCGGAGCTTCTCCATGCGCGATCGCGGCAATGTGGCCTCACTCATCATGACGGCACTGCAGGGCGAGATGGAGTATGCCACGGGGGTGCTGAAACAGCTCCTGTCTGACCTTATTGAGAAGAACTTGGAAAGCAAGAACCACCCCAAGCTGCTCTTGCGGAGGTGAGTGTCCCACTGAGAGGTTGGAGTTGTGGGACAGTGCCTAGGCACTTCTGAGCACAGTGACAGGAGCTGGTGTCCTTTGGGGATGCCACCAGTGATGGCTTCGGTGTTGGCTGTGGCAGTGTGAACACTGGGTCTGTGGTCAAGCATTTCCTTGCTTGTCTGTGTGCAAGCATGAGAGGGATGTGGGACTACGTGGCCCCAGCCAACTCAGGAGCACATGTAGGATGTTCTCAGTCCAGTTTGGCCTGTGTGGGCTCGTGCTGCCTGGGAAGGAGACAGCAAGGTGCTCGCCAGCTGTGCAGGCTGGTGCAGGTAGGGTACATGCTAGTGTCAGGCACTGGGGGGTGTTGCTGTAGGTCACCTGGGGAAGGGAAGGTGATCAGATGGACCCCCACATCTGTTGGCATGTGGGTCAGCTCTTGCCCTGCCTGGTGGCTGCTTGGGTGTCTCCGTGGGCTGGCAGCAGGCAGGAATCCTCCTTTGCCTTCTGTCTCCTCAGGGCTTACCCACCTTGCCAGTCACATGGGGGTTTTCCCGGGAAAGTTACTCAGATCTCTGCAAGCTGGGAGTCTCACTGGGGCCAGGGGAAGTGCAAGCAGGAGGCAGCCTGCCAAGCCCTGCCGTGAGTCTGCCTGCCCCATCAATATTTAACAATAGCTCTGAGCTCTCCTTCATCATGGGCTGATGAATATTGAAAGATACACCAAGTCCTGAACAAAAACTATTAATAAGCTCCACTGGTTCAGCTCGAGGCTCTCTGTGCCACCTTCTCCCTTTGCATGCCATGCGGTGCCTCCCCAGCCCCACCTCCAGCAGCCTGGTGCCACTAGCATTTGACAGAGATGCAAGGATAGCTGAGAGGCACAGGGCTGGCATGTCACCAGAAAGGCTCAAGAAACCCAGGGCTTGTTTCAAAGATCAACTGAAGCTCATGGCATGGCCAGACTGGACAAAGCCTGTCAGGTTTTGTACACTTAGCCCTGGGGAAACACCTGGGGAAAACCCAGATGTGAGCTGGTCCCAGTTACATCTATGTTGCCCATCTTGCTAGGCATGTTGCTTTCTTACTCTCTCTGCTTCATTTATCACATTACAAGGGTGCCATTAGTGTCTCAAAGCATCTCATTAGCAGTGTGTCAGAGGGGGTGTGTTGTGTAGATGATGGCTGTCTGGGCGTGGGGTGGGTCTTGGAGGTGCCAACTGCTGTTCCCCATCCCTCTCCCTGACTGCATTCTTAGGCTCTTCTCTTCCAATCATTCCTCCATAACACTGAGTTTCACTGAAATATTTAGAATGCATTTCCAGCTCTGAAGTAAATCAATAAAATATAAATAAAAGGCATCATGAGGAGGCTGGCAGCAGCAGTGACTGAGCCGTGACAGCAGCACAGGGGCAGAGCCCAGCCTGCACAATGCCCAAAGATTGCCAGTCCCCAGCCACAGTGCTTGAGGGCCATTGCAGTTAGGACAGTAAGTCCCCTGGCCAGCACCTTGCTTGTGGCTCCCTGAGTGATATTTAACAGAGACACTGTTCTGGAAGCCACGATGCAGAGTGAGTGGTGCTGAGAGCTGTGCTTCTCTATCTGTTTGATTAGCCTTGCTGTTGGGTGTGAGAGTGTGCTTACTGCCCAGGGCAACTGGATTAGCATTGATCTAACTGGGGAGAGCTGTTATTTATTTATTTGGTTGTTGGATAATCCCCCCATTGCTGTGGCATCTGGCTCTATCATGGATAAAGACAAATATCTGCCAGAGCTTGAGTGGTGGCACTTCAGATGAGCGTTATGGGCTTGGCAGGTCCTTTCTAGGGCCAGGGAGGGTGTCTGCTGAATAGCTGCAGTCCACTTCTCCCTTGGCTCTCTTTCCATGTGCCTTTCCTTCTCCCTTTTTTTGTTCCCTGTGGTGGATTATTCTTACCTGGTGGGGGCATAAATTCTTCCCTTCCCTGAAGGCTCAGGTAATGCTGTCCTCAAATGGTTTAAGGAGGGCTGTGCTATTCAAGGGATAGCAAAAAGGGCTAAGCCCCATTAGCACAAGAGAAAACCTGGGAAGGGACCATATGACGCCCAGTCAGCTTGAATAAACTCTGGGAAAGTGGATTTCCTGCCCCAGCCATCTGGTCTTTGGGAATTGCTCCTGGCCCATCTGCTGGGCATGGCATTGCTGTTGGGCAGTGCATAAAATTGGGCAGTGGGACTCCTTCTTGTGGCTCTAACATTTTGATTCTTTCTGGATTCTGTTTCTTGGGTCAACTGTTTGTATTTGTTTCCGTGGTGCAGGAGGAATGCACGCTCATCCCTGAGGTTATTCGTATTGCCTGTGCTTTCAGGACCGTCTGCATTTGCAAGTGCCTGATCTGATAATTAATGGGTGGATAAGCTGGAGATTTTAGAAGAAGTGAAGGCCATGTTAAAAATAATGGACGTGTTAATGGACATGTTAATGGACATGTTTTAATCTTAGGGCAGAGAGAGAAGGTGTGGTGCAGAGACAGGCATGTAAAGCTGCACCTGTAGGGCTGCAGGATTCACCAGGGTCTGGTGTCACCCTCAGCTCCCTGCACGCCTCCATGTCCCTCTCTCTGCTGGTGTGGCACGTCCTGGCTGCAGTACCAGCACCCTGAGGTCCCTCATTCTATTCAGACCCACCACGTTTCCCACGTGTTGTGAGGAATCCTGCTCTCCCTCTTGAGTGTGGTCCACAGCAGACACAGGCAACTCCCTGCAGCTTCTCTGCTATGCTGCTTTGGAGCACAATTGCATCTGGATTTGAACTGTGCTTTAGGAAACTAGGGGTAATATATAGCTTTTCTCAAGGCAGCTTTGGCTGCTTCCTTTAACTGCATATCCAAAGCTGAGAGACACAGATCCATTTTTAAATTTCTTTTGGAGCAAGTGGGTGCAGCACTGTACAGGAGCAAGTGGGTGCAGCACTGTACAGCTGCAAATTCCTACATCACCACCCCACTCCAAAGGAGACACACAGCAACCCTAAACTTCACCATGCAGGCATGGAAGGGTTAAATTCCAAGCCTGGCACCTGGCAAGTGTCTGTGTTCCAAAAGTACATGGAAAACAGGTTAAGCTTCCAAACAGTGCTCTTCCTCCTTCTTTAACCCCCTTGTTTTCAGCTGAATTAATAGTGAGGATAAGTTTGATCAAAAACTTGGGTCAAAGCTTGCAGACCTAAATCTGGTTGTGGCTTTAACCAAGGCCATGTACCAGTGGACTGGTGGTGGTCAATGACCTCTTGCTCTACTATGGGCCCTGGACTTTGATGCTTTAGAAATCAAGGGCTGCTTTAGGGGTCACAGGGAAGTCCCATGTCACCAGTAGTGGTGGCCTGCATCAGAGCAATGGCAGTATTGAGTGCACTGCAGGACGAGAAGGCAACAGCAGCTCCCACGTGGGGAAAGGAGTTCCAGCTAGATCTGTCTTTGCCTTCCAACCTCAGCCTTTCTTTCAGGTTGTACTTTAACTGGGGAGCTTGAAGTAGGTTTGGGGACATTGTACTTGGCTTAGGTGCCTCATACAATCCTCCTGTGGAGAGAGCTGCCTGATTCCAATGGGGCATTGTGGAAGAAACAAAGTTCATTGAAGTAGAAGGTACCAGGGAGAAGCAGAAAGCTTCTCATCCCCTAGTAAGACTCTTGGTGGGACAAGGTTGAGCTTGACTTGTTGCAGTTCTCCAAATACACTGGGGACTAATTTGCTTTTCTCTCCTGGGGGTCTGCGGAAGGGCAGGTTTTCCAGCAGAACTTGTGCTGTCTACTTGTGCCCCTTGCTTTGAACCTCCTTTCCAGATGAAGCCTTTTAAAGCCAAAAATAATGAGCTACAGTCAAAGGGTGAGGTGGCAGTGGGTGAGATCAGAGACCTTTAATATTCTCTGCTGATGGCTTTGCTCTCTACTTTCCCCTACAGAACGGAGTCAGTGGCAGAGAAGATGCTGACAAATTGGTTCACGTTTCTGCTGTACAAGTTTCTGAAGGTGAGTTTGGGAAGGGATGGCAACCCTGTGTGGACAGAGAGGTAGTTCTTGCCTTGCTGGGCCAGGTAGCATGCTACCTAAAACCCAGGCTGACATGCTCTTGAGCATTGCTGCTCCCTCCCAGAGTAGAGATTGCTTCCCAGATCTCAGTTTCCATCCTGGTTTCCTGAGATGTGATTCTGGTCTCCTTTTTGGGAAATAACTGAGATAAATGAAATCCAGATTGGGATTGCTTAATGCATAGTGGATTTGAGATTTTAACAATGGTGGCCTGAGGAAAGATAAATCTGAAGTAACTCAGCTGAGTCTTGAAGTGGTCCTCATTCCTCTCTTCTTGCCTTTGCTTGTGTAACTCAGGAGGAAAAAGCCCTGAGAGCTGATCCTTGGGGGACTGTTTGTGACTGGGGCTATTTCTGCCTCTTTGAGTTGTAGTTTGATGAGTTGCACTCTTCATGTAATGCTGCTGTTTTTCATTCATCTGTCCAACACTGCGGTTCTGTGGTAGGGGAATTGTTTCCTGCAGGCATCTCCACTTCTGCTGCTGCTTTCCCTACCAAAGGTGCCCTGGTGGGGATGGATGTCTTGAGGGGCTTGTTGACAGCCAGGGACAGAGCTCTCCACTGCACCTGCATGAGGCTGCAGATGCTTTTAGCTGGAATTCAACTCTTTCCAATTTCATTGGGGTAGCAGAAGAGGATGCCACAGTGTAAGCTCTGTTTTTACCACTGGTGTTTCTACCTATATTAAGAACATTTATTCCATCAGCACCAGTGCTTCAACTTGCTAGAGCTGCACCAGTTTCCATGCAGATTACAGAGCAGCAGCTCCAGCGTGTGAACCCCAGGCTCAGTCGTGCTGCAACTTTGGGAAGACTCTGATGGGTGAATGGTGCCTGTGATCCTGCTGCTAGTTTGTCAGGCAGCAGGGCTGTTTCTTGGGATCCTGCCTGGTGTCTGTGCAGTGAGACTGGGTGGCACACAGCTGTTTTTGTGGGATTTCATCCCTCATTAAGATAAAGAGGGTTTGAACTATTTCCAGCCAAGAGATGAGAGCGAGCAGGAGTCTCAGCAGAACTCAAGTGTTTGTCAATGAGAGGTGATTTATAATATCTTACATGCACTTGGCTTTTTGCCTCTGTCAAATAGCCTGTATCTATAAAAATCTGTCTAGCTTGGTGGAGATTGCTTGCTGGGGGTGGGAGGGGAGAAGAGCTGTGCTGGTCATAGGGAGATGTCATACCTCCCACCGCTCCTTTGTGCCAGGGCTTTGTCCAGCAGGGCCCTTTTGCATCAGCAGTGCCCAGCAGGATCAGATAGAATGCTGGCAGAAGGCTCTTTGGGATCTGTGGATTTGGTGGGACAGGCAGGAGTAGCTCTTCTTGTGGATAAACTCCTCCAAGGCTCATTGAAGTGAACAGGGTTATGCTTTGGCTGAGCAGAGTGCAGTGCACAGCCTACAAACACCCACAGCAGCGTCTGGGGACGCTGTATTTGTGTGTGTGACCTGACATCCTTGACCTGTCCCTAGCTGGACTAGGCCATGTTCAGCAGATACTTTGGATTAGTTCATGCACCATCGATGTTCTGCATCTGTCCGTGTCTCCCTTCAGAGAGGCTTCTGAGCACATCACCAGTTGTGGAGCAGGTCTGAGGATAAGGAGTAGCAGGTGAGAGGTGTGGGGATGGTGGAACCAGGGCAATGCCTCTTTATAAAGAAGTCCTTGGCTACACCATGACTTAGACCTCCAGTCTCTGAGTGGTAACAGCAGGAGAAAGGTCTGATCTAGGTGCATCATTACAAGAGGAATATACACAGAGGGCTTGAATGAACTTTCTGGCTGTGAAATTTGTTATGCTGGGATTCATCTCCTTCGGAAGTGGTTGAAACTCCACTGCTTGAGTCACTTGAGTTAAACTGGAAGAGACTTGAGGATGTGCTTATGCCCTCTTCTGGATTGGTCCCACCAGAGGAGACCCATGGGGCTGTTCTTGCCTGTCTCTGGACAGTGAGGATCACAGGTGGCAGCAAAAGCAGGAGAAGGCTATGGAGTAGATGGATAGTGTCACAGCAGACAGCTTGCCAGCAGGGAAAGTGCCCCAAACTGCAGTACTTGTGCATGTAAATGATGCAGACAGCCATGTGTCCAGCCTCTGGATCAGCTCTCAGCAAACCTGCCCTGAGCAGGGCAAGATACACTGTGGTGAGGGATGGGGACAGCCCCTCATGCCCAGGGCCAGCAGCGTGGGGAGCCAGCGAAGGCTGCTGCTTTCAGGAGGACCCTGTAGTAGCATTTATCAGACTCTTAATGAGACACCTCAGGGAAAGGGAGATGGATAAATTGAGACAAGTGCTGAAAAATGCACGATATTAGGTGCCTGATGAGCTAGATCTAGTCAGTAAGACAATTTGGGAATTAGCTGGCTTGTCTCAGCCTGCTCCAAACATATCAACATGGGCATGGGTGTCTGCAGCTGTCCTCCTCCAGCTCAGCTCCCATGGAGAGCCCCCAAAGCTCCCCTCAGTCAGGTCCCCAGTAGTATGCAAACTGCATACGGGCTGGCAGAGTGGGCACAGTAACATTTGAGGGACAGGCTGCCCTTCATCAACCTGAGGCACCACCTGGCTACATCTCAATGGTCTCCTTCTGTATTTCATCTCATGGAGTTCTTTTCAGGTCAACTGCCCAGCACTAGTTTCTTTGGTCCCTGTTCATTTTGTTGGTCTCTGTCAAAGGTGATCCCTAAACCATCCTCATCTGCAGTATCTTAGTGAGCGGTGACCCACAGCACCACCTTGGCCCTGGTCTTCAAGAGCTGGTGAGGACAGTGAGGCTGGGAGTGAGGTGTTGCATTTTAAGGCTAGGATCCACACTAGGAACAGACAGAGAAACCAGTGTAGGAAAGACTGAGCCCATCTTTCTTGGTGTGAATCCCTAGAGGTGGGTGCAGAGCTGCAGATGCGGGCACAGCAGCCATGCCTTACTGGAGAGGTGAAAGCTCCGGGCTGAGACTGTAGCAACCTTGGCAGATGGAAGCAAGAGTCCTGCTCCAAGCTAACCTCCATCCATACCACTTCCACAGACTTGGAATTTTCACAAGGAGATTTTTCAAGCAATCAAAAAAGAGAGCTTAAGTCTTTCCACCAGAAGCAGAGGGGTAGGCTTGGGGTGCCCTGGGACCCCATGGCTCTCACCACTCTGCAGCCAGCCTTGCCTTGCCAGGCAGCCAGTGATGTGCAGCCTAGCACCCACTTGGGTCTCTCACTTTTCCAAGCTGACTTAATGAAGCCAAGTTTGCAAATGAAACATAATTTCAAAGACAGGCATGTTGTCGGAAGGTCTGGGGATGATGTATGCCTGTTCCTGCTCGTTAGCAGCTGTCTCTTTAATTACCGCAGATGCTAACGAGATGCTAACAGCATATGGTGACAGGGAGAGCAGCCGCACTTTGTACCAAAGTACAATTTATTTGTGAGGCGGCCGTGAGGGAGGGGTGAGGGCTAGTGGGGTAAAATCTGCTGGGACTTCTCTTCATCCTCTCTGTTCCCATTGTACTATTTTTTCTTCCTTAGGGCTAATGCCTGTATCTGGAATGGCTTATTGGGATGCAGCTCAGGTGATATGTTTGGGCCCTGGGTTGTGAATGGGTGTCCACTCCCAGCCCTGCCATGCCAAATCCTGGCTCCAGGCTGGTTGGTGCTGCCAACCTTGGCAGGTCCTTTAGTGTTCACGATTCCAGCATCCAGTATGTTTTAGGGGGAAGTTTCTGGCCCAGTTTCCCTTTCCCTTCCTCACATGTATGAGATAGTTGGTGATGTGGCTCTGTCTAGTAGATAAAGCTGGCTCTAAATACAATACTTTGGCAGTGGAGGTGCATAGGTCACAAATGGTTTAACTGCAGGAAACCTCATTGCCTGGTCCGTTCCATCACCTGGAGACTCAGAGTAGGGCTGTCTGTGGGTTACTCCCTTGCTTTTCCTTTTCAATGGGTCTGGCTGTGCCTGGCTGTCATTTGGAGAAACCTCTTTTGACATTCTTTCATGTGAGACTGAGCTCCTGGCAGATGTTAGAACTGCATTGTGATATCTGGGCAAGAGCCCCTCGGCTGTCCCACTGCAGCATGCCCTTTATAGTGCTCAGGTGCTTCTCTTGTCTGGAGCACCTCAAAAGACAGGCTGTATCCTGTACTCAAGATCCCCAGATTCAATGTGTTCTACAGTAGACGTGAATTTACCCTTTTTAGCTCATTTTTGGCTTGCAGAATGAGCAAAATTCACCTGGAAGTGTCTCAAAGCTCTGGGAATCTGAGCCTGCAGGTTGATAGACAAACAACTTCCAATGGGCTTGGAAGGAGAGAGTGAGTTCCTTCACAGGATGAATTTTACTGTTGACCCCCTTCTTGAGCAAGGGATGGAGACTCTTTATAATGCCGTGTGTGGGGATTGATCCTGCAGAGCCACAGGAGACTTCTGACATGGTGGTGGTTCCTCAAAGGCAAAGCTGGTGCCTGACACCTTCTAACTCTTCTCTCTCCTCTCCTCCATCCCCCTGCCCCACAGGAATGTGCCGGAGAACCACTCTTTATGCTCTACTGTGCCATCAAGCAGCAGATGGAGAAGGGACCCATTGATGCCATCACAGGAGAGGCTCGCTACTCCCTCAGTGAGGACAAGCTCATCCGGCAACAGATTGACTACAAAATGCTGGTTAGTGCAAGCAGAAGCCTCAGTGGTACTGATGCTTGCCAGGACTGTTAGGTCCAGCTAATTAACAAGGTCTTGGAGGCACACAAAATGCTTTTAGAGAGAGTTTTGTCTGCTTTTCTATCCAGCATTCCTGGGGTGGCTCTTACCCTGTCTGAGTGGGGCCCATCTCAGACAAGGTCAGAAACAGGACGTTTCCTTAGCAAGGTTTGCTCTTGCCATGGGCCCAAGGAAGCCAAGCATGAACTGAATCCTGCTCTGTATCTTCCAAGCAAACCCCTGGCAATGGCAGATTTGGGTGAGAGATGCTGTTGAGCTTGTGCTATATGAAGCAACCCATAGCTCATGTTCAGTGGGGATCAAAGTTAGAGCAGTTACTGCAGGAGGTGGAGAGATACTTCTTTTCCTTCTGAGCCATGTACTCTGTCCAGATAAATGATAAGCCAGACATTTCTCCTGGCTGAGCCTGCAGCTGGTTCTTCACCTGCAGCTCAGTCTCCACAGGATGGTTTGGGAGGGGAGTGAAGTGTGCCTGGGCATTGCTTGTTCCCAACAGGCATTGGTGCACTTGGCATGACTTGCTGCCCCAAGATTCCTTCACTGACACTGTGCTTCCTTTCTGGAAATTGAAGGTTTGAGACTAGCAGGGAGAGATGGGGAAAGGGGAAAGGGGAGCAGGAATGTGCTGTGTGGCTACAACTCCACAGCAGCTCAGGAAGTGAGAAGACACAGCCTGCAAACAGCTGCAGCCTTGTGTCCTTGGACCTGCCTTTGCAGCCAGTGTGTCACAGCCTCTCACTCGACCTTTTCTGACCCTGTGCAGACCCTCAACTGCGTGAACCCTGAGAATGAGAACGCCCCAGAGATCCCTGTCAAGGTGCTGAACTGTGACACCATCACGCAGGTGAAGGAGAAGCTGCTGGATGCTGTGTACAAGGGTGTGCCTTATTCCCAGCGACCCAAAGCTGGAGACATGGACCTGGGTAAGAGAGGCCAAGCACTTCCCTGTGGGAACAGGGATGTGTCTAAGAGCAGAAGTGCCAATAAATCTGTGCAGGGCAGGAAAATCAACATATCCTTGTTCAGTCCACTTTTGCCATGCTGGTGGCACTGACTGTGTGTGGGGAGCCCTGGCACGAGAGTGTGGATCCTGCCAGTAGAGGGGGCAGGGAGAAGAGCCTCCTTGGCTCTTCTGGGGTCTGAATTGCAGGCTTGAGGTGTCTTGAGATCCAAGGAGGCCAGGAATAGTTGAGAACAGTGTTTATAGTCCTGTTCTTAAAGGGGGATCAGGGGAATAGAGGGGAGCAAAGGTAACAGTGATCAGGGTCAAACTGATACTGTCTTTCCCTGAGTACTTGGATTGGTCCAACACATTGATAATCATCAGCCCTGGGGCTCAGAGAGGGGTTGGAGGCCTCTTAAGTTGATGCCTTGGGACTGTGCTTGTACCCTTGTCTTAGCTTTGTGCTCCTATCATCTGCTAACCACGAGTCCTTCTCCCTCATGGGGACAGAGTGGCGACAGGGCAGGATGGCCCGCATCATACTGCAGGATGAAGATGTCACCACAAAAATTGACAATGACTGGAAGAGGCTGAACACCCTGGCCCACTATCAGGTAAGGCTGTCCATGATGGAGAACACTGAGCAGTCACCAGCTGCTTTGAGCTTGAGCATCTTTTCTCCCTCCTTGGCCAGGGCCTGGGCTCAGCTCTCCAGGGTCATGGCCAGGAGACTGCAGTCACTTTCCTGCCTGCACCTCATGTTTATGGTCCTTTAAAATGAGGTATTTCCAGGGTTCATAGAGGCTGTTTCCCGCTCTGACCTTACTCTGCCATTTTTATGCTGAGCTTTCTGGTGTGTTCCTGTCCTGCCCCTTCCCCAAGCTGTCACAGAGATACGTCAGGCTCCTTTGCTGGAGATGATGTCCCTGGGGTGGTGGCAGTGTCGCATCCCTCTGGAGCTGGTTTCTCCCCATGCTGGGGCTGTTCCTCCTGTGCCTCTCTGGTGTGGCAGCCTGCTCAGCCCATTTCTGCCTGTAGGTGACGGATGGCTCCTCAGTAGCCCTGGTGCCCAAGCAGAACTCAGCATACAACATCTCTAACTCCTCCACCTTCACCAAGTCCCTCAGCAGATACGGTGAGTGCACATGGACATCCTCCTCTAGGCTGGCAGGGGAGGTGGCACTGGGCTGGGCATGTGGGCCAAGGCACAGGGCAAGTGACTACAACTGTAACTGATGTGAACAAAGTCCTGCCAACTTCCAGCTCTCCTGCACGATGCTATTTATTCTAGTGTTGGAAAGGGAGCAGTTGCCCTCAGAGCCATCTTTCTTTGCAGTGTGTTGGACTCAGGGGAAAAAGGCAAATGTTAGATGGCTGCTGTTAAGGGATCCTTTCCCTTTTATTCCCCTGAAATCTAATTAAAATAAGCACAGAGGCACTTAGCACTTAAAAGAGCAGAGTTGAAGACTCCCACGAATGTGCTGGCAGGTGTACTTCAGCCTTGGTTTGGAAGGGAATAGTGTGATCATCTCAGACTGGCACAGGAAGCATCTGTGATTCTGGCACTTGTGTGCTGGGAGCAGGACAGGCTTGCAGAATTCCTTCCATGGTTGTCCTGGCTGTGCTGTACATCAGCCAGGCTTGCATGTGTCCCAGCCAGCTGTGAGGATGGTCTCAGCAGAGCTCCCAATTCATGGTGGCTGCAGAGGCTGAATCCCAAAGCTCCTGTGGAGGCAAGGGGGACGATGGGGCTGGTGGTGAGGCAGAGGTGGCAGGGTAGGAGCATTCCCTGTGCTTGCAGAGAGCATGCTGAGGACAGCCAGCAGCCCCGACAGCCTGCGCTCGCGGACCCCCATGATCACCCCCGACCTGGAGAGTGGCACCAAGCTCTGGCATCTGGTGAAAAACCACGACCACATGGACCAGCGGGAGGGTGACCGGGGCAGCAAGATGGTCTCGGAGATCTACCTGACCCGTCTGTTAGCCACCAAGGTATGGCCCAGAGACCCAGAGCTGATGCCTGGCTTATGAAATCTGAGTGGGGAAGGGTAGTGGTTTGGGTTGTCCAAAAGTGGTAAGCACTGCTTTTTTGTTAGCCTCCTGCTCCAGCACGGGAAGAGGTCCTCATTTGGTCTCTTTTCTGAGCTGGAGGTGAAGGGTTTGTGTGTTGAAACCATTGGTGAATATCCCCTGAGTTGATTTTCCTATTTGCTATTTGCACCTTTTGGTGTTTTTACTGTTTCTGGTATCCTTGAGCAGCTGCTGGTCTGCAAAGCAGAAATGCCCTAGGATAGGTGCCTCTTTGGTGTTTGGGATAAAACTGCAGAACTGGTGATGTGGGAAGGGTGATTACCCTAGGCATTTGGCATTGCAGCATGTTCCACTTCCCTCAGCGCACACAACACTTTTTTGTTTTGTATGGTGTTTTCCTTTGTATACTTTTAGCATGCCAGATCACGCAGTGAAGGAGGTACATCATCACTGCAGTGTCTCTTTCCCAGTATAAACCACTGAGAACCAGTAGGTTTGCACAGATTGTACTGTGCTGCTCTTTCAGGTGTAGGAATAGAAGTGAAATTGCTTTAGAGGCTGGCCATTAGTTAAAGACTCACCTCTGCTGGCCCAGGGTGTTGCTGAGCAGCCCTTTTCTCTTTCTCCTCCCCAGGGCACCCTGCAGAAATTTGTGGATGACCTGTTTGAGACCATCTTTAGCACAGCTCACCGTGGGAGTGCACTGCCCCTCGCCATCAAATACATGTTTGATTTCCTGGATGAACAAGCTGATAAGCATCAGATCAATGATTATGATGTCAGACACACCTGGAAGAGTAACTGGTAATGGAGAAGGAGAGTGGGCTGGGGGGTGGGCTAACAACATCGCAGCTTCTAAGCCCTCCCACAGGGACAAGAAATATGTACCTGGAAATGATTCAGGACAAGAGAGGCCCATATCTCTGTATTTCGGGTGTGGGTAAATCACTTGCATGCCTTCCTTCGAAGAAGAAAATCCCAGGAATGCAGTGCTCCCTCAGCCCTTCCCTAGATCCCAAGCACCACACTCCCCCCTGATGGCTGCAGTCGCTGAGGGCCACAGCGGCTCTGTTCCCATCTCACCTTGGCCTCTCCATCCTCCGCGCTCCTCCAGGGATGCCAGCTCGAATTCTCATCTCTGCTGTCCTGAAGGTGTTTCCAACACTCCTTGCTGTCACTCAGCTGCTCCCTAACAAAGTCAGCACAGATCTGTGTGCACACCCTCCCATCCCTTGCCTGCAGAGCCAGCCCCTGCTCTGCTGATCGCTGGTTGGACACTGAGGTGGGGCAGCTCATGAGACCTCCTGGGTGCTGTGCTGGGGCTGGGGTTCTGGCAGGTGTTGTCTCCTTAGCCCCCTTTGGCATTTTTCATTTCTGCCGCCTCACTGATTTCATCTCTCCGATTTTGCTGTGACTGGAGATGGGTACGTATGTTCCCCGTGTCTGGCATTTGTTAAATGGCAGCCAAATCGCTTTTGTGTAGTTCAGTAACTGTTTGCAATTAGCAGGGCAGGAAAAGAAACATTTTTAAATGGAGATGTGAGAGCGCGGAAGTGCTTGGAACTGATTTATAACTCAGCTTCCTATATAAAAAGGAGGAGTGAAAGGCAAGAGAGGAAAAAAGCCCCACTCTTCAGGGGCTGGGCATGCAGGCTCTTGCATACTAATGCCTGTGCTTATCTCTGAGCGCTAATTTGAAGTGTGGAGCTAATTTCTCCAGGCCATTCCCTTCACAAATGAAATATGTACATGCACCCAGTACCCTCATTAGGAAAGTCCTGGGGAACAAAGTGTGTTTTGTTTAAGATAAAAGCATTCACTGAATGTAGGTGCTGAGGGATGACAGAGCAAGGAGGATTTCTGGTTGGGGAGGCTCTGTGGCACTCCTGGGAGAGGAGAGGGGCAGCAAGATTGGGAACTGGAGCCATGGAGGGTGACACGTGTCAGTATGCAGCAAACAACCAGTCAATGGCTCACCAGGAGACCTGCTGTCTCTACACCTGAGAGCTTTATTTCCAGCATCTGAGGCCACCTAAATTTTCCTCTGGTGTTAAATGCACTAATGAGTCCCTTGAGGAGTCCAGCTAACTCCCTCCTCTGACATGGGAGATGTGTGAAATGCCACATAGCGCCTTCAAAGGGATTATTAAAGTAAGAGAAGGGGACCGTGTTTGGTTTGATCCATGGGCTCAGCAAGGTCTCTTCAGTGTGAGTGGATCCTTGGAGAAACCACAGATCTGCACTGCGCTGGTTTGCCTTTGGAGATGTTGGCAGTGCTGAGGAATTTCTTTATGGAGAACTGTGGCCTTGTCAGAGTGGGCGGGGGGAATGGCCATTTACCCAGGATGCTTGCATCCCTGGAATGCTGGGAAAAGCAACCTACCCAAATCTGGGTCATGGGAAGATCCTTCTCCTCAAATGGGGGTGCATGTATATGCCAGCTGCCCTGCAGGGTGTGGTTCAGGTGCTGACTCCTATTTCCTTCATCCCTCAGTCTACCTCTACGTTTTTGGGTGAATGTGATTAAGAACCCCCAGTTCGTGTTCGACATTCATAAGAACAGTATTACTGATGCCTGCCTATCCGTGGTGGCTCAGACATTCATGGACTCCTGCTCAACTTCTGAGCACAAGCTAGGAAAGGACTCTCCCTCCAACAAACTACTGTATGCCAAGGACATCCCCAACTACAAGAGCTGGGTAGAAAGGTGAGTAGACTTGGCAATAGCTCCTTGCTTCACCTGGGGGGCTTGAAGTGGATGATCATGGATGTGGGGATGTGGCTTGTTGGAAGGGCTCCTCTTGGTAGCTGACTGAAGCAAGACTACTAATGCTTGCAGAAGGTAATCCTCTTGTTTGGAGGATGATGCTTTCTCATGATTGTCTCCTGGATTCAGTTTGCAATGACTGTTTTGAGAAGCTGTTTATGACTTGCTTGAGGGGTGCTAAAAGCAACCTCTACTATTAGGTTGTCTGATGTTTTCTGTTGTAAAAACTTGGTCTGTACTAGGGAATTACTAACACCTCGCTTGATTGCTTTTGAAGAGCAGTGAGAACTCAGCCTTGCACTAGAGAAGTGCCTTTTTTGTACCACAACAATACATGCAGGTTTTGTTGAAATGCTTGAAAATTAACATTTCCCAGTGCTCAGGCTGGTGTCTCTGTGCTAAGGAGCAGGGAGAGGAGGAGGTCCCCTGACACCTTCCAACACCCTCCACCTTTTCTGTTAGCTGAGGAGAGATGCCCCTCTGTCCCACTGAATTAATGTAGTGTTAAAGGTTCAGGGTTTGAATGAGACTGACTGCAAATTGATGCACTCAGGCATAATGCTGTGTTTAGCTTTATCCTTTTGGGAGAGAAACCTAGGAGATGTCCTCCAAAGTCCTCCAAATGGAGCTACGGTTCAAATGTTGCCAAAGTGGAACTTCATAAAACTTTAAAAATGGCAGATTTCAAGTTGCTGATGCAACCTTTCCTTTGTGATGACGTGCTGTGCCAAAAATGAAGCTTTTTCTTGACTGAGGGCCCCTTTTCAGCATCCTGACCAAATACAGAATGAACTAAATGAAGGATGTCTAGACAGCAGTAAATGTCATATTCTCTAGTTTGTAAGGGTGGAACTATGTAGCCTAAATCATCCTTGGGTACTCGCTTGTGCACAGATATTTTTGTTGCAGCATTGGCATGCCTGCTGTTTTGCAGGCAAGTACAAAGATAAGTGTCTTCCCTCAAGGAAGGTAGGGCTTGGATCAGAAGGAAAGGTGCCCCTGAAGTATGATGCCTGAGATGAGAGATGAGCTGCATTGTAATAGGAGGAAATTGTTTGTGTGGGGCTGATGGGGCTTTGGAGTAGGGTCCCATAGGAACATCATGAGCTTCATAAGGTGAATTTCTCTGACCTTGCCATCTCTATGATGAAAATATTCAGCTCTGTTTATGTGCCTGGAAGAAAAAAGGTATAAAGCTGTTTCAGAGTTAAACATTGGTCTAGACATTCTGCGTCCCTGGGGAGATCTCAGTGGTGACAGAGGTTCCTGCCATTGCTTACCTCCCGTATGGTCCCAGAGGCAGATGAGCAGGGGGCAGAGATGTCCTTTGCAGGGGGTGACTATGTCTACTACTGTTCCTCTACTGCATGGATTTACGGCATAATCAGCATTTCTGGATTTTGGCACAATTATAGTCGCAAAGCTTTGCAGAGTGGAGGGATGGGAGTGGTGTGGGGGTGGCTGAGTGGGACTGCCAGTCCCAACAGCAGGTCTTTCTGCTGCTGTGGCTCAGGCACCAGCTGAAAAAATGGCATCCTGCCAATCTGAGGCAGGAATAGCACAGGGAAGGGCTTAGGAAGTGGGAAGCCTGGGGAAACCCAAGGGGCCTACTGCTGGGGTCACAGGTGATCTCTGGAAATGGATGGTGTGACTGGAATCTTGATCCATGTGAGCCATGCACACTTGCGTTGAAAAATGATGGTTTCTTCCCATCCTATGTGTCATGGTATCACCTGGAACTTGAAATTGCTGCTTTAGGAAATATCACTCTGGGGTGATCTCTCTAGGGGTGTAGGAGATGCCTGGTTTAGTCAGAGGTCTTCACCTCAGACTGTTCTCCCGGTAGCATCCAGAAATTTTCTTGCATTATTTTCTGAGTATGAATGAGCCTCTTTGTAGAAACTGCCCAAGTAGTTTATCACTAGCTGAGTTCAGTGCAGTGGGATGGAGTGGATCCTCATATTCATCTTCTCAAGTGGTCTTGCTGCCATCTGCTCCTATCCAAGTGCTTCAGCAATGTTCCATCTCAGCATTCAGCTGATGACACTAATGATGCTAATCACTGTACCAGAAACTTCACCGAGTGAGGAGTCATGAGGAGCAGAGTAAACCTGAGAGAGTTTGGCACTCTGTATTTCCAGGTGGAAATGCTGGTAATACTGCTCCCTGGGAGCAGCCAGAGCTCTTTTGCTGTGGGTTTTCTCCCCAGAGCTTGTTTTCTTTTAAAACGAGGCCTGTGGACACAATCGTGGTTTTCATAAGGTCCTCAGCAGCCAGTCCACTGGTGTGTCTGCTTGGTGTACCTCTCCTGCTGTAATGGGATGGTGCAGCTTTGTCCTCTCAGGGTTGTGATGAACATCCTGTTCGATATTCTGTTTTTCCACTACCACAGCATGTGTATCACTGCAGGGGCAGGATGTCACCTTATAATGTGTTCACACCCCAAGTATTTAAATGTTGGCTTTAGGGACACGGTGACCTTAGGGGATGCACAAAACCCTGTGTATTGCTGCAAGTGTGAAGATGCATGTGGGTTTGGTGGCAAAACATGCCAATGGGATGGGAAAAATGAAAAATGTGTAGTTTAGGAGAGGGTGGAAAATCCCTTAGAGCAACATTGCTTGGCTTCCCTGCACGGTGAGCAGAGTTGGACTGAGCTGGGCGCTGTTCCATCAGGACTACATTCCTAACAATGCTGACTGCTCCATGGAGTGCTCATAGACTTCTTAGTGAAGAATGTTAGTGAGCAATGTTATAATGGGTGATTGTATGTCACTGCTTGGAGGAAAGATGCTCTTCACTTGCCTTTCCAGTGGCTGTTTTCTGTGAGCATCATGGCGAGGACCCACCCCTTCCTGCCTGTCCCTATTTCTGACCCACTCTTCTGTTCCTCCCTGGCAGATATTATGCAGATATAGCTAAAATGCCAGCGATCAGTGACCAGGACATGAGCGCGTACCTGGCGGAGCAGTCACGGTTACACCTCAGCCAGTTCAACAGCATGAGTGCCCTGCACGAGATCTACTCCTACATCACCAAGTACAAGGATGAGGTAAGATGTGATGAGGCAGAGTCAGGCCTGAGATGCCACTTGAGTCCTTTTTCCTTATTTCTGCAGTCCCCTGCTTTTTCCTATAGAAAAACACACTGTGAAACGTGAAATAGTAACATATTCCACGTCTGTGCTTGGGCTGGTGGAGAAGGAAAGGTTTGGGAGGCATGAAGCCAGGAGTTGGAGTGGGCAGTGCTCATTCCACATACTCACATTTTCTGTGGTGAGTAATGTGGTAAACACCTATTTTTCTACACGTTTGGCACATGAGCTCCATGAGGCTGCAGAGATCGCAGCATTATCTCAGGGTGCTTCCCCTATCCACTGCCACCAGTCCTGAGCCATGATGGTACCAATGCTGTGGAACTGCAGAGGTGGTATTTGGCTCCTCTCCCCAGGGATGTTAGAGGATGTGGTGGCCTCTCCAGTGCTTGTTTTGTGAATGTCAGTAAGGATGGTTAAGAACTCCTCTGTTGTAATTTATACAAATTAATTTATCAAAACTATGCTCAAATCCACAGCCTGCATCTTATTAAAGTAATAAAATAATGTATCTACAGTAGGTTTATAGGTTTATACACATAGCATGATAGTACAGGTTTTATTGTCCCAATAAAGGGGTTTGATGAATACATTTGAATGGTGGCTAATTTAGGTGACAGAGTGCAAGAACATCTTCCCACTAAGAGCCAGGAGAGGAAACAGGGTCCCTGTTACACCATGCATCTTCTTCCAGTGCCTCTTTCAGGTGTGAATTTAAGGGGTTCATGGGCAAGTTGTAGCAGAACTGGCTCCTGGGTTTAAGGTCAGCACTGGGATTGTGGTGGCCAATATCCTATGGAACTCGATGCTTTACAGGAGGGAAGAGGAGATCCTGGCTTTCCTAGTTCTTGGGAAGATGCTGTGTGGTGGTCACTGTGCAGCTGGTGACTATGTACTGATGACCATGCTGTTGGGACCTCTGTGCCAGTCCTTATCCAATCCAATTTTGGATTGCACATCCCAGAGGCTCCTGTTGCTCTGGGTAATGTGTTGGCCATGAAGGGGTTTTGGGGTTTTACAGTTTGTACACAGTTCTGTGGCTACCATGAGAGTGAAAGTGGAGCAGTCTGAAAGATCTAGATTTGCTGTGGTCCAGCTATCATCCCTGAGCCATCATCCAGTGCTTGCTTCCTCCAGGCTAAAAGTCCCACAATCTTTAAATAAGTCCTCCAAGCCCTGAGTGAGAGCATGGCGAGAGATGAACCCATGGCATTAATGAGCTGCTCTTTAAGGGCACAGGTCCTCTTCTTGCCTGCTAACAGCAGCCTGACATATGTTGAGTGTCTTGCTGTTGCCCACTCTCTGAGCATCACAAGTGTGTTCACAGCTCTCAGGAACTTCTTTTATTATTTGTAATGGGATTAATAAATCACAGCTGTTCCCTTTGTTTGTTTTCATTCATTAGGCACAATTATATGCAGCCCGATTGCACCCTCTTTGATGCAAAATGGGAGAGAATAATTTTTCCTGTTGTTCAGTGCAATAATATGCTGTCATTGGCCGTGAATGAAAATCATAATTAATTTTCATTTGGGTACTTGCATCTTGGTAATCAGTGGTCCTGGCTCTTTACAGCAGGTGACAAACCTGTGTCTCTCTACACTCAGCACAGGTTTTCTTTGACTGCATTGTTTCCATAAGGCTGAGATAAGAGAGGAATAAATAAATGCATGGGCAGTTTGGGAATCATCTGGCACCTCAGCATTCCAGGATATACAGCCATCTGGTTGGGAGAGGCAGAGGAGGCAGATAGGGTGGATAGGCTCCCCTTCACTTCTCTGACCAGTCTCACTTGGTTCCAGCTCAGGCAGCTTTCAGGCATTTGGGGTTTTGATTTTTGTGTGAGTGTCACTACAGGTATTTTACTCTGTGTGTAGCATGACTGCTGAGAGCATCTGTGGAGATGGATGATGGGGAGTGTCCCCAGTAGGTTTGTGGCAGAATCTATGAGTTCTTACCAGTCCAGCTGCCGCCCTGGGTTGTCGCTGCCAGGGGAGATAAATCAGATGTGTCCAGCTCTTGCTGGTGATATTTCCTGTCGTTGGGAGCTTACACCAGTGCTCAGATGTAGTTTTCCATTTTCTTTTGGGACGAGACTCCCCATCAGGCATTTCTTATTGCCCCAGGAGATGGGGACCAGCCTGGTCCTGCCCCGAAAAAGCCAGGGGGAGACTCAGTGGCCAGAGGCTGGTTGTGGCAGTGTAGTGAATGTTCCTCAGCACTCTCTGCCTGCCCCTTCACAATTCGCCAGCGCTGCAGCAGCTCTTAATCAAAGGGAGCTGATTCCCCATTAAGAAGTTACCTGTAGGGCTCCTGATGGACTTTGCCTGTCTCCTAGTAAGTCTATTAATTATACAACAGTTTGTTTCCAATTATGCAGCCAATGAAATGGTTAATCAAGTCCCCTTTGACAGATGCCTTGATATATAATTGCAAAAAATTTGCTCTCTCAACTAGCTCACCCGAGGAGATGAGATTTCTGTCAGGTTTATTTTTTTTAAATCAGCTTTTCTGCTCTGCTGGCACAATGTTACTGAGATGAGACTCCTGGCTGCTGGGAGGGCAATTGCCCCTTTGTTTTACATCCTTTGTTACTCCCTTTTCCCAACTCTGGGTCTTCTTCTCCACCTTCCTGCTGCTGCCAGTCCTTCCCCAGCCCTGGGGGTGCAGTCACATCTAGCCCAGGGCAGAGGTCTGTTCCTCCAGCCTGCGGTCTGTCATCCTTATCAGCAGCTTGTTTAGAGAAAGGATTTCAAGGGAGGAAAGTCATTTTCAGGTGTCTGTGAGTGCACCGCTTGAACAGGACTGGGAGCTCCCAGGCTTTGCTGGTGCATCTATCTGATGTCGCCTTCCCACTGCCCCTTAGCTGCGATGAAATGAGACAAGTTTTAACACTGGTGGCAGCTAAAGCCTTGTGGATTTGGTGTTTTTGTGTATGTGGAAACCAGTTCATGCTTTGATTGTGGTCTCTGACACACAACTCCTGCGTCCCTAAGGTGTTACAGGATTGTTGGAGTCACAGACATGGTGGCAAGGTGTCGTTGGCTTGGATTTGGGGTTCACCCTCTGTTTGGCTCTGTTTTCTTCATTTCCTCATGTGCAGGTTGGCTCGTCGTTAGTGTCAGGCAGGTCCCTGGTGTTACTGCAGACCCTTTGGGGATGCCAGTGGGCTCGGTTTGTGGATGGCACCACTCACAGTGGTGTCTTTCACCTTGCACTTCCTTTAGCCCTGTTGGGGCACAAGAATACTTCCCATGGGGCCACATTCCCATGTCCTGATGCCATCAAAGAGCCAGTGGGGCACAGGAAGCCACTTTGTGTAGGAGGGCACCTCTTCACCCTCTCTCCTCCCCTCTCTCCCCAGATTTTAGCTGCGTTGGAGAAGGATGAGCAGGCCCGGAGGCAGCGACTGCGGAGTAAGCTGGAGCAGGCGATCGACACAATGGCCTTAAGCAGCTGAGAAGGCGGCAGTGGCGCCAGCGTCCGGCAGCGGGGGCGGCAGGACGGACAGACGGACAGAGGGAGGGAGGGAGGAAGGACCGGCCAGCGGCAGCTGCGGGCACAAGACTTTGGGGCTGGGACCGGCCGGGCCCGCGGGAGCCGCTGCATCTCCGCACGCTTCCCACAGACAAACACGGAAACCTCGCGCTTCAGCAGAAAAAAACCACAAATCCCGATGACAGCAGCAGCGTGGCTAGAGCTCCCTGACCCACAGACAAACCCCCCCAATCCAACCGGGTCAGCAGGGACCTTGCAGAGAGGTGACGCCGGGCAGAGGAGAAGGGGGTCACCTCCCCCATGGACGTGCTGGGCATCCCTTGCCTGGGCAGAGCCCCTGAGCCCACAAGGAAGGAGGGTCGGGACCGCGGGGCTTTCTAGGAAGGCGTTTGGATGTTGTTGTTACTTTGGTAAAGGGAGGGTGGGTGGGCTCCTATTTTTACTGTACTTGACTTGCTCTCCCTTCCTTCCCCCCAGCTGTCCACCCCCTCTCTCCTCCTCCTCCTCTCTCTTTTTCTGTCTCTTCCTCCTCTCTCTCTCTCTCTGGCCTTCTGCCACTAGTGTTAACTGCTATATTTGCACAATTTACACGAGACAAACAAAATTTTTAATTTAAAGGAAAAAAACTATAACAAAAAATGGGAGGGGAAAAAATATTCGAATTTTTTGCAACGAACTAACAAAAACAATTTTAAGAGATAAGCTAAAGGACTGATGCTGGGGAGATTTGGGGTTGGGGCTTTAGGGGTGGGCAGGAAAGGGAGAAATCCCTGAGCTTTGATATTTCTAAAATATGTCCTGTGCCATGTTTTATTTGAATGTTGTTTAGTGCAAAAAAAAAAAGAAAAAACTGAAGAAAAAAAAGTTGGGAGTTTTGTTAGCTGGATAGATGCTGTTATTTTAATGCTGCTGAGTGGTTCTGGAGGTCAAAATCAGAGAGGAAGGGAGATTCCAAGGCTGTTTTTTCTTTTCCTGGGTGATTGCTGAGGAGTGGTCGATGCTTTGTTGAGCTTGTCCTTTTTTCCCCAGTTTGGTGGCTGTGGGGTGGTCTGGACAGTGCTGCTTGCTCCTGCTATCCTGGGATGATGTGGGGTAGAGGACGGTTGTGGGGCCTTGGGGGCTGTCACGAGGGTTGATGGAGGGCCAGCCTGGCTTTTTGTGGCAGATTCTCTGGCACTGGAGCCACCTTAACAAAGCCCCTTTATGTTTATTTTTCCCCATCATCTTTTTGTGCTGATGCAGGGGAAGAGAGCCCAGTGAAAGGGAAGGCAGAACCTCTGCACTCCTGACTGAGCTCCCACTGGCAAACCCCACTGGGTTCCCAGCCCATGGAGGGACTGGGATTCTGGCTGTCATGGGGCTGTCATCTGCTCTTCCACCTGGGGAGCCCCAACGTGTGCAGGACCTTCCACTCAAGACTGACCTTTCTTTCTCTGTCTTTTCCTTCTTTCTCCCTCTTTCTCTCCTTGCTGTCACCCCTTCTCCCCTCCGCTGCCTCTGCCCAGACAGGGCTTTGCTGGAGACCTGAGGTCTCTCCCTCAGCTTCCCCTGTGGAAATGTCAGTTCCTTGTGGGTTTGTGCTTTCCAGAGATGAAAAGGTGCTGAATGCTGCCCTGAAAGGCAGCAGGTGACCAAAAACTTCAAAAAAAAAAAAAAAGAAAAAGCAACACCCTTTCCTTTTCTGTACTGAGAACTCCTGTCACTGCCCAGGCCACGGCACATGGGGCCACACTCTGCCAGGAGCGGATGGCTGTTGAAATCCAAGTGGAGAGAAGCCCAGCTGATTTCTGTCCATTCTCTTAAATTGCAAGTTAAGGGGGGGAGAGGGAGAAATAATGAAGTTTTTAATTAAAAAAAAAAAATAAAAGTGTGTATATATATATGTGGTTACAATCTAATTCTCGTGCCCCAGTGGGGTGCTGTATAGTTACCTGAAGGAGAATTGAACCAGTATAAAAATAAGATGAATTTACACAGCCAGTTAAAACAAAACAAACAACCACTGCAAAAAAAAAATATTAAAAAAGGATACCAAATGGTCTGGAAGGAACTTTCAAGCCTTTCTCACTGTGCAGAACAATCGTTTGAAGCCTGCACATCTCTCATTATGTTGTAATTTTGTTTGGTTTTGTTTTGTTTTAATAAGGAGGGAAAGGAGAGAAGATGCTGATTAAAAAAAATAAAAGGAAAAAAAAAGGAAAAAAAAAAGATGACAGAAGAATCCAACCACAACAGCAAAACTATGTTTGAAAAAGAATTTATAATTGTTTCCCAAACCTACAAACCTTGAGCTGTCGCTGGATTTCTGAGAGCTGTGGGCTGTTGCATGACTGTGCTAGATTTTAGTCTGAGTTGATCTTTTTAAGAAACAGAAGAAAAAAACCCATAAAACAAAGAAACTGCGAATATTGAATATTAGAGATTTGTTTAGACCTGTTACCTATTTTTTAAATTTGAAATTAATTTGCCACTTTCTCGTCCAAAAGAAAAAAGAAAAAAAGCAAACAGCAAAAAGAAAGACTCTAGAGGTTCACATCTCAAATGTGGTACGTGGAGAGCCTTAAAGGACAGCTGTGTGCCCTGTGCTGGGGCCACTGCTGGCTGCCAGCATCTCCCTGGGTTCTCTGGTGGGACAGAACCCTCCGGAGGTCCCTTTGTAGAATTCACTGCTGCTGTGGTGCGGTGGAGGGGTGCCTGCAGCTCCCTTTGGTGCAAAACTGGAGGATGGTGCCAATGCGTTGGTGGTCACTGCAGTGTGATGGAAGGGGAGCGATGGCTTTGAGGTCTCTGTCCAGGACTGGTGTGGGTTCTGCCTGTTGGAATGATAAGAGTGTCTTGGGGAGCTTTGGTTGCTGTTGAGGGAGCCAAGCACATGGGTTTTGTGGTGGTTGAGAGGGGATGGGGATGTGTTTCTGAGAGCATCTCCCTGAAGATTTCCCTTTTGACAAAGAGGGCTGGAAGCACTGCTAATTGCTGAGGTCTATTAGCCCATTGCTTTCCCAGCACCAATGCTGTGGGTGCTCACTCAGCCGAGCTGGAGGGACAGATGAGCTTTTTGGCCACGATCTAAGGTGGATTTGGGCAGCAGAGAGGCTCCTGGGGAGGTCATACTGGGTAGGCTGGCAGTGCCATGGTGTGGCTCTGCTTTTTGGGCTCCCCTTGCACTGTGACCTGGCTCTTCCAGCCCCCTGGTGATGCTGACTGCCTGTAGTGTGATCCTAGTGATGGGTTCCTGTTGGCTTCCTATTGGAGAGCTTTGGGGTGTCTGCAGTTTGCTCCAACAAAGGATGTCCCAGCAGTTCCCCACCTCTTGGGCATCCCCTTGCTGCCTCTAACAGGGAGGGTGGTGGTCAGCAAGGTGGGCACTGCAGTGCTGCCCGCAACCTCTGGCGCTTCTTGGTGCTACCTTTGCCTTTTGCATGATGCCCAGCGTCCTTAATTGTGCCAGGCAGCTGCCCACCCTCCCTTGACTGGCCTGGTGGGGTCAGAACTGGCCCTGTCAGACACTGCCTCAGAAGGGGGAAAGGTGTGGAGAAGCTGGGAAGCGTCCACAAGACTCCTCTTACTGCTGGTGTAGCCCGTGCCCCAGAATGGGGTGAGGTGGAGAAGCATTCCTTGTGGTGAGCCTCCATTCCTGGGCGCTCGTGCTCTGGCCCCACACCAGAGGCAGCTGGACCGTGCAGGTTGATCCCCAACCACTGCAAGCAAGGGGATCCCTTCCTTCTCTCATGGCCTTTTGCTTCAGTTTGGGGTTAAAAAATGTGCAGTCCAGCCTGGAAGTGTCCCCCTTAGCAGGAGCCCCATGTCACGCCCAGAGCTGGCCTCAGCCTGGGGACAGGGAGCAGGGGGATAGGTGGGGAGACCCCCCCCCAGGCTCACCTGCTCCCCACCAAAGTGCACAACAAGCTGTCCTTTGAGAAAGCAGGGGGAAACCTAAGGCGGACCCGGCAAGAGGCAGAGAATCCTAATGGTTTTAGAAAATTAAATGGGGAAAAAAAAAAATCACACTCCGGAGTCCTGATTCCCTTTCTGTGATTGTTTCAGACTTGAAGCAACAGGCCAGCGTGGCTGGTCAAGCGCCCTTTGATCGTGTAAATATCCTGCTATTTCCTATTTTAATGTTCTTCAGATTTAGTACTTGTAAATAAACACATGCATCAAGGAGAGATTAAACATTTTTGCTAAAGCTTGTGTTTTGCCTGTATTTTTGGGGGTGATTTGGATGCATGAAGCAGGCAGCTTTGGGAGCAGTGGACAAATCCATGGTTGTGCCAGGGGGATGTGATGCAAAATAGCATTATGATGTGCCAGCAATAATGGTGCACATGTGGGTATGGGGTGCTGAGCTGTGGTTGCTAACACCCACCAAAGGAGCTACAGATGCTTGCAGGGGGATTTAGGTGGCTTCCCCATCAGCCTGTTTGCTGGGTGGCTCATGTTAAATTGTTTTGAACCATTTGATTTTACTCATTGCCTTTCAAACTGCTCAGAGCTGCTGATCAGATGCAGCGGAGCTGAACTGCCACGTTGCAAGCACAGAGAGGTAGATACCTGCCTGACCTGCCACTCACTGGGATCCACAGGAACTGACCAGAGCTGGGACAGCTTCACTTTTACTTCTCGGACATCCTGGCCCTTCCTCCCATAGGCACAAAGTGGGGTGACAGCACAAGTGTTTGGGAGGAAGTACACAGTGAAGTGATGCTGCGGCCATGTCTCTGCAGGCTCTGCACACTGCAGGGCATCTTCTGTTCCAGCTCCTGATCTTTTCTGTCTCCTGACCCTTGTCTTTAGAGCTGTGTCATCCTGTAACTCTGGGCACCTCCAAACTGCATTGTAGTCTCTGGAGAGTCCCAAAGTGAAGCACTTTCCGGAGAGGAAGCCCAGGGCAGCAGCTGGTCACCTCAGCACCATCCTCCCAGGGCTGACCTTCCTCAGCAATGTTGAGTGGCCGTGGCAGGTGTGGGTAGGCATTCCTAGAGAGGAGGGGGTGACTCCCTGGGGTATGGGGTCAGGGCCAAGGCTCCTCATCAGGAGCCCAGCAGACAGACCAAAGTCACACAAATTAGGCTGTTTTTTGTTTTTTATTGTTTCCTTAGCCTCTTCCTGCCCTGGGGCCAGTCTTCTGACGGATTGGGCTGGCAGGGCTGATTGTACTGTGGATGCTGAATACATATTTTCTCTCCATTTAGTGTGTGTATAAACTGGATGTTTTTTCAGGTTTTCTCTCGCAGTTTTCCTACTCTCCAGTAAAATCATCATTGGCCAGTATTAAACATCCACTATTTTTGCCATGGCTTCAGTACAACAAAGATTGTTTTGATCTTGTTTTTCTATCTTAAAAAAATAAAGTTTTCTTTTACCAACCTTTCAAATGCTTAAGAAAATCACATTTGAACTGAATTTTGGTTGGGTTTCAGGGAGGATTTAATTGAGGGCAGCGAGAAAAAGATCCTCGTCTTCCCCAGTTTTGTGCTGCAAACACCATCCTCATGGCCACGTGGGAGCAGGTGGCAGCTGAGCATCAAGCAGGTGAGCACTGTGGTGGTACAGAAACTGTATTTAAAGAAGTTGTCACTCCAACATATGGTAGGGCTTTCATTGCTTTTTTCAAGGCATAGAGATGAGGGTCTCTCCCCAAAGAGACCTTGCTGCACCTTGGTGGTTTACTCTAAGCCCTTTGCAAGCAGGATTTTTATTTTAAATTTTTTCTTCTATTATTTTACCAGGAAACAAAAGCTTTAAACCTCCTGGTGGCCACAAATAAATAAATAAATAAATAAATAAATAAATAAATGGTATTTCACCATCACCAGGATGTTCTTCAATACAAATTGCACCAGTTTTCCCAAGGAGTAAGAGCTGCTGGCAGGAAGCCAGGGCCTCCAATGACAGCTACAAATGTCTTTGTTTGCCTCCTCAATCCTAGTGCAGCGCTAACCAGAAAAAGATTATCAAGTCTCGCAAATGATTGTGTAATCCACAAATGCACTTTATTTGATTAAATGATAAAATGTGAACCTTCCAGCAATAACATACACTGCTGCTGCCTGAGATGGCGCTAATCCAGCAAATCTGCAGCAGCCTCTGTGTGTCTGGAGCTGCCCAGGGTCTGGAGGTGGAGGGAACCCTCCCTGTGGCCTCCTTGGCTGACCTGAGGGTCCTGGAAACCCCCTTGCTATCATCTCATCCAAACTCGGGCTCCAGGTGAGTGGCACATCCCAGGGTACCTGTGTGGGGTCTGAAGGTCTCATCTTGGGCTCTTTGTACAAAAACCTCTGTCCTCTCACCATCACCATGGTTTTGTACTTTCCCTGTGCACCTCCTTGTTCTCCTGCCCTGGGAGGTGATGCTGTCCTGCCTTTGGGTCTCTGTATAATCCTTTGCTTGTCTTACAAACGCAGTGAGGGCCAGGACGTGCAGATGGTAGCTCTGCTCCTGCAGAACTGTGTGCTCAGTGCCAAGTATCACCTTGGGCTGTGGTGGGTGTGGGACATGGGGACCCATGGCCTGCAGCACAGGGACACACTCATCTCCCCAGGCACAGTCATGGACAGCCACATGCTGGTGGTGTGAATGTCAGTCATCAGTAAAGCTCCTCCTGCCTTTCATGAACTTTGCTCCAGAAAGAAATGAGTGCTTGGCTCGGGGGTTCAACACATCTTTGACCTGACACTGATGTCCTCCAGTGTGTGTTTGCTTCTGGTGTCACCACTGGTGTGATCGGAAACCAGAGCCATTAAAAATGACTTTAGATTCATCCTCTCCTTCAGGTTTAGCCTAAAGGTCAGCAGGAACATCTCCCTTTCCCACCATTCCCAAATTCCAGCGATGTCCACCTGCATCTTCCCTTCCTCTTCTGCACCATCACCCTGGGCAGTCCTGGTCTTATACTCTGCCCCATGGTGCAGAGACCCACAAATGAAGACAGTAGCTGGGCTAATTGGGCTGTCCCTCACTGCCCCCTGAGCTCTGTAATCCTGCTGGAAAGGGATCTGCCACATCTTCAGGGCAGTTTGAGGGGGGGTCCTCAAGCAGCCACTTTCCATGGGAGAGAAGCTTTATTTCTCACACATGAGATATATATATAATCCATAGTCTATAATATAAATGTATATATAAATTTGGTAACTATGTATATTAATAGATCAGAATAGAATAGAATATAAATTAAAACCCAGATAGAACATTAACATGGGCTGCAAGCGCCAGGCCATGTGCTGTCTTCAGACATTGCATAGGAAAGGCCAGAGCAGCATCATGTGACCCTGCAATCTAAAGGATACGACGGGGGGTTTCTTCCCCCTCAGAGGTGATGATTAAGTTTCTTCTGAGCTGCTGGGAAGAGGGAAAAAAAAAAAAGAAAATCCATAAATTTTGAAGGCAGTAATGGCTGAGCAGAGCAACAACCCCTTCCTCTCCCCGCCTGGACTAATGAAAATCACAGCCACGCTGGGAGGCAACTGGTTTATGTTTGCTCTTTGCTTTAAATGTAGTGGTAAAAAGCACACAGTTTTGGGCACGGATCAGAGGTGGGATCATTAGGAGGTGGCAGGCGATGGCTGATACACATTAATGTGCCATGAGCAGAGCTCCACTGTGTGGGTTTTTTTTAACTGAGGCAAATTATTGCTTCAGGAAAAAGACTGTCTCCCCTGGTGGAACTAGAGCAGAGGGAAGGGAGAAAATTGATTTGTCTTGCGTTTTATTGCACCAGATTGACAGCTTAGGCTCAGCAAGCTGCCCCCCTGCAGACCTGTGGGGCAGAGGGCAGGTGACATGGCTCTGGGCACTGCCAGCTGCCCCTTTCCAGAGAGTCCCCCTTTGGAGGCGGTGGCAGTGGGGTGCAGTGACCAGTCTGGAGACCATGACCACTGGGAATCTTGGCCATGACTGTCAGGAGCAATTCTTCCATACAGTGAAGTCAGCTGAGAAACATCACTGCAGGCATCTCTGTTCCTTAATGGTTTGGTGGTTCACCACCCTGTTTCTGGCACAGGTGGCCAGCAAGGTCACCCTGGGGTGATGCTGTCTATGTGTGGGGGAGTTGCACTGCTCTGGGTGCTTTTCAGGTGGTGACTGAGGTGACACAGCATGTGCTATCTCTGGGTGCTCTTCCCAGCAGTAACCCCGTGGTGATGGGCTTCAATGGGCCTTTCCCTCCCTCTGCTGGAAAAAAGCAGATATGTCCAGCGTCCATCCTTGGGATCTGGATACCAGCCAGGGGCATCTCCTGTCCCCTTGTTGCAGGTGCTGTCCCTCAGCAGCTGTGGTGACTCTAGCAAGGTGTCTTCTGGTAAGGGATGGGGACTGGATGTGTTATTTCAATGGGCGCTTCTCCCATTTCACGAGGGATCACAATGCACATTGTAAAATATGCCAGTAGCTCACAGACCACCCAGATGAGTCCCTGTGGGGGAAACTGAGGCATGAGGGAAGAGCTGCTTGGTCCAAGGTTGTACAGAAGGTTGGAGTGGGGAAGGAACCGCTCACAATTGACACTGAAATCCCAGGAAATGTGCTTTGATTATGGTCCCAGATGCCTGGGCCACTTGGGCTGTCACACTATCCTGAGCTAGAGTTTTATGTCTTCCTCAAACTGTTTTATTTTTTTCCTTTTTTATGAACGAAATTCTCCCTTTGCAGCTCCTATTCTCTCAGGGGCTCTTCCACTCAGCAGTAGCCCAATTTCCTTTTATAGCTCGTACAATGACTGTCCTAATTACAATTAAAACCGGGAACACTCTAATCAAATCTTTTACTATTCTAGACAAACTCAGAAAATGAGTAAAATTAGTGACACATGGCGCAAAAAAAAAAGATGAAAAAAAATGTCCGTGAGCCAGTGCTAACGCAGAGAGAGTTAAAGAGGGCGGTGAGATTTCAGCTCTCATCTGCAGTAATTGGTGGTGGGAGGAGGCACAGCCACCACTGTGGAGCAGGACTTGAGCATCCCTGGGGGTTTCTCCATCCTGCTGACCCTGTGCTAGCTAGACTCGTTGGTTTGAATAATCCCCCCCAGGAGTTACCATGGAAACAAAGCCTTTTGATAGTGAAAACCTTCAGCATCAAGAGTTAATCAGACCCTAAATGAAAGTGGGGTTAAAGGCAGAGCAGGGATGTGTGAACAGTGGAGTCACTGGGGCAGAAGAAAAGCAGTGATTGGAGGGTAAATAATAAGCAAGGAAGAGGGGTCTGATGTCTGCTTGAGCTCCAGCTGATGGCCAGAGGGGTTTAACTGTGAAGGGAAATCACAGGGGTAAATTAATAGGCTGGATAATTATTTTTAATTTTCTGAAGGGCTGGTTGTATGATTTTTTCCACCCTGCACCATCTCCTAGTCTGGATGCTGATTTAGCAGGGGAAACACCACATGCTGTGAAGTGGAAGTTTGGGCATGTGTCCCACCTGGGTGGAAAGGTGTGACACACCCTCAGCTGGTGTCCTGTCAAGGGAAAGAGCTTCAGGCCAAAATGGGCCTTGCTGGAGTGGAAGGGCTGCACACACCGTGCGCTGGCTCGACACGTGTTATCAATTTGGGTATCTGAGCGTGCTACTCCAGAATTACCAGCTAGAAATACATGATGTAGAAAGGTGGGCTCCCATGTGTTTGTGTTAGGGAGGAGACAGAGAGAAGGATTTATGGATACATTTCTTGGATTAATGCTCCTGGATCACGTAAGTGTTGGAGAGGTAGGATGGAGGCAGAGCCAAGAAGTTCAGCCCTTTCAGTAGTTTGCTGCTCATTTGGGGTTACAGATCTTGTCTGGGTGATCACTGCAGGTTGTCTGTTTCCAGAACTAGTGTAGTTTGCAAGGGATTGATGAAGGGTAGGGTCTGAACTGGGAAAGCAAAACTCAGACCACTGTTCCTACCAAACAATGAAAATAGTATTGTAAGGGTAAGGGCGTTTTTTCTGGTAGAGGGAGGAGATGTCTGCAGTTCATCCCAGTACTATGTTGTTACAGTGGCCAAGATTTGGGAGGTCCCTTTGAATGAAAGGGAGAAGGACAGGACAGCATTGTGGGGAGGAACCTGTGTTCACTTTTAGTATCAGGGTGTATGGGAAGACAACCCTGGTTGAGGGTTAGTGTTACAGTCAGGGGTGGAGTTAAAAAGTGTGTGATGAACTGAGTGGAGCAAAGAACTCCCAAAGAGCTGGGGCTGTAGGTGTTGCTGTGTTTCATGTTGCCTGGCATCCCAATTTTCACATGATTTAGTATCATGAAAGACCTCATGTTGGACCTGCCCAGCGCATCAGTGTTCTCCCCATCCTAAACTATGGTGTGATATTCCCTGAACTCCTTTTTCAGGAACAACTGTATGTTAGTATTCATCAACAGCAGTGTGCAATAGGACTTCCTCCACTCAGTATGTTTTTCCTTCTGACCAATCTAAATCTTACTTGTTGCAATATAATCCCCTTTCTACTGGTCCTGCTCGGCAGAGAGGTGAAGACCAGATTGCTTACAGATGCTGTTTTTGGAAGGACATCTAACTCCAAAGTTCTACTTACCTCCAACTTCCCCCTGCACTCTGGGTTTTGGAGATGTTTGAAGTTTCAGCAGTGAGGGAAATAGTCTTGGACAAAATGGGTGATCCTTTATAGGATATAAGCACCTTTATACCTTAGATTTTATCAGCTTTCCATCCAGATCATGCAGTCTCAAAGTTGAATGTGCTCTGAAGCCTCCCATGATGGAGGGGCACCGTAGAGCCAGGGGTTTGGTTACAACACAAGGAACTGGTTGATCTCCTCGCTCCTTTCATTCACTCTCCATCTTTATTAGTTTGTCAAAGTACTTTCAAGTATAATACTTAAATTTTATAGGTCTGAAGCACAAGATTATTCAATTTTCTTTATAGGCCCAGTTTGATAAATCCACTTGGAAGCCTGTGCAGTGATAATTGAAATGCAGTGCCTGGGGAGGAGGGAATTTCTGCACTGGCTTCAGCCTTCACTTCTGACCACTGCTGGCTGGCTGCATGGGCAGGACCCAGCAAAACCTGATGGGATTCACAGGGCAAAAGCTGCCTGGGGGCCCAGGTGGGTCTGGAGGAGATGGGAGCTGGGAAAACTGCTGGGACAAAGCTCTCTGAAAATGTTAATTCCATGTTCCTCCTCTTGTTCTGATCTTTCTGACCCATCCAAGCCTCAAGGGCTATTGAACTGTTGGGGCCCAAATTGAAATGACAAATTACACAGAAAGAAGGAGGATGGCCAGGAGCTCAGCTTGGCTGCCACTAGGACATTTTACATGCCTTCAGGAGCAGCACTTGATAATTCATCCCTGCCCATACTGAGCCAGCAGCAGATGAATTTCTCAGCTGCCTCCAAACGATCAGAGGCTGAAAGGAGGTTCTGGTGGCAGAAAAAGCCTCTTTGAAGGGGTTTGATTACTGGAAGGAATGAGTGTGGGAAACTCTCACCTTTGCCACAGTAGTAGGAGAAGAATGTGTTGAGGAAAGTTTCGGTGGGTCTGAGGCAGGAGGAGGGTTTGGACATGAATTTCTGGTTCACAAGGCTTCTGGGAGCCACTCGGTTTCTCTCTCATGCCCCATTCCACCTTCACTTTTGGGGGATTTGAATCAAAGCTTCGAGCTTTATGTTTATTAAAGAATAATATACCACAGTGTCTGTGACGACGAGAACTTGGTGCAGTGAACCAGGAAGCTGTTCCCAGCCTCCTGTGACAGATGTCCTTGATGTCCAGCTCTTCACTTGGAGTTTGCTAATTGGTCTTGGTTCCTGGTATTAGATGAACCTACCCGTGACAGACCAGGTTTCTTCCAGCATTAAGTCTCAGAGGAACAGTATTCCCCAAAAGCACATGGTTTGAAACCCGGCATCAATTTTCCTGTTTAAAGGAAGGCTCTCTCCTCAGGGATCAGTCCTATGATGCAACAATGCTTGGGGCTCCAGGGAAAGCTGTAGAAACACATCAAGTGCAGGGAACCTCTGGGTCATGTTCCTGAGGGTACTGTGGTGAGAGGTTGCTGTGCTGAGTGTTGGATTGAAGTCTTCAATCCAAATGTTGTTAGAAATTTCCTCTCACTGTTCAACAGAAAAAATGTCAGTGTTACACTGAAAGCAACATTGATCCTGTGTGACACCAAACATTTTGCAATCTTGGAAAAAAATTGGGAATTTTTATTTCTTGAAAGGTTTGGTCTGGGCCAAAATGATGCTATTTTTTCTCAATGAAAAGTCTGAAAAATGCCACAGCTGGGTCTAGTGAAGACCTCACTAGATGGAACTGATCAGGTGTGAAGAGGCACCAGTTTCTTGATTTCCGCCTGCCCTTAGGACAAAAAGCTGAATGCAGAGAGTATGTTTTGAAAGCAGATTTAGGAGACAGTCCTGCTTGGCTGGTGCTTCCCACAGGCCGAGAGGACAATCCTTTCTGCTTGTTCCCTGCTGGCTGCAGGGATGAAGTGAGGTGGCATATATACTGTTGGGAGGTGCACCCCATAGTCTTAACTCCAAACTTTCTCACTACAGCCAGGCTTTGAATGGCACTGGGAGGATGGGACTGTCACTTCATTGTTTCTGCTGGAGAAGTTGCCCTTCTTTTCCTGTTTTAGACTTCATTCCCAAGAGCTGTTAATACAGCATTTCCCAGAAGGGCTAAATTTAAAGCAAATTGAAGTATATTATATTTTTGGCTCCAGTAGGTAGAACTGTATAACACTCTGACTTCATTTTTTCTTTGTCTCTCTCTGCACAGAGTGTATATCATAGACCATCATTGTATTTAAATAATAGAGCAGAACCAGGATTATTTTGTACACTTTTTTCCTCTTGTCTGATCTCCTCATTGAAAAATGCATGGAAAGCAACAGATGTTTTGACTTTGTAGCTTGAACCTTCTCAACTGTTTGAAGATTTTATATGAAGTTCTTTGAACATCAGTTTCAGAGGAGACTCTCTTAGTAACAGTTGCCATGCAAAATTCATAATTAATGAAGATTTCAGGGTTATGGTGGGTTTTTAAAATGTTATTTCTTTATTTGTGTTATTATCTTCTACTCTTTTTAATCAGCTTGGAGGAGGTGCATCAGCCAGCTGGAAGAAACAGTCTCAACTGCACCCGAGCGTGTGGCACTGGCTCAGGGTGCCTTCTCCAGACTGTGTGGCTCAGGGGTAGCCAGAAGGCCTCTCTGACTAGCCATGGAGTCACGGATGCTAATTGAGGCAGGAGCTGTTAAAAGGCACCTGGTAATTAGTAGCTGTGGTTCAGGCACTTACCTGCTGCCCAGTGTATCAAAGCAAGAGCTGATCTAACTTGGAGGACTGGATTACCCTCTAGTGGCTGCAGATTAAATAAAGGAAGGATGTGTGTCTCTTGCAGACATGGTCTGATTTACTGAGTGCTCCTGTCCAGGGGTGCAGTGTAGAGGGGAGGCAGAGGTTGCAGGGAAGCAGGCAACAGTGCCATGGGTGATGCTGGGGCCCAGAGCCCCTCAGGAAGGGCACCTGTTGCAGCATGATGCAGATGCCCAGGGTAGCTGGAGTATGATACGTGATGCCTGATTGCCAGCACCAGGAAAGCTGGTTTTTGGCAGTGCCTGTGGCTGGGAATGCTGTGGCCTGGCTGCCTGGCATAGCATTGTGCTGTTATGGCTATCACACCAGAGTTGTCTTTGGGATGTCTAAAGCAGATGGCAGCATCACTGTGGGTATGCAGGGAAAAACTGTGACTCACGGATGGGCTGTGGGTTTTCTCTTGGCTGTCCCACGTTGCCACCCAACAGCTGCTCCAGATATTTCTGTCGTGGGGTGATCCTGCTCTCTGTCAAATCAAGGGATGTGGCAGGACCTTTGCTGGGCTGGCCCTGTCTGTAGCGTCTTGCTTAGTAGCAGCAGGCACGCCCTCATCTGTGCTACCCCAGATTTTGGACAATCTAAAAGAGATTTTTTTTTTTTTTTTTTTTTTTTACCGTTCATCCACTGCTAATACTCCAGGGAGATCTGAGGTCATGACAGAGTGACAGTCCCCATTTTTAAGGCAGGATGTAAGTGATTTTATGGTGTAGCTGGCAATCAGCCATCTGGTACATAGGGACCTGTCACACCGGTGAGGTTGACCATCCTTGGCATCCCTTGGGAGAGGCAGAATCTCAGCAGTGTCAGCAGTGACCAGTGATACTTTGCTGCCACCAGCAAGCCACCACTGGCTGCCATGGCAGAGGCAGTCAAGTCATGCATTTAATTGGTGTCTATTGGATTTTTTTCCTGCAGCTACAGTTTGTGCTACTTATTGTGACATCCATGAGAAGCAATGATTTGGTTTTGTTTGTGTGTCTGACTTGGAGGATTTCTCCATGCTGGCATCTGACTCCTTCCCCCCATCCTGACGGCTGTTTTTTTGTGTCACTGGGCTGAAATAAAGGGAAAATTTTGGGTCGTGGATTATGGGCTAGGCAGGGTCAAGGGAGCAGAGGAAGAAAAGCACAGCCAGGCCAGCCATCAGGGCAGCTGCAGGGATGTGCCAGTCTCCTTTCTGCTGATGCCCCAGGACATGGCAGGCAGGCTGGCCTCCAGCATGAAGCTGCAGCCAGGCCTCTGTCATGTCACCAGCGTGTCACCACGCACCCCAGCTGCTGGCTTAGCTTCAGTGGCTGTGGGGACAGAGCAGACAGGCCAGGCAGCAGCAGAACTGTGCAGTCCTAGGGTGGCACATGCTGGTCTTTCTGCCTGTAGAGCTGTAACTCCAGAGCGTTTAGTGGCTTCTCCCCTTGGAGGTGAGCAGAGAACAGGTGGAGTGTGGATCGTCCTACGTCATTTGCACCTATCATTTCTTCAGCTCGTGTTTCCCTTGGATTTCCACCTAGGGACTATCAGCAGTATGTCTAATGGGCAGTGACTCCAAACTGGGTGATGGACAAAGCAAGATAAAATGAAGGAGGAATGCTGAAAGGCGCCCTCTGCAAGATATATGCACCTTAGCCACAGCTCGTGTATTTGTGATATGTCCTTGTCACTGGATGGGACAAAGTCCTGGAAGTTCTGGGCATGGACAACTGAGACTTAGCAGACCTTCTCCCTCAGCACTGATACCTCTTCTGCTCACTGGGGAGAACTGGGCTGGAAACATCTAACTTGGGTACCTGAGGTTTTCAGACATTTCATTTTGCAGCTGACCCTGCTCTGCAGAGTAAGTGGAATGAACCCCACAGCCGGTAGTTCTGGGCTTGGTCAGGGGTCCAAGGCTGCCAATTAGTCCCAGCACTGTGTTAATCACAGTGTTCAGTCCCAGCACTATCAGCTGCCATGGTGCAGGACACTGGTGCAGTACAATGGACTGCAACCTTCACCCTGTGGTGAAATTTCATGTCCCTAGGGCATTGACCACCCTGGCACTGGACATGATGGTCCCTCCTGAAGGGATGGTCTTGATGCAGTCAGAAATGGCTATGATGGGTTGGGTGCTGCCAGCAGACCTGTCCTCTGAACAGGGGGAAATACTTCTGTTGGTGTTCCTAAGAGAGAGGAGAGAGGCTTGATGTGGAGGGTTGTGTGCAGCTGGGTCCAGTTCCTGGCTGTGCCAGGCTGTCTGGTAGCTCACTTGCTAGGGCTCTGGGCATTGTGCTGGCCCTGCAGTCCTTCAGGGAATGCAACACAATAGATGGTGACAGCACATAGAGCTGTCAGACTTGGCCTGTCATCCTCAACCAACGCAGTGGAAGCCTCCAGGGCTTGCTGCCCTTTCCTCCTGACCAGTTTGCTGGGCTGTGTGCACATGAGGACTGTTACAGTAGCTGTCACCCTCCTGCTTCTCCCCAAACTGACCAGTCAGCTTCTTGTGCAAATGTCTCTGTCCTTTGTGTCCATTTGGTCGTGGAAGGCACCTTCCTTCTTCCCTCTGGTCCTTCCTGCACTTTGCTGCCTTCCTTCAGTCCTTCCTTTGGATACCTCTTTGATGTGGTGCTGGACTTCAGCCAGAGCAGAAGGGGTTTGTGGCATGGGACACAATGGAATGAAGTTAAGGAGGCTTTCGACGGGAGCCTGTCTCCTGACCAGGTACTTTTTTGGGATGTCATGGGCAACAATGCCTCCCAGAAAGCAGTTTGAGTGAGTTCACTCTGATTTTGGGAACAGGTTGTAGAGTGCAGCTCTTTTGAGCCAGGCTGAATCACTTGCCTTGGGCCAAAGACTGCACCCTGCTGCATTTTCTATACTTAACCTTTATTTACTTTTATTTATGAATGTCTCCGGAATACTGCTGGAAGAAATACTGCTGCAAATCCAAAGGATTCATATCCCTACAGCTGGAGCTTGGCCTATGCAACCATCTTCACTCCATTGTAAGAATAAATCCCCACTTCTCCTTCACCACTTAACCCTTTCTGCTTCACCTCCACTTCTCAGGGAGAGCTGAGCTTGGTGGGATGGTGCCTGTCCCCCACAGCAGCTGGGAGCAGTGGCTGTGGCAGGGTGCAGCCAGCAATGCCCCTTCTCACCTCTGTGTCCCCACACCCTGTGACGGTGGCAGCGCTCGCTGAGCCCCTCTGGAATAACCTGCTGTGGCAGATGTGGCCTCGCAGCTCTGCTGGGGCTCCATGCTCAGCAGAGGGGAATGACTCTGGACTCTAATCCTAGCAGACAGATTGAGGTCAAACACACCCTTTGTGCAACAAGCAGGGAAGGGCAGGGGAAGAGGAGAAGCCGAGAGTGTGGCTGTGCGGGGGGCAGCAAGGAGGGCGAGAGAGGAACCACTGGGGACCGGGCAGCCTGGGCCCCTCCTGGCCCCTCTCCGAGGGGGCCGGGGTGGTGATGGGTGCCAGGCAGTGTGTGGGGTGTGTGGCATGGCAGCGGCAGCTTATTTTCACCGGTGGGCGTGAAGTGCAGAGGCAGGGCTCGCTATGGGGTAGGACAGATTAGCCCTGGGCGTGTCTCTCCCAGGATCTTGTGTTTGGCCCTTCTCTGTTGTGATTTAGGCTCTGGACAGCCTCCCGAAGCTGAGGAAGGTGAAAGGTACTTGCCCGGGACAAGGAACAGGATAGATTAAGTGTCAAATTTCAACAAGTGAAGTCACCTGCTACTCTTGTGCCAAGCTACAGGCTCAGAGGAGTGGGAGGTTTCACTGCTAAACGTCTGTGTGTCAGCAACTCCATCTGCTTCTATCCACCTCTCTGCCCAAAGGCATGTAAATACCTGTGGGAAGAAGAGCCCACTGCAGAGCACCCTTCTGCCTGCTGCCCCATTCCCATTACTGGGCTTTCCTCTTGGCTCAGCCCTGCTGCCAAACTGAGCAGCAAAGGATGAATGACAAGCAGCTGGAGGAGGATTTAGTCTGCCCAGGTTTGCTCTTTTGGCGTGCTCTGGCATTTCCACACAGTGCTGTGCATGCTGGTCACTGCTGGCAGGGCAGGACTTGTGGTCCCTGATCCATGTCCAGGCTTTGGTGTGGAGTCTTTCACCTGCATCCTTCAGCACAAATAATAGGGAGTAAAAGAAGGGACAAAGTTTTAAAACCCCAAAATTATTCCCCCCAAAACAGGGAGCCCTGACTGAACAGTTTTTTTGCAGTCTGGTGGTTGTTGCAAGAAAATACAGTGCACTGAGTTCATAAAAATTATATGCAGGCATTGGAATACCTGAGTGTCCCAAACAGTGGCTGCTCCTCTGTGCATAAAGACATGGTGCCTGTTAAAATGAGCTCTTTGCTACCTGGGAACCATGGAGGCTGCTGGTATCTTATCATTTGGCTTAGGATGGAGATGGCTCCATTTTCTTTCAGTCCAGGTAAGCCTGTGTTATTAAGAAAGTCTTGAGTGGCTCTGAAAGCATCTGCTCCTAGCTGGAATTGCTTGGACATGTCTAAACTGTACAATACCCTGCGATGCCTGACCTCCTTCTCTGCTTGCCAGGAGGGGCACAGAGGTGTTTGTTGTGTGGTCAATGTCCCCCCTGGCTGTCCAGGACCCTACTTCTCGTGCTCAAATGTCCAAAGGTGATGTGTCCATGGTGTGACAGGCTCAGGGAGAGGTGCTGGGAGCTGCCTGGCTCTGAGAGCTGGGCTTCTCTGATGCAAATCCTGTTAGTGGTGAAGCAGGATGAGAGGGACAGAAGTGTGGAAAGAGAATCAGCTCCAGACAGAATATATATATATTTTTTTGCCTGCTCCCTGGGAGACTTTTGAGAGTCTCAGAGCAGCATTTCACATAACTGCTCAAGTGGAACTGCACTGAATAAATAGTTGCATTTCAGCAGTGGAGATTTAAAACCAAGGTCTTGGCAATTTCGGGCTGCTGAAAATCCCTTGGTACTTTTCAGAGTAGTGGGTGTGTTAACCCCAGTACCTTGGCCAAATTCCCAGCTGGGAACCACCTCATAAAATCCCTTTCACACTCTTAGCTGGAGCCATCTTAAAAATACTTCCTCCTTGTTTTCTCATTGTTTGCCCCAGCTGCCTCCCTACTCTGGTGAGCATTAATTTTGAGCTTAGACATGTTTCTAGCTGACATATTTTTAGTACTCATGTCATCCTTCTACCACCATTGCTTTTTCCCATGTTTACCGACTACAGTTGGAATGGAGACAGAAATCACATCTCCTTCAGCCTGATAAATAAGAAGTTCATGTACCCAGTCTTCTTGGGCCATTTTCTATCCCCTAGTTATCTTGACAGCCTTTCTTTGTGTCTATTGCTGCTCTTGAGTGTGGCTGACCAGTTTAATTTGTGCATTGGGAGATTCCCTCCTTTACTGGAAATCCTCCCCACATACACGCTGGGATCAAATTTACCTGCTTGGTGGCTTTATCTCATTAGTCAGCCTCCAATTGACTCCTACAATCAAAGTCTTTTCCTCTTCAGTAATTTTCAACTTATAAATTCTCCATTTGCAGCAGAAATTCTTGAAAACTACATGGTTTGCTTCAGGGATTGAGCCATACTCAAGCTGTGCTTCCAGTGTGATATCCATATTGTCTTCTCTGGTTTCTCCTGCTTGTCATAGTTTAATTAAGAAGGACTCATTAGGGAAATTGTTGACCAGAGCAAGTCCTGAGACCATTCTGCAGGGAACTCCACTCTCAAACTCCCTGCAAGCTGTACCCTTCCCTCCTTGTCCACAGCTACGCCTTCATCAAATCCTACTCTGCCTCTACAGTGCCTGGGATAAGCTTCTTCCTCTTTATCACAACAAATCACTTCCCATCATCACCCTGCATTAAATGATTCATTAAAATGTGTATTTTCTTGTATCTAGAAGATCAGTTAGTAACACAAAAAGCAAGATAAAAATAAAAACAATCCCAAATGGCATAGAATGGTATCCCCTACATTTCACAGCCCTGCCCAGTTTTTTGCTCTCTCCCTTGCACACGGCTATGGGTGACAGCTGCTCAACTTGCTTTTTCATCCTTCTTACTTACAAGTACTGTATTTTATGTTCCTCACCTCCTTGCTGGTGAATTTATTGAAGCCCTTACTCCCAATCTGTCTGTTTCATGGAATAGTTCCTCCAGGAATTTGGGTTGTGAGATATCTGGCTTTGTGACTTGATCACAGGAAGGTCTTGGATCTTCACTTCTCTCTCAGCTGTGGTAAGTGCATTTTCCATATCAGTCACCCAGATAAGTTCATATGCTTGTAATTATTGTCACTGTCCAGAGCTGCTGAGAAGAATTTGCTTAGTCTTGGGACCTCACCTGGATTTCCTGTGAACTCTCTTCCCACAGACTGAATCACAGCACTGCTTGTTCTGTCTTTATTACCACTGTGTTTGTATGACTGGAGAACCTTTCAGTATTTAATATCCTTCCTCAGGTCTAACTGCTTTGACGTTTGGCATTTCCCACTCCATCTCTTCTATTTTCAGCCCCTAAAATTTTACTCTTTGCTGATTAATCATCTCCCTTCCTTTGCTCTCTTTTTCCTTTTATCTGCATTGCTCTACTCATTCCAGCAAGTTAGGAGCCACCCAGGATGTACTCCTTCACTATTTTCTGTGTTTGGGGTGAAGTCCCCAGGGAGTTTCGCCTTTGGTTCAAAGACATTTGAACCTACCTTTTATAGGCAGGGCCAGGCTTGACCTTTTGAAACCAGGAACCTTTAGGCAGTACTCTGCTGTTGTCTATCTGTCTGTTCCATTTAGAATAAGTCAAAATGAGGCATGAGTTTTAAATAAATCAGTCTGTCCAAGGCTATTTTCCAGTTCCATCTCTTCCACTCTGTTTTTATCATTCACCAATGCTGAGTCTAAATCACAATCATGTCTTGGTGATACATCTACAGTTGGTGTTCAAGCCTTTAACTGTTGCAGCTAGGATGTGCGAGCTTTTACTGTTGCCTTTTTTAGGTTTATTTTGGTAGTTAGTCTCCTAGAAGGAGCATTTTTCATAGTTTCTTTCTTTTTATTAATAACGTTAACAGAAATCTCAGTATCCATACAAACTTTCAGCACTCTCCTACTAAAGCTACTTCTATTTTTTTTGTCCCAGTGGTGGTTGTGGAGCCTTCTCATTCTGAGGAGGCTATAATCTGATTTTAAGACGCCTCCTCTGGGGCACCTGATAAACCTCACGACCCTGCCCCTGCCCTTTCTCTGGCTCTCTGGCCTCTGCTCGGGCTCCTGGGCCTCCGCCCCCTCCGCCCCCTGGCACGGGGTTGGGGAGGAAATTAAATGGACTCCCGTGCTTAAAAAGAGACTTGTCTCGTCTGTTTTCCCTGCCGTCGGTTGTGGCCTCCCTGGACACGATCGTCACCGTTGCCACACGCTGCTACAGGTGGTGGCCCAAAATGATCTTCTTCCATCCTGTCATATGTCTTCATCCATCATGTTCGTTAAGTCATTGCTGACTTTACACCTCCTCTTTCCCACCTTTCCTGCGGGAAACAGCAACATCGGTACTTTTGCTCCACCAAGTTTCTTGCTCCTCCTGGCTTTTGAGACCTCTCCACCTGGGGTTATGCCATGCAGAGTTGTGTCCCACTGAGTGTGTTTATCCCTCTGAACTGCCTCCATCCTTTGCCTAAGGGAACCTGACAGAGCCAGGGATGACAACATAAGTGCTGAGTGAGTGCCCTATATCAAGGTCCCCCCTGCCCAGCTCATTCCATCTGTGTGACCTGGTCAGCCTTGACCTCTTCAGCTGCATAGCAGGAGAGACAGTCTCTTTTGTCTCTTTCAGCCTTTTTTGTAGCTCAGGCTATTGGTGCCCAATCCCTGGAGCTACTCATCCCTCTAACAGCTCTGGTCCCAGCTCTGCCTCTCCAGTGTGATACTCTGATGACCAGGAGTACGGAGACAGAAGCTCCTGCTGCATGGAGGCTCAGCAGCACTACAGAAATGTAGTATTTCCTATTAACCTTTTCCATAATTACCTCCCTTTAATTTTTTTTTTCATTTCTGTAGCATATTGTCAGTGTCTTCTGGACTTGAGCCTCTTGAGATCCTTAGAAAACATGAGCTGATTTCTTCTGGAAAGGGAATGAGCAGCCTCCAGTTTGCCAGTCTGGGTGGACTATCTTGTCCTCTTGCTTTTAATAAGCTGCACAGGATTAAAGAATGACTGTGGATTAGGTTGTTTTTTTCCCCCCTGAGTTTTAATTTGGCATATAGTTGGAGGCAAAACAGAGGGTTCTGGGTCCTTGTGCACCCCTGCCTTCCACACTGGCACTGGCAGCAAACCTATTAGTCAATCCAGCCAGGGACAGGGACCAAGGGGTTTGTGGCTTTGAAAGACTTACATGTTGTTAAACATTTCACAGTATTTGAATTGTTTATCTGTGTTGGTTTTTGTTTTCTTCCCGCTTCTCCCCTCCACTTTGTCTTCAACATCTGCTCGCCACAAACCTGATTTTAAAAAATGCATGCACTTATTAATTTATGAGCTGTGGTCAATACTGTAGGAAGAGAGACCTGAAGGGAAATGGGGTTTGTGGAAGCAGCAGGGCTGTAATGAGATCAGGGATAGGGGAGGCTCCGCATTTGGACTCTGCTCCTGCTCTTGCTGAGACACTTGATCCTCAAGGGAATGAACACAGCAAATGATATCGTCAGCTCTCCAGCAGTTTAATATTTCTCTGAATGATTGATAGCACAAAGTACAGGGTCTTCAAACATAAAGATGGAAAGGTTTAGACCACAAATATCCTGTGTTCATGGCTGATAGCAGTGCCTAGAGAAGGGCAAGTGCCCTGATGCTCTCCTCCACTTCCCAGGGCAGCAGTGACCATTGCCTGGGGCAGGCAGTCCAGCTATTCATCTTGTGAGGGGCAAGCAAACTATGTTTCTGTTACAGCAACATATTCATAGATGCTCTTTTGTGGTTTGTCCAAAGCCTTGTCTTCTTCTGCTGAAGTCGAGAAAAACAGAGTCAATTGAGCATGCCAGCTCCTTCTCGTGGGAAAAAGACCAAGGCAAAGCTTTCCAGCATGGTGGTGGCTGCTGGCATCACCTTCTGCCTGGTGCATGTGGCTGACACCTGGGCCAAGACAGCTCCCTGATGGCATCCTATAGAGACCACAATGCTGGAGGGTACAGACTCCTGCACTCTTGAGTGCATTTACCTCAGTTAAAAAGCAAAAGATGTGAAAAACAGTGGATAGTAGAAGTGTTGTCCTGATTTCAAGCACTGTTTCAATTTGTTGACACTTCTACTGTAGTCCTACTGGAACGATGCAAGTGAGATTGATTTTTCCTCTTAACCCTTCTCCCCTACTCCCATCATAGAAACAGATTTTGCTTTTCATAAGCCCAACAATGCTGCAGTTTCCAGATCCCCTGAACATGTGTTTGTGTTGAAGGAGGTGTTTGTGCTGGACTGGTGGTGGCGGCTCCTCCAAAAACTAGGCTCACCAGCCTGTTACTGCAAAGCTGTTCAGTAAAATGGCCACACTGGACAAATTGGGCTTGTGGTTGAATGGGGACCTTGGTGACTTCAAGCAGAAAAAATGCAATTAGTGCTGAGGCATCTGGGATGTATTATGACTCTTTTGACACACAGAGCATCATATGGATTTTTCCAAAGAGATGTAAAAACCAAAAAGACAGGTCATCATTTGGCCCTTCTGATCTCAACATGCATCCCATTAACAAAGGGAAAATATGATGCAGGAAATTTGTGAGTTGGCTCAGTTGCCTGTGGGAAAAGATAGAAGTGAGGAAGGGAAAATTCTACTTTAAATGTAACATCCATATGCCCATTTAGGATTTAATAAGAGTTACCCCATCTCTGGTAAGTGACAGCTGGTTATTAGAAGCAGACGCTGAAGCTGTGGATCATCTAAAGTCAAAGCTGATTCTTACCTATTTGTACACCAGTACATCTGCCTTTAATAATGCCTTTTAATTTTGTTAACACGCTTTAACTAGCTTATTAAATCAAAATAAAGTGGGAATCTTAGTCTTAATGCAACCACACAAAAAGGATCCAACCTCAAACCCTGCCTCCCTGGCTGTATCCCATGATGTCCCAGATAAAAATATGTCCAATGATAGGTTTAAACCAGCATGTTATTCTGGCAGAGTTACAACAATGTTATATTTCCTCTCTCTATCCATTCTTCCTTTTTTTGACTTCTGCATTACCATTCTTGGCACCCTCCAGAGTTTCTGTGTGTGGCATGGGTGGTAAGCTCAGACTGATTTAAAGTTGTTTCATCCAAAAAATAGGCAGCAAGTGTGATTTCTCCTGGCTCTTTCAGAGGAGGTGACACTTCTGGCCTCTCTAGGTAAGTGAGTGAGCTGAATCAACTCTTCAGAGTGCAACATCCTGGGTTGCAAGGGAGCAAAACTTGGACTTGGAGGCACAGGCTGCATCTGTTGTGTTTTCTGCTTTAATAATGACAGACTGAGATGCTTTTAGTGTGGTTGGAGTGTCCCTTAGCCCATCATGCTGGATAAGCACTGCCAGCACGTTGCTTCTGCACTCTGCATTTGCAAACAGATTTGCTTGGATTGGGCTCACCCTCTGCGTTTTCAAGCCAGCCCTGGTGTTTGTGCCAATGTGCTTTCACGGCATGGAGGCAGCACTCTGAGATGGCTTCTGGTGGCTACCATGTGGGCAAGAGGCAAATGAGTGTCCTCCTTGCAATCTGTGCTGTGACAGAGAGGAAAGGAGGGCAGGTCAGCCTTTAGTGATGCCAGTGCCTTCAAATTCCTGTCCCACAGCACCCTCTGCACCTCCCTGGTAGTTCCCATGGCTTCTCTTAGTCCCTGCATGGGGAGGTGCACCAGTGTGAAATGTGCTGCTTGAGTACATGGTAGAAGGGCAGCAGCATGGTGTTAGTTCTTGGGATCGCATCCAGGCATGCCCCGAGTCTGGCTTAAAACGAGAAATTACTTTTTGGAATCAGGGTTTTGGGTTGTCTGCACCACCTGCTTGCCTCTCTCCAGTTTTGTGAGGTTCAGCCAGTGGTTCCCTGCCCACAGGACAGGTGCCACAGACCCAAAGCTGAGGTTCTGCCTTATAATCATCTGCATGTTTAAGTCTATCTACTCTGTTTCAGCCAGTTTGCTACTTTACACATTCAAATACTCTCCAGTTAACCAAATCTGTATGGGAATCTCAGCTCCTCTTTGTTGCCATCTCGAAACTGTGTCCCAGAGAAAATGTGATGCTCCTGCCTTCTTCTGTCCTCTCTGGTGAGTGCTGCTAAGATGCCAGCACCTGGCGACAGACGGGCCCCGCCGAGCTCAGTGTGCTCCGAGATTATGGCCTCATTGGTCCCTACTTCCGTCTGACCAGCAGAGCGGAGAAATTGCCTGTTACCTCGGGTCGATTTTTCATGCACTCCTAAATTGCTTTGTATTGACACACTGTCAGAAATGGGTGGTCACATTAACCCAGCCAGAGCCAGGCTGGGGCTTGCAAGCACGTGCTCTTGGACTGATCCCCCTACAGGCTGAGGGCAGGCTGGTTTCCTCTTGGGTTTCCTCTTGGCAGAGATGTTTTGCAGCACTTTCTAATTATCATTCAGATGAGCCAGTGAAAGGCAAGTCTCTTCATATCTTCTGTTCTATAGCCATTTCTTCTCCCTTTGTTGGATTAAAAAAGTGACATGCAAGAGTACCGACTCCTTACCTCAGCTATAGGGCCTACTGGTTTGACTCACAAGCTCTCTTCCAAGGTGAGAGTAAGTGACTGAGCACAGGATCCCAAGGTTTAAAGGATTAAATTAATTTCCCCAAAATGAGTCTGTTTTGCACATGATGGTAGCTGTGAGTGATCTCTCTCTGTCCTTATCTTGACCCTTGAGTCTTTATTATATTTTCTTTCCCCTCTCTAGCTGAGAAGAGGAGTGGTAGAGCAGCTTTGGTGGGCACCTGACATCCAGTCAGGGTCAGTTTACCACATCAGTGAATTTGAATATGGTGAATATAAGGAAGCAAGAGTGATGGACTCACTTTTCCCCATGAGCCAGCTTGCACAGAGACTCCCATTTCTTCTGGTCATTTTTCTAGGTGATGTGTGATTTCTAGAGCTTCCCATCTCTACCCCTAATGACCTCTTCAATTTCTCTAATGAGATTCCTCCTCAGAGATTAGCAAATGCTTCATGAAGTCAGAGTGTACACCTCCCACTTCATTCCTTTTGTGTTTCATGAAGCTGAAAGAAAAATCCAATGCAATGCTATGTGAGCTGGCTAAACTCACTCCATGAAGCCAGAAGGGCAGACAGTGCTTATGCAAGAGGGTCTAAGCCTCAGTGATGAATAATTTGAAATTGTTCATAGTTTGTGTCCCTCACCTCCTTTATGAGCTAGAGAGTTAATGGTGCCTCCTTGTAGACAAGAGAGTGATGAGATGCACTGGGTTTTGCATGGGAATGGTTTGCCTGAATAGCAGGTTCCTTGTGCAGTTCCTTCCCTTGTATCAGCTTCACGATGTAGGTGAGCACAAGTCTGCTGTCCTCTTTAATGGATTTGTGGAGAAACAAGCCCCAATTATGCTGTGCCCCAAACACAAAAACAGCTTTAAAGGTTCAGTTTGGATCCTTAGAGCCCCTGCTCAGTTGCCTTGCAATATCATTGCCATATTTCTCTGTTTCCCATCCTCCCTTAGGATCTGCTTCTTCTCTCTGCCAGACCTGCCTCTGTTTTGTGTGCCGAACCAGTCAGTACTGTTGCAACAACATGCTATTCTCTGCATGTCTGGCTTCCTGGCAAAGTCCAATCTATGAGGCGTCTTCTGGGCATGGATCAGAGATCAGGGTCTGCATGGAGTTTGAAACTTTGGGCAGCCTCACAAAATTGTGTAGTGGTTAGAGCCCTCCCTGCTCCTATCTTTTCTCCTTTGGAAAAGACTTGAACCCACATGGAAAGACCCTCCTGATTGCCAGGTAATTCTGGTTTTGAGGTGGCAGGAGAATCAGCTCAATTCTCTTATTTGAACCTTTCAGCACTGGAAAGAGTAATTAATTTTTTTTAAACCTTGGGTTGCAGAGAGGAAGTGAAAAGAAGCAGGACTTTCAGCCTAGAAACTCAGGTACTCACATGGGAATAGGGGAAATGTGGGTTCCTGTTCAAGGTCCAGGGAATGCTTGTATAAATTATGCTATGGAGTTGTCTCTCCTCACTACCCTTCTCTCTTTCTCTTCAGCCCAACAAATATTTACTCATTTCATGCATGGTGGAAGATACTGAAATTCATAGAATGAGCCTACTTGAGTAACCTCAAAATTTTATGTGGTTTTTCAGGTCTCCTCTCCAAGTCCTTCATCTCCAAGAATGGGGAGGGACCTCCTCCCTCTCCCCTGCAGTGCCCTCTCATAGGCATTCCTCTGGATCCATTTTAAAATTTATTCACCTTTGCCTTCAAATGAGCACAGCTTTAGTTGATTCCTCAGTTCCTATTTTGTCCGGCTTTGTTTATCTTGACTGTTAGGATTGCAGGTACCTTTCTATGTAGGAAAACATTGGGATCGTGGCATGAGAGCTACCCTGAGTCATTCCTGCAGTGAACATTCCCTGTGCTCAATGAACTCCTCCATGGCACAGGAGAGGCAGCCATAGTGCCATGGCCATTTGGTCGTTCTTGGCTGAGGGTGCTGATATAAGAGCCAGCTCCAGAGTGGCATTTAGCCAGGCACACATTTTATCTGGGAGCTTTGTCCCTACAGCCCACTTTACATTAATTGCCATGCTGCTGATGTGACAGCGTGTTTCAGCCCCTGCTGCCTGAAGCCACACGGATGAGAGACGCCAGACTTCAGCCCAGGAGCCCTCCCAGGAGCTTCTTCCACCCTCCTCACTGTGACCTCGTATCTGAACATCTTTGTCCTTTTTGGCGCCTGACAGTGCTGTTGTATAGCAGATAAAGAACATCCTTTGCTATATGGAATAGTTCCTGCCATTTTCCCACTTGTCTTTCTCTTTTTTTTTCTTTTTCTTTTTCTTTTTTTTTTTTTTTTTTCTGCTGTTCAGCCTTTTCTTCTTGTTCCTGTGCTCCCCCCTCACCCTGATCAGTCAGACTTCTCCTAAGCCCTGATATGTTTTGACTGGGGCTGACTGACAGCACTTCGTGCCTGACACACATCTCTGGGATGCAGCCCAGGATGTGTATTTAAGAGCAAAGTTGGATTGTAAAGTGCCATGTGGGAGTCTCTGAGAAAGGAGTCAAAACACCGTCAAGCCTATTCTTCCTGAGAGGAATGGAATGTTGTGTGGAGCCGACTGATGCCAGGAGACTGTCGTGGTTCAATGTAGGTTTGGTTTTTAGCTGGGGAGGGAGTCCATGACCTGTGGAAGTGGTTCCCTGTGGGGACCTGGCAGAACCAATCAGCTGGCTAGTTTTGAGGATTGACACCCAGTTAAACCACTTGAAAGAGCTGGATACGCCTCTGTGAAAACATATTTAAGGATGGGCAAACCTGCGAGAAGCTCTGTTGCTTCCGGCCTTTGAACAGGTAGCTGGGTGCTGGCCGGGTGTCCCCACACAGCCTGGCAGGGCTCTGCTGCTGCGCTCGCCCCTTCCTGGGAAGCCTGCAGGGCCCCGTCCTGGTGGGGCGGCTGTGGCCCCTTCCCAGCGGGGCCAAACACCTTCCCAGGGAGTCCACCAGGCCCCATCCTGCTGGGGTGGCTGGGGGCCCCTTCCTGGCAGAGCCTGCCCGTCCTTTTTTTCCATGGTGCCACTGGGCCATGCTGCCAGGAGCAACCGTGAGGCTGGCACCGGTGCTGGAGGCAGCCCCGAGGCCGGGAGCGGCCACCTGGCCGGGACTGCTGGGCCAAAATTGGCACAGCCAGGGCAGTGCTGCGTGGCTGTGGCTATCTCAGCATGGCTCACAATGAACTTTGTTTAGTCGCTTTTAGCCAGCTATGCTGCGGACAGAAGGACAAAAGCAGTGGCAGCAGCTTTTCCTTTTCTTTGGTGCCCTGCATGAAGAGGAGGAGTGGGATGGTGCCAGCAGCCAGCGTGACTCGCACTGTGCCAGCAGGGACCATGTGATCGCAGAGAAGCACAGCGAGCAATTTCCCCAATGCAGAGCCGGGATGAAATCAACCTTTCAGGCCTGCAGAACTCTATAAAAACTGTTTCAGTTGATGAAGCTTGAGAACAAATGAACCTATGAACACCAGTTCTCTCCTGAATCAGGAAAAGGAAATGGTGAAGACACATAAAGAAAACAACATGGGACACTGAGGTCAATAAAGAAGAAGTCAGATTCTAGATGGGAGGAGATTGAGGAGATGCCTTAGTTTTGGGCTGAAATTCTCTTGTAAGGCTATGGTGAAGATATAATTGATATATCAGATTTTGTTTTTTCTCTGTAACTCACAGAATGCATTTGGGGGATGTAGCATAGTAACCACAGCCATGAACAGAGGTATCAGTGTTGAAGTGAGCAGATATTGAAGTAACTGTGATCCAATGAGAAGTTTGAACAGAAACAAAAGAGAGAGAAGAGGAACCTTGCTCCAGGAATAGAAGAAAACCTGTTTCCTAGAGGTGGATGAAGAGAACTTTTGTTTTCATGCTAGAACAGCTCATCCTTAAAATAGCATCCCAATAAGTTGCTGTGGCCCATGAATGCAGCTGTGGGAAGGCTGCAAGAGATGGGAGGGGCTTTCACACTGTGAACAGATTTTCCTTTCCCGTGCACCTGATTCGCTGAGTGTGGGAACTGACAGTGGTCAGAACATGGATTCTTAGGCTCCAGGCAGTGGCTTGAAGCCTGTGGGAAAGCCAAGTACAGAACTCTCTCAGTCTGGCCTGGGAAATCCTAAGGAGGAACCCAAAACAATCATTGTAGATATCCTCCTCCTGACACCGGGTGTTTTTCTGACTTGTTTTTTGCTTGTAAGAAAAGGATCGAGAGATGGTGCTCTAAATGACCAATCATATTGATTGTACTGAAACACTGTATAAAAGTCTGTCTTTCAGTAAACTGGGGCTGTAAGCCCTCAGAAGAACTGGAGTTCTACGTGTCGTTATGTGAGCCATCCCAAATCGTGACGATAGCTGTGACATTGAAGTCCCGAGAGAACAGTTTCTTATGGAGAAGTCTCCATGGTATGGCAAGAGAGACTTCTCTCCCTAAGAGAACTGAAGAAAGACTATTTTAGAGGTTTGAAGGTTTAGAGGTTTAGAGGTAAACTGACTGAAAGTCCCAGGTTTTGTCTCTTTACATTGTCAGTGGGAAAGAAAAGAGGAGGTGGGGGAGGAGAAGTGTTCCGAAGGTTTATTAGACTTCTTGTTAGTTTTTCTTTTAATTCTGTTAATAAAGTTTTTCTTTATATCCTTTAAAGTTTGAGCCTGCTGTGCTCCCCTCCTAATCCTTATCTCACAGCAGAAAATAAGTAAATAATTCTAGTGGGTGTGCTACTACATTAATTGGTGCATTGGCTAGGAAACTCAGATTGGCGAACCAAATCCACTACACTTAATTGGTGTTTCCGCCTGGTTACCAAAACCACTACAAGAGACTCTGAAGGCTTGGTAGGGGTCATCCTGTCCCATAAGAACTGAAAGCTGCACTTGGCCTCTTGGCAGAGCCAGGACAAGAGTTGAGGGGAGCTATGGAGAACCCACACCCCTTTTCTGGATTGGTGATGCTACTTTTAAACTCACAATGGGTCTGTATGGATGATATGGAGCAAGCAGAGGAGTCACTTTCTACTGCACCTGTTCTGGGTACAGGGCATGGTACCCTGTGGTGGCTGTTTCTGGTATTTTGGCAAGGAAAGGTGAGAAAATTTGGGCTGCAACTGAAAAGAGGAAGTTGATTCATAAGTCTTCCTTCCATCTCCTCTTCATCAGAGGACTTCAAAGATGCTGTTTCCCACCTTCCCAAAATTTATTTCTTTCCACCCCAAACTTGGAATGGGTGGAGATCATGAAAACGTAGAATAGTTTGGGTTGGACAGGGCCTTTAGAAACCATCTAATCCAACCCCCTGCAGTGGGTAGGCACATCTTCAACTAGATCAGATTATTCAGAGCCCTGTCCAATCTGACCTCGAGTGTTTCCAGGAAGGGGGGATCTACCACCTCTCTGGGAAGCTTTTGCCAGTGTTTTACCACCCTTATTGTAAAAAACTTAATCTTTGTATCAAATCTGAATGGACTGTCCTTCAGTTTAAAAACTGTTTCCTCTAGAGATGTGCTGGCAGAGCTCTGGGTGGACTCACAGCTCTGAACCACTTTGTTCTGCCATCACACTCATCTTGTTTCAGCCCTGCATGGGCTCTTGGGCTATTTTTGGTGTACACGAGAGCATTTTCCACAGAATGGGCCCTGATGAATTTGCAGAGAGTGGTGCTTTGCTGGGAATGAAGAAGGGTTGTCCTGGCATGGAGGACCTGGGTGAAGTAGAAACAGCTGTTGTCCTTCTCTCTCTCAATCCACCTGCAGGCTCAAGGCCACTTGCCTAAACTCAGCAATTATCTCCTGGGGCTTGAAGCCAGTCTGCTCTGCTTTCCCCCAGCCAATACACGCTTTAGAGGAGCTGGCTGGGCTGGAAGGTGTAATCTGTACTTGGAGGAGGCCTGTGGTTTTGAGGGCCATCTTTAGCACCATCATGTCATCATTCTCTGCCTTCCACTTCTTGCATTTTCTGCATGTAGTGTCATCTCTGCTCACTGAGAACCTTCTGAGTTTATCTCCCTGTCTTATGCAAAGGCACCTTAAAATCCTTTTTGCTGGCACCCCTGGTGACCCCAAGTGCTCCTTGGAAATCCCTGGGAGAAGTAATCATCCCCTTTGGATTGCAGCATCAGTCACCTTCAGTCCCTCTGACAGTCCCAATTTTCTTCTGTGTTTGGCTGTAGAGCACCAAAAGTCAAACTCAGTTGTAGGCTTCTTGTTTGTAAAGTTTTCTTCACCTGGGAGAAAACCAGCAGGGCAATAGTTTGTTCCTTGATCTCTTCACCTGCTACCCTATCCCCTGCTCTTCTGGTGGCTTTGACACCTTCCTTTCGTGGAGGGAGGGATAATACTTCATTATAACTGGTGCTACTGGTGGGAGGTTTTCTCACTTCTGTAGGTGGGGAAGAAGCACATGGTGATTACAATGAGAAACAGGGATGGATTTTGGGGTCCTTGCTTCTCCCCACATAGCCATAGGGTTCCTCTGTCCTGCCATGGGACTAAGAGGTATGGGTTGAAAGAAACCTCAGGACCTGCTTGGAGCACAGGATCACTGGGGGCCTTATTGACTTGATTTCACTTGACTACCATGCTAGTTTTTCTATTGTTTCTTAATGCCTCATCTTCTTCCATCGAAATCCTATTAATCTCCAGTCTTCCATTTACTTAATTAATTTATTTTTCTTGTTTTCCCTTTTTCCAGCTACAGCACCAGTCCTTGGCACAAGGGGAGTGTTGGAGCCGAAGTTGCTTTACCCCTTACAGACACGACCCTCCAATCACACTGCAGAGATGCTTCCTGGGTGAGTAGGTGTCAGAAGTGCACCAGCAAGAGTGAGCTGTTCCAGGAGAGATCCAGATGGAGCTGTGAAAATGTTCCCATCTGAAGTGGTATCTTGGTTAAAATCCACTTCAGGAGGTAGCCTGAGTTATTGAGGGCCATCCCTTCCTATGGAGGGGGTAATTCCTGTGCAGGAATTAGCAGTCAGCACACCTGTTACTACAAGAGACTCCAGCTGAAAAGAGAAGAAGGATGGGAGGGGGTGAGGGGAAAAAAAAAAAAGAGGCTCTTCAATTTAGTGCAATTATCTCAATTTTTCCAGGATAAGGATCCTCGAGATATTTATCTGATTTATAAGGGTGCACGGCAAGGCGGCAGACACGTCCTTAAAGAGACATTTATCAATTTCTTAAGCATGGATGAGTGGAGAACAAAAAGAGAATGAGTGAGAAGGAGGCACTGCAAAGAGACTGTTTGGGACTTGGGAAAGAAAAGGGAAGCCTGCTTGCTCTGTATGTTTTCACTAGTGATTAGTAATCTGTGGAGAACTGCAGAAACAGGAGGAGGTTGGCTGGGCTGGGACAGCGGCAGAAATCCTGTTGTAGACTGGGTTGCCTTTATACTTTCAGCAATTTATATTCCAGGGATGCGTATTAAGTATTTCCTGAAGAATTTCTTTACCTTGCATTTCTGCTGGGGAAATGCTGAGAGTTAGATTTAGGCCAGGCCTGGAGACCTTGCCCAGTCACAGAAAAGTGCTCTGAACCTGCATGAGTTTGGTCAAGGTGACATAAGGTTTCAGCAGGGTTCATCTTGTCCAAGTGCAGATGTTCTGGGCTCAGGGAATGCATGATTGTCTACACTCACTTTTAAGGAAAGGGGAGCAGAATTCACCTGACACTCTTGGCTGCACACTACTGAAGGGAGTGCACTCCTCTCCCTTAAAAAGACAGCCCTCTTTTTTATCTCCTTCAGTGCCATCAGACTTTCTAATTTTTCCCTCTTCCCCATACCACTGCTCTGCCATGTAGTCCTCCTCCTCCTCTGTACCAAGTCCTAATGCCTCTTCCTTCACTTATGCCATTGTTTTCTCTGCACCTTAGTAGCTAAAATGGTTCTGGACACCTTTTGCGTCTTGGAGGCTGCACCTTTGCTCTCCTCCTCATCCTTGTCTTCATATTATCTGCACAGAGAAGCAGGCATGAAAATCCTCATCTTTCCCAAAAGTGCTGCTGTTTTACTGCCATTCCAGTAGCTCCTCACAGCTCCCTTTCCCCTCCATCACATTCAGGCTTCTCAGCATCTCTTCCCAGCCCTTTTGCCTCTCTGTTGCTCCTTCATGTCTACATCCCTTATTGTTCCACTGACACTGTCTTGTCACATTGTACCCTACTCCCTTGATTTGACAACAGAGAGAAAAAAAGAAGGGATTCAGTGGACACGAATGAAATGGGAAGTGGGATAGGAGGAGCAGAGAAAGAGAACGTCAGAGGGAATGAGAGCAAATACTCGTAGCCTAATGTGGCTCAGGACGTCACCTGGGGGAGTCATTGACTGAGGGGTCACTGATCCTTGTGAGTAAATTTCTGTAATAAACTGGTAAAAATCACTGGCAGGCCCAAGAGATGTAGTTTAGAAATTGCTATAGTTCAGCTCCCCTCAAATGCAATTCAGCAGGACTGTTAGCAAGCACAAAACCCTTGCCAGCCTAAATATGGATTACTTTTCTTTGTCCCTTAAGTTTATCTCTTTATAGGATATGGTTATAGTCTCATAAATTTGTTGCAGCATATTTACCAGCAGCTGACCCATTGGAAAGGATTTATGTCCACTAGAAAAGCCTTTTGGATAAACCCCTCTTGGGCAATATGCCTTTTTAAGGCCCTCCTCCATGCAGGTTGCTCTGGGAAATAACTGCTTTGTCAAGGACCAGCTAATTTCACTATCAAGGGTCTGACTGAGGCAGCAACCCTCGGCTGTCACACATGGGCACCCACTTGTCATCACTTGCTGTGAATCTCACACCTCCTGCCCTCCTCTGTGATAGCTGACTTCGATAAATGAGATACAGTCTTTCTATGCGGGGAGAGACTTTCAGATCCCTGATCTCAGTGAAGTTCCTCATGGCATTAGGAAGTCAGAGATGCTTATCTACCTGTGGTACTTAAATTCTTCTCTGGTATCATCTTCACTCACTGTGAAGGCCTGTGGCTGGACCTTGCTGACATGGGAAGGGAGTTCATAAGCCTCTCCTGTGCTGCAAAGGTCCAGTTGTTCAGCTCTCTGTATTGGCATTTGCATGGTACAGATGCTGGTTTCCTGTGTTGGTGAAAGAAATGTGAGAATTTACTTGTTAAAAGCCCTGTAAAGATACATCTATAATAAGAATTTCTGCTGTGTAGAGCAAAGTAGGGGGCAAATTATGTAGAGAATATATAGGTTGGTGTTTGTGTAGTGGAATCCTGCTCTGTGGGTAGGGGCCAGAATATTGCAAGTGGAAGTACAGTCAGGGTCAGGATGTTTATTTTTATCCTGTTTATCTTCACCTTGGCCCATCTGCCCACCTGTACTCCACAGTACAGACTGCAGCACCCACATGGGTGCTAATCTCAGTACATCCTCACTTTTAGATCTATACAGACCTGGCAGCCAGTGGCTTGCACTGTCCTTCCACCTGCACATCTGCCTCTCCAAGCAGATGAGGATTTTCTCATCTGCATTGGTTCCCAGAGGCAAGTAAGACATGTGCTGGAGGTATCACACTCACTGCAGAAACAATGATATCTGGGGCATCCTGGTGTGTTGTGCAGTGCATCAGCTGTGATTTCACATTACTCTGAATACATAGGGGTGCAGTGGGTACTTTTAGTCCCTTTGGGTACCCTTAGTCTCTCACCCCAAATGTGGGCAGTGACCCAGAGGATGTGGAAGTGGAGAAACAGCCTCAGCAGATGAGTGTTAGGGCTGTTGGGCATCCCTCTGAAGCAAAAGCAACCTTGCAGGGCATCCCTGGTGTACTCTGGAAGGGGTGATTAGTGTGTGGAGCCCTGCTACCAGCAGCCCATTGCTACTCACCTGCCCTTTTACCACCTAACTGCCCTTAGTCATGAGCTGTGCTGTGCAGGTAGGGGGGAAAAAAAAGAGAAAGAAAACCAGGGGAAGGGAAAGAACAAATCAAAGAACAGTGTGTTTCATGTTGTTTGATCTTTGAGGAATGCTGAAGAAATCTCTTAGGCCACTGCCTCCCTGGTTGTGCTCATAAGGAGATTATGGACCTCATGCTTTCACAGGAAAACACCCGGCTGCTGGGCCCGGCACTGTAATCCAGACAAAGGATAACAGCAGTCTAATTAATTCTCATGTCTCTGAATCTGATAACAGCACAGTACACAGACGAGTCCGTAAGGACTTAATGAGTTTAATCGACTGCACTTGATGATTTTATTTGAAACCTTGTGCCACAAATTAAACTATTAAAAATGCACTTGAACTTGATTGGCAGCTGTAATCCAGGCAAAGTCTACTTAATCCGTGGGGGCGGGAAGCAGGGATGGATGCAAAAGGCTGGAGATGAGGAGAGTGGAGGGGAGGCTCTGTAGGTAAGGGGATTTTAGGGTGAGTTTAAAGGAAAGCTGAAAAGAAGGGCAGAGCCTCACAGAAGCTGGGGGTAAGGATGGAAGGGTAGGGGGTTAATCTGTGCTCACCCAGCCCTAGACTGAGCTGTGGGATGGGGGAATAGTTCAATGTGTTCTTGCCCTGTACTCTGCCCTGCTGGACTTTCCAAGCAGCTGAAGGGGTTGTTAATTGATCAGAGTGAATCAACTGCTGGCTCTGGAGTGAGGTGTAACAGCAAGGTTTTGCACAACTGAGATGAGGAGTGTGTGAATCTTGGGCCCAACCTCCAAATCTCATGCACACCATCTTGATGAAAGGCCAAGGAAATGCACACAGGGATATTCACTGTGTCCCAGGCACTGGTGTCACTGGTGGGCAGGCACACAAAAATTCTCAGTTGCTCATCATCTGTAAAAGCTGCCCAGGTGAAAATCAGCCTGTAAAAAGGTATCTCTGCAGAAACAGATACACTGTCCTACTTGTTCTCTGCCAACTGCTGTCACTCACTTGTTTGATTGTGCTCATCCACTTTGCTCCCATACATAAATACCTATATACACATGCAGACGTGCACAGTGATTTAGCTCAAAATGGGTCATTAACCAAGGAAATAGCATGTAAGTCTGCTTTGAAAGTCCCTTGCCCCCCACTCTGCTATTTAAAGTAATTTGCTAAAGATTTGCAAAATTATAAACCAATTTGCAAATAAATGAACATGATTAATGGCATATTCTTTAGGAGGTGACAGATCTGTAATAGATCTGTAATCCCCCTTATTATGGAGGAACCATTAACAGCAGTAGGTGTTAAGAGACTACATTACAGCAAGAAGAGGCTTCTGCTGTACCTCTGGAGTGGAACAGGTCAAGTTTTTGTTGCTATGGCTTCTTTACCTGTTATCATGCTCATAATTGGTAGAAAGCAATGCATCTCAGAGCCACTTGGGTTTCACAGCTTGCTCACCTCACTTACCCTACCCTAAAACTCATGCTGTTTGGCAGCAGAAGGAAAGCCTTCATCTGCTGATGAGTGAAGGCATTGCATATTACCATGGCAGGAGGGGCAGGTGGCTCGTCCTTTTGTGCATCTCATCTCCAGATTTCTTCCTGCTGTCACCTGGAAGTGATAGGACAAGCGGTGATGGCTTCAGACTGAAAGATGGTAGGCTTACATTCAATATTAAGAATAAATTCATGGCTTTGAGGCTGGTGAGGCCCTGGCACAAATTACCCAGACAGGTTATGGATGTCCCATTCCTGGAAGTGTTGAACAGGGCTTTGAAAAATCTGGTCAAGTGGAAGGTCTCCCTGCTCATGGCAGGGGGTTTGGAGCTGGATGGTCTTTAAGGTTTCTTCCAACCCAATCTAGTTTGTGATCTACACCACTCCTGGATATGTCTTGGGGTCTCACGGGAGTGGTGGAGGTGAAGGGTTATTTTGGCAAGCACCTTTTGAAGCTGCATGTGGTGAGTGAGGCTTTGGTGCAAGGGGGAGAGGAGCAAGAGGGAGAGCACGCAGCATTTTATGGGGGGAGCCTGTGCACACCCACAGCCTGTGCTGGAGACTGAACCCCACCATTTGAAGCACTCCTCAGAGACACTGAGGGATCAAGAGCAGTGCCAGTACCTTTGATTTCTGAAACAGTAGGGCTTTGCTACATGGACATAAGCAGCTGATCCAACACACCAAAGCACACACCCTGCTGTGGAGGATGGTAAAATCCTATTCCAGTGATTCCCTTCACTCAGAGAAAATCCATCCCTGACCTTACACCTTTCAAGGGTTTTAATGCATTGTACATGGATGGGATAGACTGAGAAGCTGCCAGAGAAGTTCCATCTATCCTGCTGAGTACCAGCCTGGGGCAGAGGGCAGCCTGGTCTTGCTTGCTCCTGCACACACTTTCAATATGATGTTGTGAATTTGGTGTATTGACAAGTAGATGAAATGTTTTTATTTGATAGGTTGCAAATAAATATCCTTCCCCCCCACCTCAAGCCCCCCAGTGTTTTTTGCATCTAACACTAAATCTGTGGCAGGTACTGGGCAGTGCCACAGTGTGTTGTGATCTTGTGAGGTCCTGCAGTGCTCTGCCTCTGTACCAGGTTGGGGCGGGAGAGTGGGTGAGGAAATGGGCACTGCAAGCAGTCACTGATTAGTGATTTGGTGATGCTTTTTCTAGGAAAAAAACTGTGTTAGGGGAGGTTTTATCAGGTGAGTTAACACTGAGATCCTGGCTGCTTCTCCTTCTGAAGCCTGGCAGTTCTAGAAAGTACAGAGATGGTAATTTAAGGTGTTGTGAATCCTGACTAATTACATCGGTCCTGGCCATAGCTGCCTTTTGTGTTTCTCACCTTAAAATACACTGTAAAGTTGCAATTCACTGTTAAACAGATGCTGTATGCTTTCCCAGTAGTGGAAACATTTTAAATTTTTTTACTGAGAGGAAAATAATTGGCATACCTTTGACAGAATAATTCTTAAAGACCTTAACAGGGGAGATCAGCTAGGGAATGGCAAAATATTTTCATCTATTTGGTGTTGCTAGTGCTTTGATTAAACAGACTAATATTTCTGAGTCTGTCACTTAGCATGAACAGCAGGATATTTTGTTATCAGGTAATTCCCTGCCTGCAGTGGCTGCAGAAATGGTTGGATGTAAATCATGCAGTTAATAATACTCCAGTACAGAAGGCAGATGCAACTGCTAATTGCAGAGCCTGGGATGCTCAGTGAAGTCACAACAACTTATCAGCCTCTGTCAGGTCACTCGGGCTCTCCCACGATCTCACAATTTCTGCCAGGCAGGATGCCATGGCTGGTGGCACAAGGGCTGTCCCCTCTGCTGCCCTCACAGCTGAATCCCAGGACGGGCAGGGGACAGAGCCAGCCCACGGCTGTCCCTGCGGCAGGGACGTGCTGGCAGCACCAGCACCGTGGGCAAACAGCCACAGAGCCAGTGCACGCAGTGCACTCCTCAAATATTTACCCTTTGTTTCAATCTCAACCTCTTTGCCTCTCAAGATAAATAATTTAGTGTGGAGGCCTTGAAGGTTAATCTTGCATTTATTTAATGTTACAGGACACTTGGCTCACTTACAGCTAAAAGCCCTGTGTGCTGGTTGTTAGTTTATTTAATCAAAGTGCCATTTTCTTCACCCTCTTCTCTCTGAATTGCTGAAAGGGAGGAAGGAGAGGAAGCAAGGGGAAGGAAGAGTTATCTGTATGCGGCTTTCAGCTCCTGCTGCAAACTCCATCAGGAGTAGCACCCTGGGGAAACGTCGATCTGAGTGCCTCAGCCCAGCCAGGCATGTCATCCGCCAGTCGATCCAAGAGACTGGCTCCGAGCGCCGGTGAGAAAAACGGGGAAAAGCAGAGGATCTGACACTGACATCCCAGTCACACTGGCTGCAATAGAGCTGCCTGCCTTTGCCCAAATCTGTCAGAATTTGCTGGTGTGCCAAAAAAAGAAAAAACAGACAGTGTGATGGGGGCAAGGAGGGGGAAGAGGTGAGGCAGCAGGGAGGAAGAGTATGTTTGCCTTCATTGATGAGATGATAATTCTCTCCTTTGTCTGAAAGCATCAGGTGGTCCTTTGCAGGAGACCTCTACAGCACTTCTGAAAAGCTAATGCAAAAGGGGAGGGTATCTGAGGAAGATGTGGGCCCTGATTTACTTGTTTGAATGATGTTTTAGTAATTTCTAGCTGGCCAGGCCAAAACTTTTGGGTGGTTTTCAGCTGGTTCAGCACTGTGACATTCAGCACTGGGGGGCTCAGCACCTTTCATCATTGCTCAGGGCCAGCAACAAGGAAATGGCCAGGAGCTTCCAGGTTTCAGCAAAGGTAGGAATCAGCTTGTTGCCCAAGAGTTTCACAATGGTGGATATGAAGAGTTGTAAACTTACTTGACAGTAACTTGCAGGGACTGGAGAAGACATTTCAGCATTATCCCTCTCTTTGCTCTCATTTCTAGAGATGCACAAAAAGCAAATGCATGGTCCTTCCTGAGACTTTGTCAATATATCTACACTCTAGACATAATGGACAAAGAAGGTGGAGAAGAAAAGCTAGACACAGGGAGCAGACTAGCTGCTGAAGTTGGTTTGGCTTTTACAGCCCAGCCCATAATTTTGGATCAGAAATTTGGTGTTAGCTGCTCCCTCACAACTGGGGCTTACAGCCAGGGACTCAGGAGGGGGACAAATTCCAAGATTTCAGAACACCCTGTCTGTATTTGTTCAAGTGCAGACCCACGTGGACAGCAGGCAGTGAGAAAGCCAGTTTTTCCTATCCTCATGGCCAAGTCTAGCGGAAATGTCACTCCCACATTGTGGCCTCAGGCTGCCCTCCTAAGCTTTGACTGAAGAAATCTCCCTCCCAACCTCATCTTGTGCCTCACCAGGTCTCAAAAGCCACTTTGGCATACTCTGCATTTGTCTGGATGTGCTCCTCACCTCTTGCAGTGATACCTACAGTCATCCACCACTTCAGAGGATCATGTCAACTTCCTTCCCACCCCTGTTTTTAGAGGTCTCCTAAGGCAAAATGTCTCTGATTTCTCTAAATGAAATAATCCCTACATTCAGTAGCATTAGGGCCAGCAAGGGAAGAGGAGAAGTGTCAGAGGATGCTGGCAGTGTGATCACACTAGCATGTCACCCTAGCATGGTCACATTTTCGCCTGCTCATGTCGTCCAGCCCAGCTGTGACTTGCCGGCAATTACTTTCCTGTAGCTGGTGTGAGACTCCCAGTTCTTGAAGACATCTGCTTACCTCCAGGTCCCTGCTGATCTTTCATTTGGAATTCACCTCTACAGTTTACAGTGCTTTCCAGGATAACGTTCCAGCTGGAGAGCCTCTCGACTCCATCCTGTGCTAGCTTTTCTCCCTTTAAAGGACATTTTGCATCTTTCAAAAAGCACCAACAGGATGCTAAATGTAACCTGGCAGGATTTGACCCAAAAAGGATACCCATGTGTGGTAGGTGGGAGACTTGAGCATGTGGGTGTTCATTTGTGCAATCCAGATCTCCTCAGGTAGAGAGGTAAACAGAATGACCTTTCCCATGAGCTTCAAATGCTTCAGTACTAAATGGGAAATAACACAAGATCAATGTGTCTTGTAGCTCTTCAATGCCTCGGTCCAAACCAGCAGAGACAGTAATAAGAAAAAGAATAATGTAATAAACAATATGTGTTATTTTATTTTTTTTCTTTCTAGTGAGGATTCTCATCCATGTTTGGATTGATGAATAGGCTTATTTTTGTTCAAGACAGTAATTCAACTCAATCTTGATTTCATTTTGGTTCTTGTTGGTAGGTACTGGAAAGGGTATGAAAGTGGGATCTCTGGGAAGAGGCTTAGGGCACCTAAGTTTGACCCCTGCCTGACTTATCTTCTGCAGGAATCCCTTTCCTCATGTTGTGGAGGAAGATCCCCCACCTGCTGCCTGGAAATGCCCTGCATGCGTGAGCAATGTCTGGAGGTACGACCACCTGGGGAAATGGTGAATTGCAATTGGTGATTGCTTTGTAAATCCCTCCACACTGGAAGAGGTTCGAGCTAAAGTTTTCCTAAAGGCAGCTGGGAATTCACAACCCTGAGCTCTGTTTGGCTCCTGAGACCTTTGAGAAGAAGCCACGTGAATGTGTTCTTCAGACATTTTTGTGTCAGTCTTTATGTACCACTTACACAGTTTAACATTTTAAGTCATGACAAACACCCTCCCAGTTGAAATAGCTCCTATCAAACTGGCACTCACTCTCATAACACCTTGCCACCCACAAGGATGTGCTGATTGCTGCCAACCTTTTGGCAAGCTCTTTGCTTTTGTATTAGGACAAGGTGATTGACAATGCTTTGTGTGAAATGTGCTATTTAGAAAGAGAAAAATGTGTTATTTAGAAAGAGAAAAAATCACATCAGTGTCTCCCCAACATGATCTGCTGACTGCCTTTTCCTTCCCCCCCAATATTTAAAAAATATATCGAGGCAGAGAGCTGCAATGGCTGAAGAAAGCAGCTAATTCCCCTAAAAAGTCTCTTGCAGAGAAAAGCGCCAGCCAGCCCAACTCTGAACATGGGACTGGAACTGTGTATAGGATTAGGGGCATATCTGGTGGCCCAGATTCCCTAAAGCCATTTAATGACTGTTACAGAAGGAGGATTTTCTTTCTGAGGTTGGAAATGCATCCTTAAGTCTGGAAGGGGAAATAAAAAAAAAAAAGAAGAAAAAAACTAGTTGAGCTCAGAACTCAAAGGGAAAGTTCAAAGGGTTGGGATTTTTTTGCAGCTGGAGTTCAGAAAAGAGGGGCTTGTGTAAGTGTGTGTGTTTCTGTACTGCTCTCTTCCTTCCTCCAGCTCTGTTTTCCCTATTGATCCCTCTTGTAATATGATTTCCCTCTGGTATAATTGAGCAAAAAGTAACAGAGAGTAAAGTCTTGTATATTTGCTCCTGACTGAGCGTTAGTCTTGTCCTAGACGGCCCCGGACCAGCACAGATACCCAGTGCTGTTCAGTGCTGTCCCACTGAGCCCAGTGGCAGCTTTGGGGTAACCATATGAACACAGATGTTGGGGGCTGGGGCTGCTCTGCAAGGCAGGGAAACATGCCCAGTTTTCCTCAGTCCCCTTTTTCCCACCCTTCAGCAATCTGAAAGTGGGGTTCCTGGAGAGCAGAGGGATTTGCTGGAGGTGCTCTGTGTGTCTGTGCACCCACCTTGTGGCATCAGTGGGCAGTGACTCTGCTGGACCCAAAGGTGGCTTTTGGGAGCCCATGCACTAGGTTTGCACCACTCCATTGCCTCCCCCAACTTCTATTCCGTAGACATCCCTGTCTCTATTTACTAAGAGCTTTGGGATCCCCCGTGATGAAGGCGTGCAAGCAATTATCACTGGAGCTAGGACAGAAAGCAGAAGGCTTGTTTGTTTTTTTGGATCCAGGGCTGTTTGCTCAGCTGCATCTGTATCACTGCTAATTATTAAGACATTTATTACCATGCTTTATTTATATGTGTGGGTGCTTGTTTACCTTCCCCTGAAGCTTACAGATTTAGTTGTTCTTGGAAAAGGGTTTTTGGATCCTTAGCAGGATGGTTGGTGAGCCCCAATGTTCGCACTGAGGGGTAGGGGAGTGAGATGTCTTTGGCAGTTCAAGACTTACTGCTTTCACTTCTATTCCTTTATTCCCAAGAGCTGAAATTTTTTAAGTTTCCTAGAAGACTACGGGATGTCTGCTCTGCTCTTCATTTTTTATATGTCCCTCACCTTCTCTATTTTAATCAGAAAATCCTGTGCTCAAGTGGCTTCTCTCATCTCAAAATCCAGCTTGAAGTGCTGGAACAGGGGAGGTGGCTGGTGCTGAGAAGCTCTCGGGGGGCCAGGGCAAAGTGGGGGATTAATGAAAGAGATCTGTTCATACAGACCATTATGAAAAGTGGAGTTGAGGCTTTGCAGGTGCAATGTGGGGATGGGGAGATTAACTTCTGCTGGGGCTTATGGCTGGGATCAGGGCAGGTGCAGCTGGCAGTAGGTAAATAGAAAATATGTGCGCTTGATATTAAAAAGGAGCTCTTATGTGGAGAAAGCCTTGAAAGCTGTTCACCTCTGCCCCAGCCCTGCTGCAGCTCGCTATGGAAGTGGGAACAGGGAAGGATGTTTTTTCTCGAGGGTAATGTAACTTATGTACTGCTTCTGCTAGACCATTTAGTGATGTCCTGGTAAGGAATGGGTGGCATTGAAATTATCTCCATGGCAACAGCTATGGAGGGCAGAGATTAACTGGTTAGAATAAGGATGTGGGAGTCAGGACTCCTGGTTTCTGTTTCCAGGGTTCATGGTGTGATCTTGGGACAATTGGTTCCATATCTGTAGCCTGGCATTTGCCATCCCAGGCCCTGTAAAGTGGTTAGGGATTGAGGGTTAAAGGTGTTTGCAGGCAGAGCAGGGAAGCAGCTCTTGAAATTCCCACTGACTCCAATCCCAAAGCCAGGGAGTCCTGCTGCCAAGCAGAACCATCTTTAACTTAATAACAAGGAATCTTCTTCCCTCATTCTTTTCCCGCTCTTGCCTGGTACCTTTACAGCATCTTTTCCCTGATTTGCATGGATCTAAACTGGCTTGGCCTCGCAGAGTGCTCAGAGCCTCTGTGGCTCCCTCCATTATGCAGGAGGGAAAGGATAATTTCATGAGTGTTTACATACATCTGCATTCCATATCGGCTCCAATTTGTGCTTTTGTCAAAACCAGCATGCTGGTATTTCTCAGAAATTTTGCTTTCCCTTAACCTTTCCTATGCAGAGCAGAGAAGAGCCTCTGTCCCTCGGGCAGAAGCGGAGCTCACGTGCAGAAGCCGCCTGCCTATCCCAGCATCTGGGGGAATGCCCTTTGATAAACTCTCAGCTGGATGCAGAAGGATGGTCTCTAGGCTCCCCCACTGGGGTTTCTCAGCTCCAGAAGCAAGGGAAGGTCTGTGGCCATCCCTGTTTCATTGCTTACATGAACATATGGTGCAAATTGCAGCTGCAGCAGAGCCAACTGCTCTGTGCAGTGAGGAAGGGGGCGGCGGCTGGTCTCTTCACCTCTGTATCCTGCTCCATCTTGGGCATCTATAGCGCAGCAACCAGGGGACTGAGCAGGCAGAAATTTGTTGTGTAGCAGCAAATAATTCTAGCTGATCTTTTTAAAGCAGGTGGTGTTTAGTGGCAGCTTGCCTTGCCTTTCCTCATTTTATTGATTTGAGGTTGCTGCAGAGTTGTTCAGGTTAAAAGAGAGAGGAAAAAAAGCAGGCAATGGGGACAGACCTGGGGGATCTTGGAGCTGGTGCAGAAGTCTTGTCTGAGTTCTCCACTGAAAGGCTTTGTGGGTCATGAAAGGAAACTTGATGTAGTGTTCTGGCTATGACTCTTTTGGGAATGATCCTGCACTTAGGGAAAGTGCATGGGAAAGGTGTGATGCAAAAAGGGGTGAACTTCAGCCACATCCTGCCAGTACCTTCCACTTTGAAGCCTGCTGTGGCTGCACACCCTCTTTGAGCCTAAAGGCAGGGCAGTGGCCAGTTCAGGGCTGCTGAGCTGTGTGGTGTTTGCAAACAGAGAACTTACACTTCCCAAGTCAGACCTATATCACCCATCAGACTGGTAATACTCAGCTGAGTGAGGAAACAAGACCAAGGTGCTGACAGATGCTGATGGTGTAGCTGGGACTAAAGGCTGGAAGCAACCACTTCACTTACAGGTAACTTGGAAACATCTGACTTGGCTTGGGACTCTGGGTGCTCCATTAGAGAGCTTTAGTGAGATTTAAGGTGTACTTGTGGGATGTGAAGGCATGGAGGTTGTCTGAGAAAGACTGGGCACCCCGAAATCATGGGCACCCTTATTCAAGGTGTGGAGTTCTGTAAGGAAGCACGTGAGCCTAGTCAGGAACCATGAATCAGTTAGGGTTAACTCTGCTCAGGTGGCACCATGATCCTGCCAAAGAGCTGGTCTGTCAGGGAAGGAGATGGGAACAGGCTCAGCAAACCTATAGGACTAGATGGACCTCTGTTCTCAGGAAAAATTACTGTGACTGGTGAGACAAATCTGTCATTATAGGGTGTCTCTTTCTCACTAGAAGGGCTGGATCCTGGAAAGCATGCAAACCACAATATGCAGAGGCTAACCATTAGTTTAGTTCTTATTTACTGGGGTGTAACTGTGTGAATTAAAAAATAACATAGAAATTGGCCAGTAAACAGTGGATTGAGAGGAAGGAGAACATCCTTTCCTTTCAGACCAGGAAACACAGAAAAATAAATCTTCTGATATCTCTTCCTCTAGAGAGCAGAGCTGAAATGACATGCCTCCTCTTTCCCCTCATTGCAGGATTGCTGTGATTGTTGTGATGATTGCCTCAATCCATAAGAATTTTAAGAAAAAATACCTTTTGATTAGTCAGCCCAGCCTCTCACAAGAAAACCAGGCATCCCCAGTCAGCCAGGTAAGCATCAGCTTTCCCAGCCTGCTGAGGGAGGAGGATGCCCTGTGGAGCCAGTCCCAGGGTTTGAGGCAGAGCAGGCTTGGTTGCAAATCACCAAAGAGAGTGCAAGCATTAGAAAGAGGAAAAAGGTGAGTATGAAGAGGAACACAAACTGTACAAATGGTAGCAGCAGCCATGTCTAGGTACTGCTTTCTAAATGAACCTTTTCTGGGAAGAAAGTTGCATCGGCAAATAAGGGTTGGCATTTACCAAAGCCGTTCCAGTTGCACGTGTCATTCCTTCTTCACTGTTGTGGGGTATGCTGCAGCTAGCCTTTCATATGTCTGACCAGTAATTAATTAGGAGAGGATCAAGGCTGATAATTCCCTGTAATCCCTTCTCTCTCATCTTTTTGTTCCATAATCCTTTTAATGCTAGCAACTTTGGGGGCGGGGAGCGGCAGGGGCAGCAGGAGAAGCCTGAGCTGTGGTGTGGTGCTGGTGCTGGCAGAGCCTGGCTTTGTGATGCCAGAGCATCCCTCTGCTTTCCTGCAATGGCAGCCCCCGAGGGAAGCATCCCAAACTAGGGACAGCTCACAGGGCAGCGTAGGAGGGGAGAATTTTCCTGTGGGGAGAACAGATTTGGGGAGCAACGAAACAAGGGCAGGGCAGACAGCAGAGTCCCTCATTCTCCAAATGCTGACAGATGTCAGTTTAACCTCAGGATCTCTACTGACCAGATCTCTGCAATGACCATTAGGAGATCCCTTTTTTGCCTACAGCTCTGTGCCATCCTTCTCGCCATACCATGAGGACACTTAATCAGTGCTCTCCATCACCTTGTGATCTGGAGAGGGACACTGCCATCCAAGGAGGTCTGATGTCTGCAGAGGTCCAGATGCTGGCAGCACAGAGAAGATGAGGAGAGAAGGCCTGGATGGGGAGACAGGTGGGAGGACTTGGCTATGGGTAGAGTGCAGAGCTGCTGCTGGGTTCAGGTATGTTGGGGAGAAGTGGTCAGAAATGGTGGGTTTTGAGCAGAAGAGGTTTAGGAAATGAGAAATCTGGCATCTGATGTGTTAGTGACAGTTGTAATAGCTCTACACTTCCGTATGAATTAGCCAACATGGGTGCTGCTAACACTGACCCTTCTCTCTTGCCAGGTCAGGAGGAAATGGGGAGTGTTGATAGCCTGCACCACGAAGTGTTTGGGTGTTGAGAAAGCCCAGCATTAAATCAGCCTCCAATCTACAGGAAAGTTGTTCATGTTCCACAGCCCAACGTTCTCATTTCCCTCTGACTCAACTTCTTTAAATACTTTCTTCCCCGACAGCTGGAAGAGGAGATGTAAACCTGCCGATTCCAGGAACTAAGTGGGTTTGAAGGGCCTTTTGTTTGATCAGAGCTGTGGTTATTACCCCTGACAGTCACAGGCAAGGAAGTCTCCAATGTGTGTTTGACTGAGTTAAGGTGCCTTTGATTCAAACTTCTCTTTATTCCACTTAAACTGCAGATCATTTCCATTCACAGTGAGAGGAAAATAAATAATTCAGTGCCAGACCGCAGCATCAATGCAGCTGGAGGTATGGGTTGCCTTTCCCATGCAGAAGACATGGCCTTGTCTACTTGAGGGGAGGGAGTTTTGGGAAATGCAGGGCTCTGTGGGCTGGATGAAGGTTTGACCCACAGTAGCACATCATGATGGAGCAGCTAGAAAAATGCACATGATTCTTTATAGACTGAACAAGGTCCATTTGCTGTCACAATCCCTAAATCCCCTCTCTCTGTGTGTTTAGTAACACAGATGTCTATAAGGTAAATGCTAGCTGATTATCAGAAAACATATTTGCTGGGCATGAACAACTCTGTAATAATCAAACACC
>VZSR01001459.1:1013041-1032175 GCA_013398615.1 Brachypodius melanocephalos
AATACTTTGTGCTAATCCTATACTACAATCCAGGACAGTGTCATAGCCAGAGCAGCTCTGCCACAGGTTGGGAAAATCCAGGTGCAATTTGGGGGCTGGCTTTGCAAGGATGCTGTACCCAAATGCAGAGAGAAACAGGGCCTCACCATGGCCATAAAGTTGTGCTTGATGCCTCTCTCCAATAGCACATGGGTGTATCTGGGAATGAGTTAAAGCTGTCAGAGGGCTTCTGGCTCTGTCAAAACACACAGTGAGTAAAAGACACCACCCTCTCTCCTCCCAGTTCCCAACTCTACCAGAGTTAAGGAGATCAGCAGCACTTGTATGTGGCAGCACCATGTCACCCGTATACTTGCTGTCTTTTTAGTGGTCCAGGGCAGATCTGTTTTGTGGAGCACCTGTCCAGCAGCGGGGGCTGCAAGACCTTCCTAGCCCAAAAGAAGACTCCCTCACATGTGCCTTGTGCTCAGGAGAATGAAGCTGCAAATGTCACCAGGTTGTGGATCATTTCCCTACTGTGCCAAAAATGACAAGCACCTGTCGACACATGAAGAATAGATGGATGGGAAGACATGATGGAGAAAGTCCCCTTGGATGGGGTGATGTGGCACAGCCAGGCGCCTTTCCTCCAGGGAGGCCTGAGATGGTGCTGCTCAAGATGCCTCATCCACAGAGCTCCTGCTTTCTCCTTGTCTTGGCTTAGATGTAGAAACTTCATGTACAATTTGTTTTGCAACATGACAGCCTGGCAACTGTAGTGAGATAAATGGGGAGCAAAGAAGAAATATGTAACTAGGTCAGTCTGCTTCATATTACAGCTTCATCCTTTACCCAGGGAGGAGTTGTGGTCTTTGCCCGCCCCTTGCTGTTCCCATTCAGTCACTTGATGGGGTTTCCAGCTACTTTGAGCCTGCAACCTTTAGATCAAGACTTTTTTTTTTCCCCTTCCTTGGCTTTCACGTTCGACTTTGCTTCTTTCAACTTGTGTTCAGAGGCTCACAGTGGAAGAAACCTTTTGCTGTATTTAATTGTAAAAGTTCCTTCCCTATAAAAGTCTTGGCAAACTGGGCCGGCTCAGTGGTTAGTTCTTTGCTCTCCTCCTTGCAGGGGCAAAGTTCAGTTAGTTAGCATCTGGCTGCTTGTTCCTTAATCCAAGGAGTTTTTAATCACAGTAGGACTGGATGGTTTGGCCTATTCACAGCAGGGCTACAATGCCAATTGCCATTAGGTCTCTTGTTCAAATATGGCCTGGATTGCTAGCAAAGTTTTAACTGTTTTGTGACCAGTGATGAGGAGTTGCTGCGTTCAGCCTGTGGGCTGATGGGTGGGTGTGCATGTTCAGTAAACACATTCATGAAAGGAGCACCATGGCATTTCCCATTGCCCTTTTTGTACCCGCCCCCCCTCCTTAGTTTGTGCTGTTTGCCAAAGACCAAGGAATGCATAGGGTGGACAAGGTCAAGCCCTTGCAGATGTCCTTGAAGGCTGAGGCATGTAGACAGGGACTGGTGTGTTCTCCCAGTGCATCCAGAGGTGGAAAGCATCCTGCCTCACTTACCCCTCTGCACATTCCCCTGTGGCCAGATAAGCAGAGCCGTCCTACTGCAAACCTTTCCATCTCCCTCATGTAAAGCCCTCCCCCACAGCATTTTGGCTCCCCCACCAAAGCCTACACGTTTCCTCTTCCTTGTGATAATCCTCACTAATGCCTTCCTGTGTTGTCTTCCTTTTTTTCTGCTTTGTTGGACCAAAGCTGGAAAGACAAAGCAGCCCAGCCAGGCTGCCTTAATTGGCTTTGGAAACACTGCTGGCTCGGTATCGTTAATACTATCACCAGTAGGAAAGTAGAGATGGCATATGTGGGCTGTTATTAAGCATGTTCATTATGGAGAGGTGCTGCATTACTCACTGTGGGCTAGATCCTGCCCTCTGGCAAGTGGCACTGTCATCACTCTGTCCTCCCTGCAAACGGGTGCCGCGGGCAGAGCGCATCCTTCCACCGCTCCCTATGTGCACCTGTGCCTGCGTGGGGAAGCTTTGTCTTTCTCTGGGACTGGATCTGACAGCAGAAGGCAGCGATACTTTGAGTAAGGCACTGGAAATCATCAGGAAGAGGAGCTCTTCTTGTCAAATATTAGTGAGCATTTTAGAGGCAAAACTGATTTTTTCTTGTTCTTAATGATGCTAGTACAACTCGGGCTGAGACGGTATTTGCAAACCATGGGGAGAAAAAGATTTAAAAACAACAACAGAAGAGCATTAACGGGAAATAATCTTACCAGCCCCAACTCTCCAGCAGTGCTGAAGACAAGAAAATGATGCCTTTTTATTAGCCTTATTGTCTTTAATTAAAGCATTCAGCAGAACCCTCCGATAATGGACTGCAAGTAAGGTCGGCAGCATTTGTAATAACACAATGCAGAGTTCAATTAAGTTGCATTTTTTTAGCTTTTCATCTCCATTTTAAACAAGCTCGTGATATATGCAGAATGATTACCTTTCTGAGCCAGAGGAACAGAGAGGGGGCACGGGGGCTTGGGAGACAAATCACTTGCTGCTGTATAACTGATGTTAGAAACCCCCACCATTTCCCCACAGGATTTTCATGTGTTCAGCCAGCTTGTAGGGGTGGTTGTAATTTGGCTGCTGTACTGCAGCCATTAGGTATGGTTTTCTATACCACAGTTTCCTACCACTGTGGGTAACCACTGCAGGTTTCCTGAGCCTGAACCTATAAAAAATATATTTTGGTGGTTGCAGTACCTAAAGAACTCCAAACAAACATGGGGATCAGAGATGGCAGAAGAAAAGGTCAGAGGTCCAGGTATAACCATTTGAGCTGAAAGACTGTGGGTGATTGACAAGCAGTTGATATTTGCTGCTCCTTCTTTTCCCTGCTCTTTTGAATTATTGGTCATAAAACACCCTGCAGTCACACTCCTGCTGTGTCAGAGAGAGAGAAGCCAAGAAAAGACCCACACGGCTAACACTTAACTTTATCTTCACCATTAAGTAATGCTAAATTAGAATGAAATCACTCTGGTAATACAGGTGACAGCTATATGTAGACCAAATGAATTCCCTATGATCAGTGCTTTTTAAAGGGGCACGTCAGCAGAATTCATGATGATGGGACACTTACTATGGATATAACTCATGTGCACACACAGGAAACTCATGGTAAATCTGGCTGGTGGTTTATGCCAGGCTTTATTAAAAAGAAAAAAAAGTGGCTTTTAAAGCCTCTGCTCAGTTTCTCGTGTCTCCTGCCCTGATGTACATTTGCAATAACCGAATTGCACTGCTAACCTGGTAGGGTAGCATTAGGTGGGGAGGAAGGGATGTGAATGAGAATAAGGACTTTACTGAGGCTTCTGGAAGAGATTCTGGATGGTTCCATTTCCCATGCTGAGGCTGCCTGGGCTGTGCAGCCTCATGCTGCCACCCAGATATGGTCCTTCACGGCCTGGGACAGGAGCCATCACCAGTGGGACTGAGCTCCATGGATGGCAGTGGCAGCTCGGAGCAGCCAACAGCTCCCAGTGTACAGGGGAAGAGCTGAGCCTGACTTGGGATGCCAACAGATAGGGATTGCCATGAAGTTAATGTGGAACTGTTTCTGGGACACTTATGGCCCCTACTGATTGCTGTAGCCTTATACAAAAGAGAGGATTGAGCTGTGCTTGGTCTCCATCACAGCTGTCCACACAGGCCATGTCACTTGCTGATTCTTTTTCCATGTGAAAAAAGCAGTTTTTGGATAGAGGTCTATTCCCAACGAGCTTTAGCGGGTTGTCCTTGCCAGGATGCTGGGGCCTGCCATAGTGGTATTGATCAGTGTGTATTTACGGCACGAGAAAGTCCCTTCCTTTGTGCTGACTGTTATGCTGTGGTACCCCATGCTTCGTCACACAAGGACCGTACTCTCTGCAAACAGGCAAAAATTACAGCAAGATATAATTATCTTTGCCTCCTTACATCCTGGTTATCCCTGAATACTGTTAATTTTGTGTGTTTTTACCATCTCTCATGTAGTGCAGCTACGTACTGTTAAACAGCTGTTCAGCTCCACCCTAGAAAAATAGCTTCAATAAAGTGCATTTGCCATACAGGTCATATATTGGTTAATCCATCCTTTTGGGACAATTTCCAGACAGGAAATGTGGAGGCAGAGGAAGTTGTCCCAGTAGAGCACAACAATGGTTAAATTAAATCCAACCTTGGCTCTCACTACCTGCCGTTGTTACTGAAATTAAAAGAGAAAGCAAAAGGGCTGAGCTGCACCAGGGCTGTGTCACTGGCACTGCTGAGTGCTCCATCTCATGGGGTAACTCTTGGAAGTTTTATCCTGGAGAAGGTGTGTCAAGTTTTACATGGTAACAACTTCTGTGATTCAACAACTGGTCTTTTTTTGTATTCTGTTGTTAAAACAATAGGGCAGTGTCACACCTATTCTATATTCTAGTCAAGGCATGATAGATGAGTAAACAGGGACTCTAATGTGACCAGCCCCCTTCATTCCTGATGTTAAATGAAACAGCAAAAGGGAAAAAGCAAAACACATTGGAGCTATCTAGGAACAGAACTGACCTCTGGTAGATTTTAGACTTCAAGGAGGTACAAAAGGGGCTGCCTCTGACTGTTCCACCCGGATCACATATTTCACCAAACCTGTTTGGGCCTGTGGATATGGCTTTGTGTGGTCATGGCAGGAATCACTTCTGTGCAGACCCAGTCTGCTGCATGCTCCACATGGCTTTGCTGTTATTGCACCCTGACTGCTGCTGAGACAATTTCTTGCCTATTAAAATGCAGTTACGGCCTGGAATGTTATAGTGTAAGAATGGCTTATCAGTGCTCCATAGCTATTTGCTCCAATCATCCATACCAAAGGCCTGCAAATGCTCCCACAGAAGCCAATAAGACTTTTACCATTGACTTCAAAGGCAGCAGAGAGCAATTTAGCTGCTGCCACCAGACAAAGCAGGTTAGGCTACAGCTGGTACTTCCACAGCTAACTTGGCTCTGAAATCCTGACAATCTAAAGGTATTTTTGCTACATGAGATGTTTAAAAATAGACAAGACAAAGTAGTGGGGAAAACAGATTGCTGGGAATATTCCCTCCCTGGTAGAAGAATGGACTAGCTGAAGCTAGCAGGGCTTTTCCATCTCCAGTGTGTATGAGTCTGTGATTTTTGTCAGCAAACTAAGCACTTCTGAGCCCGAGGCAGCACAAAAAGCTGCTAAAAGCAATTTAGAGGTATCATAATTTCTCAATCCAAGACTAACTTTTGGTTTTGCATATATTGCAGGGCTCTGGAAGATTCCCCTGAATCCAGTAAAAAGCAGTGTCTTAAGTGGTGATTCCATGGATGGGAGCTGTAAGTCACAATAATGTTAAGGTCTTGAAAGGGTGCTATCCTCATGGGAGCATGATATCAAGTGCACGATGTTGGAGACGATCAAAGAGGCAGCTACAGCTAATAAATCACCAATAATGGGTGACTTTGCCTGCCCACATGTAAGCCGGCCAACAATGTTTAGTGAATCAATGTCTCAATACTTTAAATCATCCTTAGAACAGTAACTTTGAAGGCATGAAACACTAAGGGTGGGGTGGGGTTTTTTTGGTGTGGTTTTTTTTATTTTTTTTTTTTTTTTAAATTTTGTCTTGAGCAACATGGAGAACGTAGATCAGGTCAAATAGCTTCCTACATACAATTGGTCATTGTCTAGCTGTTTGTCACCTTTATGGACTTCCTCAAAACTTGGGCAGGAGCTCCAAAGTTTGGGAAGGAAAAGCTAAAAGGAACCTGAGGAGTAAGAAATGAAACTCAAAAGTCAAACCCCTTAGACTATATATAAAGAAAGTTTACTCAGCCCATGTATGTTTTCAGGGTAAAGCAAGAGTGCTGTGTGAATGATAGAGGGAAGGGATGCAAAAGCTGGATAAATACCATTTGCTAGAAGTGGAGCCAGTCTGGGGTACTCAGGAGAAAGGAGCACAGACTGCTGTCTGCAGTCTCTCTCCAGTGCAGGATTATTCAGGCAGGAGAATGCCCTGGTCGAAAGCTGGAAGTGCCCCATCATTTCAGCAGGTGATTGCAGAGCAGCCTCTGCTCAGCCCTTCTCCTGCAGCCTGGGCTGGGGCCTCACCCTTGCAATAGAAGGGCCAGGGCACCCACCTCAGCTCCTCAAAATGCTCTGCTCTTGCATTGAAGTGGACTCAACACAAACCTGAGTGTTTCATTAGCCAGGTTTTCCAGCTGGGAGAAGAGGCTCTGATTGCATTGACCTTAATGTGAAATTAGAGCTGTTTAAGCAGGTAACAGCCAGACAGCTGGGTGCAGCCATGCGATGGAGGTGTTTGTCTCTATTTGCAGACAAGCTGTGTATGTGTTTCCATTTTGCTCAACTTTTGCTGCTTGTTTATTTAGTTAATAAGAGATAGCAATCTGCCTCATAGAGCCATGCAAACAGCAGAGCAGAGAGCACCAAAAGAAGGGCTTTTGTTAAACACTTGCTGGCCTTATGGCACCAGTTGTGTTTCACCTGCCAAGCAAGAGAGCTGGAGGGAGATACTTGCATCTAACAGAGATTTTCTCCTGGTGGAGCATGTCTTATCTTTTTCCATCAGCCTGGGTACAAGACTGCTGTGTTCCCATCCCTGTTCTGGGCTTACTCAGTTGTGAGACACTGGGAAGCATGTCCCATCTCCCTGCTTCTCACATCCAGCTCAATGTAGCTGTTGCCAAAATTTTGGGTGGCTGTCCCTCAAGAGGCAGACAGGAGGAAGTGACCAGACTCTTCTGTCCATGTTAGTGCTTCAGAGAAAGAAAGGGGAAAGAAGGCAGCATGGACAGCTGCTGCAAAAATTCTCCCTCATCCATCTCCACAGGAGGACTAATGTTGCATTTCAGGAAAATGCTCTGCCACTGTCTTGTCCTCTGTTTCTGCACCCAGCAGTCCTCTCTGAGCTTTTGAGTGTGAGTCTTACAGCCTCTTGCTTTTATCCATCAACCTTAAGTGACCCAGATGCTGCAAAGGACTGAAACTCAGCTGCTGCTTTCTTGAGTAACTAATCTTCTCCTTTGGTGTTGGTGAGGTTGTTCCCCAGCACCACCAGCTGTCCTGCCAAGGACTGGTGCTGCAGGCTTTTAGTAAACTAAAGATGTACTGAGATGCATGAACTCAGGGGATCATCAGGCAGGCAAGAGATTGATCCCTGATCCTGGGTCTGTATTGCAGGCATATGTTAAAGGACTCTGACTGCACTTTCCCACTCCGAAGTCAACTCTTGTCTCATCCCCATGCCTCTGCTGCCCATGTTCCACGGTGTGTTCTTTGGATGTCTGAATTGCTGGCCTAGGTGTATGATTTCTAGCACCGTCCCCAGAAACATTCTTTTTACAGAGCAGGTATTTGCACTTCTGCATTTATTTTCCCCATGCCTTCACTGCTCATATCTGGGCCATTTCTTCCCCTGGTGCTCTGAGTACTTTCCTGCAGTGTGAGAGCTTGAATAGTAAACGAAAGAGCAAAGAGAGGGAATCTCCTTGAGAGCTCTCTGAAATTGGACAGGGAAGGGAGTGGCAAATATTTCCCAGCGGGCCTCGCCCTGGAGACTGCTGGAGGCAGCAAAAGTCTCCCAGAAAAGACCCTGTCCTTTTCAGACTGGGTGCCAGTTGTGTAGAGAATGCATTAGGCAGCCCAGCCCCTGTGCTGGGTGCTGTAGGGACACAGGACAGGACACAACGCACACACACACACATATGTACATCCCTTCTTGCATGTGTATATGTTAAACCAGATGCTTTTGGATCTTCAGTTAGCTGTCTGTTATGTATTGGCTGGTCCTCTTGGAACACAAATGAACACATACTACCTAGTTTATCCTCTGCTTAGCTGCTAATTAGGAGTTTTTTAGGACATACAATTGGAGGTGTTACCAATTAACTCAATTGTGGACCAAGACCAAAGCTATTATTTGCTTTGTCATAGCTATTGAAAGCCAAATAAACAAATAGTAGTGTCTTTTCAGACTTTCCCCTGCGCTTTAGCACAGCTGTTCAGCAAAATAATAATAATTTCATTGTCTACTTTCCAAAACTTTATGTTTAAAGCAGACCATAAAAAATCTCCACATGGTTTACTTTGCCTAATTGTTACAAACTGAGGCTGTAAATCCCAGATGAAGGAATATATCTTACTTTAAAAAAACCCAAACACACAAAAAAGTCCAACCAAAAGGAAGCAAATGAAGTATGAAAAATGTTAGAATTTTTCTGGCTGTTGTTTATGATCTGAAGTTCTGAAAGAATCCATTGGACAAAAGTGCTTGATGTGCAGAGGACTGTAGAGGGGCTTAGTATTCATTTCTCTGTGGCTCTTCTGAAAACCAAATGTAAAAAAACCCACCAAAACATAGTTGCAGCAAATTAGCATAAATTTGAAGAACTAATTTTTTTCTGTCTTTTTAATTTCAGAAGTTTCTTTTCCAGTTTCCCGGGAAGCCACCAGCCAGGTGACTTAGGATAGCTTGCTTGTGTTGTACACTCTCCTGGTGGCCAGTTCCACTTGGAGATGGCCTTGCCCCTTAAAGGCCTCTGTTCCATGAGAGGAGGAAAGGATGGGAAGGATAGGAGCCAACTGATCGGAATGAAGTGGATCAGGAAAAGCAAAATGAAGGGTGTCAAATGCCAGACAGAAGACTGACTGTGGATCTGAAGCTGTGGAACTTCACAGGTTTGCCCTCCTTCACCCCATCCTTCTCTTTCATAAGCCTCTTTTCCCTTTACCTTGGTAGCACGAACATGAGTCACAAGGCAAGAAATGGAAATAGAGATGGCCATGGTCATGGTGTCCCCTAGCAGGCAGGGCTAAGCTCATAGAAACAGGTGAGTTCTCAGCCTTCAGCAGTTCCCTTCAAAGGTCACATCTAATTAGGATGATCCTGGATTTTGACATTATTGATGTTTTTAGCAAGATGGTCTCTTCCAAGGCGGCAAAGAAGTCCAGCTGGGAACCCATATGGAGAAAAATATATATAGTCCATAAACTTGTTATCCCTAGAAAACTTCTTGTATGTACTATGTGTGAGCTCACTCTATACACCTACTCTTCTCTACAACCTGATTTTAGACATTGCCTGACAGATAGCTGATACCTGTCAGCATTTTAATATTTCAACTTGGAATCCACTGTGAGGCAGGTGATGCTCTCTTTTAGAGAGGAAAATGTTTTCCTGGTCTTCCCATAAGTTTTTGGTCACCCACAGCAGTCTCAGTCATTGATGATTTCCACAGGGCTTTCATGACTGTAAGATCAAATTCACCTTAATCTGATTATTTGCTGGAAAGCACAGCACAGGTGCTTGGAGATTATCACCAGTGAGTTCCTTTAACATCCTGGCAGTGGCAATACTTGGGCATAGTCCAAGATTCAATGTTATGTCAGTTTGAGTTCTAACTTTAAAACAGTTTAATTTGGCACAGCAGATATATGTCCAGTTACTTCAGCACAGATGGTGGGGAATAAGTTATAAAGGTATTGGAATGCTGCCTGAGGTAGGTACCCATATCCTCAGAAACACAGATTGGGTGAAGTAGACAGATCTTTTCCTTTCTCAGTTCTAATATAAGTGGACTAATGGTGGTCATGGGGGTGCATCCTGGCCCCAGGAATGCCTGATCCTCAGCTGAGGTGAAGTTACAGCTATAGGCACATGCACTTTAGCCCACCCAGGGGTGGTAATGGGTGGCAAAACTGCATTTTAAGCCTAGTTCAAGGTTGCTCCTGGGGAGAGGCACTGACAGCACTGCCTGAACATGCACCTGCATCTCATTCCTTGCTATTGCAGGCATGAACTGATGTGCTCCAGGCTGAGCCTGCCCACACCTGAGGGTGGATGCCCCCAGCCCACGAGAGATGCTGTTACACTGCCAACTGGGTGCTCTCTTCGACAAAACTGTATCCCCTCACTTCCTACATTCATTCACTTGTCAAGAGCAAGCTCGTTTTAACACTGTGGATTCTAAATTTTCTCTGATGTAATTATTGTTTGACACTTCAGCCTTTCCAAGCATCTTACATAAGGAAAAGAGGAGAATTAAATATGAGAAGCCTAAAAATAAAACTATTAAAAGGAGGCAGAAGCTGTTTTGTGAGCAGCAGGAATGATGTGGTGCCTGTGGGAGATGGTACATGGAGCCAAAGGAGATGTTCTGCTTTTAGGCAATCCCTTTTATTGTATTTCACTGAAGTTCTGCACTTTTCTGAAGTTCTTAGGTGCAGGGCTTTTAGAAATGAGTCTGTTCTTTCTCTTTGCTCTTTCAAAAACCACGACTTTCATACCATTTCCCAAGTCAATCTTCTTGAACAGACTGGAGCCAAAAATTCCCTTCCCTAATTAACCTGGAATGGTTTTTGAAGAAATTTTAGCCGCAGAGCACATCAAATTTAGCTCTTAGCCTGGAGCCAAGCTCTGGGCTAAAGAACACGTGTCATTTTAGGAATTCATGCAGATGCACCTTGACATCTGGGATGTGATCTGTCACCTGCACACTTCCCCACTGAGCTAACAAGCAGGAGTGGGCACTGCTGATGCTGCAGGCAGAGCGCAAAAGGTTTTTCCCATTCATTCCAGCACTTTTGTCCAAGGTATGTAAATAATTGCGGGACACTTTTTTGACAAATGTGAACTTCTTCTACTGGTATTTGTCCATGTGTAATTCAGTTACCTCATTTTCCCCTCTGGGTTGATTCAGGGGAGAGCTGCTGCAGTATTTCCTAAGTTATGGTCCAGGAAGGATGGAGTTCTCCACTGAGCTGTTGTTTACCAGAGCTAACTTGTCTGTCATGTGAAAAGGCAGCAAAAAGTAAGTAACAAGTAAGTTTTTATTGTGTGATTTTGGAATGACCTTAATTGAGCCTGGTTTCCACACATCTGTTGTTCAATACATGCTGAAATGCAGGTATGGAGAGTGGGGCTGGAAGGGATTATGTGCCTCAAACCAGGACTGACCAAGTTTCTCTCTCTGCAGTGACTGTAGAAAAGCTGACTGACTGCACTGGGCAAGAACAAATGAAAATGCAGCAAATGTCTTATTTACATCAGGTCCCTTTATGACTTCATGGTTTGGGCACTCAGAATCTGAGGCATCAGTACCACAGCACTGTGATCCTTGATGTGTTCTTGAGCTTTCCCTTCTGCAAAGCTGTGACTCATTTTCTCTGTTTGGAAGACACATGGAATAGTGACAGGAAGCGACGTGCCCATGATGGCATCTTTCACAAAATCTAATTCAGACTGAAAAAGGTAAAGTCTTGATGAACTACTTGTGCATCCTGTCCGGAACATCTTTTGGAATAACAGAATATGGGTAGTTGATGACTTTGAAATGCTGAACCATCACCTTTCATTCCTGACATCTCCTTACAAGCCCACTCAGAATCAAAGCAGACATGGTGCAAAGCCAGGCTACTTTGAACCTCAAGTTTAATTTTTTGAAAAACTGTTTGTTGTCCATGAAATATTTGTGGAAATTAACTGGGAGAATAATTTAGACTAGTGATACCTTGTGGAAAGTTGTAAACATTTCTGAGAAGGAGAAAGTAGGCAAATCTGCTATTGTCTGTACTTACTACTTTAGCTCTGGTAGCTGCATTGCTTTTGGTTTGATGGGGGTTTTGTTGGCTTTCTTGAAAGAATTTGCTCAAGAAAGAAGACATATTTTCCCTCTGGGATAAATAACCTCCTGTAATTGCACAACTCCTCTGATTTTTAATCAAGTCTCTCTGCCCACAGTAAGTGGTCTTTGGTTTTCTGGCCAAACATCAGTATTTGCAAGCTACATGGAAAAACCTTTCCTTTGGATCTACACAGTACCATAAGGTTTGTAGTTCCACAGGGGCTGATTTGCGCCAACGAGCAGCAGGGCATAATGTCAAATTCTGCAGAGTATAAGCTTTCACCCATAGCAATATAACATGAATTTTCTAGCCATCCTATAACAAAACCCCTCTGAATACAAAGAAAGGCTGGCTTGGTTTCCTGAATTGCCTCTCAAGAGGGAGGAAAGACAGGGAGCAAGAGTGATCTTCTGTGCTTTCTTGCCTGTTTGTTCTTAAACCTACTGAGGCCCAGTTAAATAGTTATGCTGTTCAACTCTTTTGTCAATGAACTCTAGCTGCTCTCAAAATGTGGTAGTTTCCAGACACAAGGGACATCAGTAGTGTATTTTAAATCTGATAAAGTCCTAAGAGCTTCCCCATTAACTTCTACATGAACACAGCTATAAGCAGCATGAAGTTTCCTCCAAGCCTACAGCACAAGGAGCCAAGCTGTCATCTCACACTTAACCTAAGATGACCCTGGTAAGACTGCCAAACCTCCAGGTCACAGAGCTCCAAAGGGAGCACAGCCCATGTGCTGAACTGCTTTCATAGCAAGGGAAGGGCACAAGAGGGGCACAGAGGAGAACCCTGGCCCACTTTTCCCCTTTTCCAATGAGTTTCTAAAGATATGATGTTGAGAATGTTTTTGCATCCACATTAATAAAATGGAGCAGTTTCAGCCTGAAATCCCCCAAAGTGTCATTATTACTCTACTTTGTTCTTAACTTTAAGGCTTTGGAATTTTTTATTAATTACCAATCAACCACTCTTTAGGTGCAGTATATGCAGGACAGAGTTTCCTCCAGAGGCTATTTAAATTAAATACAGACCTACTGAATAGACATCAAGTGCTAGAAGATCTTTTTTGGAGGGAGAAGAGGGGAGAAACAGCTTTCCAGTTAACATTGCCAATGTGTTTCTGAACCAAAGGATGACACCTTTCTGACTTCAGGACGTTATTGTCTTTCTCTGGCAGAACACGTGTTCTGAAAGCCTATAGTCGTGTCATCTTTAAGCTGACATTTCATGGGGAGACTGCAAGCAAGGTACAGCCAGCCTGGCTTGGGATTGCACAGGAGACATCCAAGACAGTGCATGTAATTCAGCTGATATTACAACCCTGCCAGAGGCAAGGCTGACTCAAGACTCAGCCAATGCTCTGTGCAGGTTTTCAGGTGAAGCCAAATAAACCTTTGGATGATGCACAGCCAGGGCAGACCCTGGGAAGCAGCTGAATTTTTAAATATGGACAGGTTGTGCCTGTGACCCCCTTAGATACATGTCATGGTAAGTTTGAACCAGGCCAGGAAAGCTGAGCTGCCCCCACTCCAGTGTCTCTGTAGGCTGTACGTGGAGATTGTCTGAAGGCTGGGCAGCAGTGGAGGAAGAACAAGCTCATATCTCATTGTCCCATACCTCATCCAACCCTCCCTGCATCAGCAGAAACAACAGCCAAAAAGAGGGCTCCGGAAAGGCTGAAAAGACTCAGGGGCTTTGGGAGGAAGGGCGATCAGTGCCCAGCAGCAGGTCTGTACTCAGGCTGGTCCCTTCCCACAGTTTGATTGTGTGGCCGCCTCCCAGCTCAGCACAATGGATCAGCTCAGCTCCTCAAATGGGTGCAAATGGGCTGTTGGCCAAGCACTGGGGGCTGTTTCAACACAAGGATTTATGGTGAGCTCAGGGGGGCTTGGAGGGTGTTGTGGTTGGGAGAGAGTGGCCCCTGAAGAGAGCAGCAGATGCATTGTGAAGCCCTGCTCTTCTGGGCCAGCATCTCCCCTCCTTGCCTGTGCTGGACGGATGCCACAGAGCAGGAATCATTAGTCAAACCTGCTCTCTCACACATCCATACCACTCCCTCCCTCCATGCATGCAATTAAACCTTCATTGGAACAGAATTCCACCACTTTATTCATCCCTCGGGCTGACAATTCAAGTAGCATTTCCCAGCCTGGACCCAAGGGGTTGAGGTGGGTTGTTAACTTCAAAGCTGGGCTCTCTGGGGATATGAGCAGTGTGGGTCATGGACATCCTTTCGGGCAGGTCCCTTCTCTCCATGCTGTGAAGAGCAGATGCGGCATAAAAACTTCCTTTTGGGGAGGGCATGATTAATCTGTGCTTCTTAGAGGATGACAAATATATTATATTCGCTGACATGCACACGCATTCTCCTCTGTTGACGAGTGACCCCTGTCTTAATGCCAAGCGTGTGAGATCCAGCTCTGTAAACGAAGAGGAGAGGTTTGCAAACTCATTAATGCTTTGAAGTTGCTCATTAGGAGCAGATTCCTCGGGAGCTGGCGAGCACAACACCCTTTGTGAGCATGACTTCATTTGATATTAATGTGGGTGCTGCAGCTGGAGGCATCCAGGGATGCTGTGCTGTGATTCTGCACACACAGACCAGCATGGCAGATTGCTGTGGCTGTAATGAACAGGATAAAAAGGGAAAGTTTCTGTCCTCTCTTGTGAGTTTTCCTCCTGGCAGCATATGAATAGGTTGACCCAATCTTCCGCTGAGCTGAGGACGTGCAGCATTTTCTCATGGAATGTCTGGAATATTTCTGCTTTTCCTCCTAGTACCTGTGAATTATCTCTGGAGGCCAGGGTGACCCCCTCCCCAGACTGAGGAGCTTGGTGTCACCCCCTTTTGAGGCCTGGAAATATCCCAATTCGTTGCCTCTCACCTTTCCATCAGCCCATCAGAAGCCCTCCAAGGGGCTCAGCTACCCCAGGGCACAGCAATGAGCAGTCCCTGTGGAAGGAAGTAGGAAATTGCTCTCACCCTGAAGCACGACAGGACCAAGACAGCCTGGCTGAGACTGTCTCCAGCAGACAGAATCCTCTGGAGAAAGGGCTTGGCAGGGTTTTTCTGTGTGATTATATTGCTGTGTGAAGGTGCTAGCCTGAGAAGACTGAGGGTGGCTGAATTCAGAAACAGAAATTATCAGGCTCTTGTGGCTTAAGGGCTAAAGACTTCCTGCACATGGGCACCTGGGGGTTGTGGGTTTGAATCCCATGATGTTCACTAGTGATGTTTTGTTTTTTTTCTTCTTTCTAGATGATGGAAACAAAGCTGTACCTCAACCCAAATGAAAAATAAATACCTTCCTCTACCACTGTGTGACCCAACTAAATGCACTAGCAGAGTGCTGTGTGTAGACAGGAAGGGGTAAGGAGTGGAACCTAGGGTGCAGAGTCAGGGCTTTAATTGTGTGTGCCTGAGAGCTGCCAGGCTGTCAGAGCTGCTCCTTTCCCCTGGGGACCCAGTGGGGTCAGGAGGGACCTCCCAGAGATGTCCCTCCTGCTCCAGGGTCCCTGTTGTCATCACGACCAGTAACTGTGGTCCTTGCATAAGGATGTAGGGTGGCACACATGGGCTGTGCCATTCCCTATGGCCCACGAGACCAGCTCTCTCCTGATAAAATGTTCCATCAGTTGCTGGGGACATTAAAAAAAGCAGTGAGGAGAGAATGGTGTTGCTAGGCTTGGGAAGTGTTCTGGGTAGGGACTCCGAGGGGTTGGTGAGGTGTGAGCTCTCAGGGATGAGGTGATGGGCCAGGGGAGAGCTCAGAGCCCACCAGGATGGCCGAGTGGTGAAGGCGTTGGACTTAAGATCCAATGGGCGCATGCCCGCGTGGGTTCGAACCCCACTTCTGGTAGGAGTCTCCTTTTCCTCTCGGTCCAATGTTCCCAGCCCAGCTTTTGGAGCATCACTTCAGAGCAGGGATGGGATCTCTGGCCCTGTGCCTGGGGAGCTGAGGCCATTCCGTGCACCAGCATGAGGATCCTGGTGGGATTGTGCCTCCCTGCCATCCAGGCTGAACGTGTACAGACACACAAGCCAGTCCCTCTGGCACACAGGCTGTGGATCTCCTCTTCCATGTGGAGAGTGCTGAGACAGTCAGAGGCTTGAATCCCACATGCTCCCAAAATAGCAACTTGTTTTTCCCATGGCAGAAATAGAAAAACCTGACTACCCAGAAAGAGATGGGGGGGGCTGGGGGGAAGGTGTTGAGCACTAAATATTTTGGGCAAATCACAAGGGGAAACCAGTGAGAACAAGTGGGTTCAGGTTTGGGGTTTCTGGAGTTCGTTCCTTTTATCAGCCTTGCCCCATGACCCCAGACCCATTGCAGATCCACCCAAAGCAACATTTGGCACTCTCTGAGGGGATTTGGCAGTGTCACAACCCCCTGGAGGAAGCCAGCATGTCAGGAAGGAGTTCCTCATGCTGCTGGTTAGATTTGGGAAATGCATGAGGAGCTGAGAGCTGCTCCTCTGTTGCATGGTATCACTGTGCCATGGTCTATTTTGGGTCAGTGCCTACAAATGCTCATGAGACTTTTGCTCCCTTCCTTGTGTGGGTGGATGGGCAGCAGATATTCCCCCCAGTTGAGGGTTAGGCTGCTGGACTCACAGAGATGCTGTCAGGTTTTCATTTGGCTGCTTTGCTCCAGCCCGAGGCCAATCGGAAATGTCCTACTGCTGGGACATGATTTGAAGTGATGGTGTTAATTTGGTTAATTAGGATTCCTGGGAAGCGTGCGCTTCTTGCAAATCAGCTTACCATTGTAGTATCACTGCAAAGAGTTATTTGCTGGTGCATGGGGTTATGTATGAATTTATGATTATGATGTAGGACCATTAATTTAGTATTTGTGGCAGATGATACAGCTCAATTAAAAGTTGCACGTTGAGATCTTTGGCTCTCTCTGATACATTAGAATCAGACTGTAGCCTCCAGGAAGTCTTAAAAGGCCTTATGAGTGGCCATATAACAAATGGGGCAAGACCCATAGGAGAGGACAGGGGAGGAAGTACTCGGCTCCTCTCTCATTTGACTAGTGCTGGGAGGGAAATTTTGTGCATATCTGCTATAGCTGATTTGTTGCCACTACCCTCAGTCATTAAGTGACGCAAAGAATGACAAACACATCTCTGAGATATCCCAGGGGGTCTTAGCAGCACTGTGGGTCAAGTCCTTTGCCTCTGATGTTTTGGAGTCAGACTCCTGTCTAGTTCGTGTGTCAAAGGCATTTGGTGGCCTCTGCTGAGTTCAAAACGGAAATCTCCTCATTTGAGCTTCCCTGTTGATTCATATTCTCACAAAGTTTGTGTTTTTACTGCCCAGTGAATATGGGTTCTGTGTGTTACAGATCCCTTGAGGGTGCTTATCCACTTTGCAAAACTATTGGGAAGACAGAACATCATCTGGGGGCACCAGGAGCTGAATTGACAGCCTTTGTGTGGCACAGCCCATCAGAGTTGTAGAGATGGCTGGGGCCAAATGTCAATATGAGTCAGGACTGCGACCAAATGACCCCTGTAAGAGTCTGGGGCTGGAGATGTGGGGATTTGAACTGCAATGAGTCCAGTGATCAGCGTAGGGGAAGGCTGTGGGGACTGATAATTGAATTGCCTTACATGAGACCATAGCTTTCCCCCTTCTCACCCCACATCCTCCAAACGTCTGGCAGAGCTAAAAAAAGAGCAGCTTGTTCAAAAGCCATTTCCATGTATCATATTTATTAAGACAGTTACTGCAGGTTAAATATCAATAGTTTATTGCAAATATATTTATTATAGATTAACTATGCAGTATCTGCATCAGTTATGTTGTGGTTAAAAGTAAGCCTTGGTGAAATGTTTTTAATAATGAATTTGTGTTGAAGTAGTGTATTATAAGTATCTTTAGCAATCTTATTCTCGATTTCATATGACAGTTTTATGTTCAATAAATACCCAGATATTATTAAAAACATATTTATCAAAGATTAACAGTGATGAAACAGATACAAATCTAAGCTATTAAGCTCAATATGCATACTTATAATAATCAATTCCTATATTAAACCACAATAATGGCCTTATTTAATCTAAATGAAATGGTTTTCTTTTTTATATTTCTAAGTCTGTCTTTTGCTGTGTGGTCCTGCTTGCAGGTCTCAGATAGATCCTGGGACATGTGGACATCAAATAAATCAAATACTTATGTAAAAGCAAAACAGTCCTAGGATAAGGCAGGTTGTTTCAAGAACAGGGAGCCAGATCTTCAAAGGACCTAGGTCAAAGTCAGTCTACAGACACCAGAGCAGCTAGTCTAGCTTGCCTTCACTCCATATCCATGAGAAATCCCCATATTCAGCCTAACCTAGGACTCATACCACTACCTGCAACCACACCATTTCCAGGACTGGGGATCAGGAGCAGCAACTCTCTACTTAACAACCACAGATGCACCCACACTGTTTCGGATACTGAAAGTTGCCGCCTGCCTGGTATCCTGTTATTAACTAGCACTTGGAGGCAGAGTGCTCAAATGAGCTAACTGTTTGGGAGATAAACAAAATGTTATTGTTTTAGTCTTGTATTGCTGCTGTTCTAATTGTTGGCTGCTAAATATTGAGAGCTGGTACCTGTGCCTCTGCCTCCTCTACCTGCACCTGCCTGCAGATGCTGTTAGCTCTGCCTCAGATGCCCACTGACTGTGAAAACTGTCATGGGCTGTCTGGATGCTTTGTGGAGTATTGGTGGCCTAAATCCCACAGGAGGATTTAGATTCCTGTGTCCTTGAGACAGCTGGCTGGAAACTCCACAAGGCATCTCCCAGCTGGTCTGGATCCAGCGCCCCATCCCAATGTGTGGTGGTGGTCTAATCTTATGTTTGAACTTGCACTTGTACATCAGTGGAGCTAAGTGCCAAATCCAGATGAGGATGTGAATCATAGGAACTCAAATTTAAGGGAAATGCTGTGTGTCTGAAGCATGAGATGTGCCATGACACAAAAGGGACTTGATTTTGTCCTTATATATTGAGAGGTACCTGCTTCTTGTGATTACAGGATCTCAGAAAACAATCTGAGAGGGATGGACAACTTCCCTACTACTGCTCAGCAGTATCTCAAGTATAGAGTGATTTTCCATCACTGAATTGTCTGTTGATTTCTTTTCTTTAGGAGTTTGAAAACTGGGCTCAGGCACTGCTTTAAGGGATGCTACTCCTTCATGTTAGACGCTATGGAATAGTTCTGTAGGATCAGGTGTGTGCATGGGGCTGCCAGGAAGCTCTTCAAAGGCAGAGCAGAGTCAGGAGATGATGAAGGCAGCTGGGCAGCCGTTTGGAGATGGACAGACCTGTTGGAGAGGTGATGGCTGAGAAGAAGTAGGGAGCTTCTGGCCTATGTCAGCCAGAAAACATTGTAGTGGTTTAAGGCAAATTTGGGAGGAAACCTCCTAAG